>OY660865.1:23404410-23836910 GCA_962446985.1 Xyrichtys novacula
AGCATCATATATGCAGGATGGTGGTCTCTGCATCAGGACCACCGCTGTGCACGAACACACACACACACACACGCGCACGGACACACACACACACACACACACACACACACACACACACACACACACACACACGCACAGTGTGAGGCTGGAGCTACCGTGGGCCGAGCCTGACCACATGTGGTTATCGTTGCTGCAGCTGCACACAGCACGACTGTCCTCATATTCTTGTTATTTTGACCCTGCTGCATAATCAGTTTAGTGCATAGTTATCAGTTTAGTGCCTGTCGCTGTAATATATTCACGCACACAGCAGATGTGCAAACAATAAGGCTCTGTAGCGGTAATTTATGAACATATTTTGTATTTATACCTGTCATGTTCTAATACATCACATTAAGCTTTACAACAAAAGGCTCTTAGTGTCTTTTACGCACCTGGCTGGTCGTCTTGAAAGAAACTTTTAATGGTGAATGAGTTCCTCAAGTAGCAAAGGCTATTTTTGATCCTCAGTGTGTGTGCTGCTTTTTCTTGTCAGTAAAGCAAGAGAACAATCTTCCTGCTTTTACCAGATTGTAGGGCTATAGGTGTAGTCAACTAAATCTATTAAGCAATGCTGATCATACACTCAAACACTTTTTTATAACTGGAATCTGATGCCATCTTAAATCTTGTATGTATGAGTAACAGCTTTTAAAAAGTCTGGGTATCAGCTGGAGTCTATTTTTATTAATACACATTTTTCCTCATGGAGAAACCTACACTAAATATCTTAGTCGCCCTGTACTGTAAGCAGAAACCTATGTGCTGCAACGGACGTACATCTCCTGGAAAATGAAACTTCGAGGGGTGTAAAGGTTCACATATTCATACCAAACTGTTTCGCTTTCAGTACGATGTGCATGCATACCATAACGAATGTGTGCAGAACTAAAAGTACTTGAAATCAGTGTTCCCACACGGCAGAAGTGGATCACACACAGAACATGCTTTATCTGTCATGGCAGCTGGCACAACACCCGACAAGCAAGAACTAGAAGATCCCTCACAGAGATAAAGGTCTCCTCTGTGGGAACATTATGGTTTTCCCGTAAAGTTTTACCAGTCCTCTATGAACAAAGTCAAGCTGCTATTGTGCACAACTTATCAAAGGCATCTGCCGACAATGGGTGGAGGGACATCTAGAGCTACCGAGTGCAAATTAACATCATCTATATATTATTTTCATGTTTCATCTAAAAACTGCAGGGCTGCTGCACTTTAGACAGTGTAAAAGAGAAGTTATGTTCTTAATAAAGGAGAAGAGCCTCTTTGTGTTGCATGTGTTTCCTTTGCTGTATCAAAATGATTTTTGTGCACCATTACACTCCTAGTAACTACACTATCAATGAATTTCCCTCTGGATTTCAATAAAGTGCTTGTATCATATGTATTGTATTGTATTGGTTGGTCTATTTGGCAGTGGAAGTTCTGGTATCCCTTCTGTCCCTGTCTTCTTCCTCAGCGGCTGTTTTGTCAGTCACCTCAGGCGTCCTTATTCTTTTTTTCTTTGTCATAATTGCGGCATTATCAATCACTGCACAACATTTATTAGCTCCAACTCAAATACAATACACTCGGATTTAGTCACCATGGTTTCCGGCACACAAACAAGAAGGGAACATAGTGGGACTGGAAACTGGTGATAAGTCGAGCATCGACGTCAAACTGCAAAGTAGCATTTTGAGGACTATTTCAGAGCAAGACAGACACTCCAAAGCAGACGTATGTGGCATATGAGGCCATAAACCAGGCTTTTATAGTCTGTAGGTAATCCTTCTGTAGCATCACAGAAAGGAATCCCATAGAGATGGAGCTAGTAGGATTTTATAACCCCGAACAGCTGATACATCACCCTCTACAAACACAACACACTGCACTGAGAAAAACAGATTTTGTTATTGCTAAACTACTGCTTATACCTTTACTCAAATAAAAAGATTTACATATTCAAATGTCAAAATATTTAATGTTTACTTGCTTAATTTTTGCAAATAACTCGCTCATTTGCATACCATATCAGGTCTACCTGAGTGCTGGAATGTGCAAATTAACAAGCGAGAAGAGGTTTCCTCCATACCACTGGACTGAACTATGAGGGTTTGTTGTGTTTTCACAACTTACCACAACATCTGACCTCCTCACTCAGTGTCTTCCAATGTCTCTTTTATTCACGTTTCCATGGAAACAACAAGTCATATCCTATAGCCCAGGGTAGCCACACATCAATACTGGTGGATTTGACATACGTTAACAGAGAATCTCCGTGCTGATTGGCTATCACGGTCCAGGTATTTGATTGAGGTTTTTAGGTTTTTAAGTATGAATAATGTGAATTATGGTGGAGACACGTCGCCCCTCCACTTTGGTCACTTGTAGAGTTTAACTCAAAAGTCTTTTAAAAAATGAAATTTCTTTTACTTCACAGTACATGAGCACTTGGTTCAAACTCATTATTTTGATGTGATGTGAGGCACAAGTTGATAAAAAGTGGTGCCTGCAGCCAAATCCTGAATAGTCTGTGTGGTGAGGTGTCTGTTTGTAATTCAGAAGGAATTGGGGCAAATTTCTAGACACCCAAATCCATCGTGGTGTATCTGCATTGTAAGCAAATGAAGCCAGTTGCACATTAAAGAGTTATGAATTTGCTGCATTCTTACATACAATGCTGCTCATTAGTTACATTCATGTCATGCCTGATCGTGTCTTTACTTTGGCTTTACATGTAATGTACCCACAGGAATGATTTAAGTTGCACACAGTGTAAACACATTAGTTTGATTGATTGTTGCTGGAGTGTTTCACAGTTCAGTTCGTGGTTATTAGAGTGACATATAATAACAAAGAAAAAAATCAATGAGGCAAAAATAGACGGACAGAAGTTCTGTCCTTTAAACAGGTGGGATGAATACTAATACATTCATCAGTTTGATGCCTGTGTTCGTACGTTTTCCTGTCAGTCCTTGTTAGACTTCACAGTCCAACACTTTTAAAGCAAGCTTAATCAGACTCCAACATGCATGTCAAATAAATTTATACATTAGTTCCCTTATTCAAGCGTTTTTAATCAGCTCTCCTCCCTGCTGCTTCTGATGCATGACTTATCATCCTTCCAGATGGTGCAGAAGAATATTTTCCCATTATTAATCTCAGCTTTACAGCCAAGTAACGAAGGCCCTGAACGCACATCTGCAGCAGGTGTCGTGCAGAGAGAATGTTTAATGAAGCTCTTATTTAAATGTGTCATTTTTCACGTTTGCATGTAGAACAAGAGGTCAGTGCACAGTGACGGTGTGTGGGACTGTGTTTAATGAGCGACAGTGTGTTCTCCAAAGACATAGGGCTCTATTTTCGTGCCTCGCCAGAGACATGCCGCAGGCGTGGCTTCAGTCAGGTCCGCCGCGCCGATAAGGTGTTCCCAAGCACAATTTGGTATTTTGGTGAGTGGTGCAGCCCGGCGTTAGTATCCCCCCTCCCTAACTCAGCTCCTCCCAGCGGCGTAAGTCAAAGCGAGGGAGGAGAGAGGGCGTGGAGTGGGTTTAACACAGCCGAGACTTGTTTTCACCAATCACATCAGCTCCTCTCCTTGCCTTTAAATCCTCCACCGGCGAGGCGTATTACTATTTTCATGAAGTAGTCAAAGAGATCAAGAGATGTGTGAAGACAGTTATGCCACACGATGGCGACAGAAGGCAGCTCCTCAACAAGTGTCACTGTTAGCGCTGCATTGGGCGTCCTCCACACTCTCTCATATGAGCACAGATGGATTTGGTGTGTGTAATGTTGGACCCACTGGTAAGACAAACACCCTTTCCACAAATAAAGACAATCACATAAAGTTGCATATATTCAAACCTCACGAGACAAAGGTGGATTGAGCGCACAGATCACAACTTAAACTCCAAAAATGGCATTAAAATCTGAACCATCTGTGCGTAAATGACACATCGCGCTCCGTGGCCTGGCTCTTTCTTTCATAGATGTTGGCATATAAAATAAATTTGGCCCACAAAACTGAATATTATAACATCCGTATATAGGCTTAAAGTAGATAACGCATCTGAGCGCTGAAACAAATCATCTGTTCAGCCGCTGCAGCAGGACAGAGAGAGGACACAGAGACATGTCCAGGTCGAGCTGTGCGAGAAATAAGAGGAAGAGGAAGAAAGAAAAGGAGGGAGACGAATTACATATCTTGTTAACTTCATCATGTGTGTTTATTTACTAGATATTTAATTTTATTTAATGCGGTTTCAGCTGTGTTGATTCGGTCAGGTTGTGTGTCCAAACGCGTGCCAAACGCGCTCATCAGATCAGATATAGATCAGAATATATCTATATAGATCTAAATGTATGTGCTGACTCAGATTATTAGTTGTTGTTGATTATTTATTGCACTGAAATGTGCCTGACACTGTGGAAACCTGCCGGTGAGGCATAAGTGACGTGCATCAGTGGGCATCAGTGCCGATACGCCGCCGGTCTACCAAAATACTACTAATACTACAGCTGTGCTCTGCCTGCGCTGAAAGCTGACCAGGTTTGAATCGGCGAGCTTTCAGTGCACTTTACATGCCACTGGCGAGCACGAAAATGTCACTGCGCCTGCTGATTCTGCAGACACCTCCCCCTGCCACACCACCATGCCCAGCTTGGCGGATCTTGGTTCGCCTCCGTGCGCCTCAGTCCACGAAAATACCAAACTGGCTGTACGCCGGGCTCCGCCAGACGAAAATACAACTGCGCGGGGTCAGCCGCCTCACCAGCGTACACGAAAATAGAGCCAATAAACACAACATACTCCAAACGTGACGTTGATTTCCAGCTCACAGAGTTCTGAGGATTTTACTTGATTTTTGTTGCGTTGAGGTTTTTTGCAGTGAAGGGATTTTTTTTTTTTTAAAGGTGAACAAGGTACAAACAGAGTAGTTATAATTAAGTCATTTTCAATGAACAGGTTAAAAAAATGATTGCTCATGCATGCACAGTGCTGTGAAACATCTAGTTTTTTTAGATTTTCTCCCAAACGCCAAACATTGCTTAACAAAACATAGTTCAACAAAAGCAGTAGATACGGTTTCAGACATAAGGGAGAAGACAGTAAAAAGGTGACTTCCACACTGGAAGGAGGGGAGAGCCTTACAAG
Source organism: Xyrichtys novacula (assembly GCA_962446985.1). Lineage (NCBI taxonomy): Eukaryota > Metazoa > Chordata > Actinopteri > Labriformes > Labridae > Xyrichtys > Xyrichtys novacula. The sequence goes on from OY660865.1 coordinate 23,409,593, forward strand.
ACAGACGTGATTGTCATCTCCAACAGACTGATCAGGATAAGTTTTAAAGTGGTTTACTTAATGCTGACTGACATAAAGAGGACTGTTGCTTTCAGTTAAGCTTGACCACCATCTACAGTGTTAAAGGGAATGAGGGAAATGTAAGTAAAGAGGAGACATCAGTGAAGTCAGCATGACTCCAAATGGGCGCAGTGAGGACTTGATTTGTAGCAGAGCTGGAGGATAACACATTTTAGGGAAATTCAAACTGCGGTATTAATAATTCGCTCGTACTAGCTGCATGATACAAAAACCAACAGGTGATTAAGAAGGAGCAGGAACCTCTTTTATTCCACTAAAGTATTAGTCATTTTAATTTGTTGTAAGACCTCCCAGCATTGGCTATAGTCATAGAAATATTTGAAATACTTCCCACAATCTAAAATACCAACCATAGCTCTGCTGGATCATTTTTTTTGCAGAGAATGGATGAAATATTAAAATTCCTTTGATTTGACTGAAGTTAAGGACAAAAATGATCTGTAACCTTTGTTTTGAAGTTAGTATGTCCAGGGTCTCAAACAGAGATGGAAATGGACCTTGCAAAACCCCCATTTCTTGCACATATTTTGGTGATGAAATGTTTTGGCAGATACAAAAGACTTTTACATCTGAACAGATTCAATTTTTGCTGTCAAAACCTTTTCACACATTCATGAGATATTTCTGCAATTCATTCGAGCATCTTTTGTTCACTTGAGCACCTGAGGTTTAATGAAACTGCAGGCTGTTCAAATATTTCTGACTTTCAAATTCTTTATAACCTTTATTTATTTTTGGATAATCAGGGATGAACTTTAGGCTCACCTGACCGTCCATTCAGACACCGTCTGCATGTTTTGCGGTAAACTACAAGATAAAGTGTTAAATTATATACAAGGACGCAGTAGTTAGTAATTTTTGCATGACAAAAGGGTACTGTAGGAGAACTTAAATGAGATCACAGAGAGCAGGGGGAGTCTCTCTTTTTTTAAAAAGGTAATTGTAGGGATCAGGATGTTGAGGTGCAGGGCGTTTGGAAATGATGGTAAAACCTTTTGGATTGTTATCTTTCAGCTGCAGATTTAACTTTAAACTTCAGACTGTGGAGATTTCAGCAGTTAAGATGTCATATTTTACAGAGATAACTTGTTAACAGACCCTGATTCTGCTCATATAACAAGCTAATTCAACCTGTGTGACCCATCCTCTTGCTCTGATGTGTCCTCAGGACTCGTTCTGCAGCACCTTTAAAATGATCACCATCGCCTCCCCATCACGTTGAAAGCAGACATGAAATGTGTCGTTTCTCCATTCCCCCTGATAATTCCCTCTCTCTGCACAGTCAACCTGTGAAAATGGAGTGAGATGACGCAGGCGGGCACCCGTCCAGTGCCGCCACATCACAGCCCCCGCGCCCGCCGTAGGCCGGGTGGTCCAAGGCGTGACAGTCCAATTAAAAGGTGAGGAAATATGATGTGTCAGAGGATGTCTAATCCAGAGCCACGCTGACACAAAGCCCCCCAGTGCTAATAACCAGTCAAAATGTCGCCTTCCTCCTGCTTACCCTCACCCTCCTCCTCTGCACATCGTCTACTTTGCTCCCTCCATTTATTTCCTTGACCTCCTCCTCACTTTCTTTCTCTTCTGTCCTCCACCTCCTCCTTCTTGAATTTCAGTGCATTTTTTTCATGTCTTTGAACAATATTTTAAAGTATTTTGTGCAAATTGAAACAAAACAAATGGTTTATGTCCCTCCTCTGGTATTTTTAATATTTCTCTTGGAAATGCAGAAAGGGAAAAGCATGCCAGGCCAGTAGGTGGCAATGACCTGTACAATCTGTGAAAACAGACAGCAAAGAAGACTTTTGTGTTAATGCCATGGGCTGTGTTAGAGATGGATCCCTAACCCCTATAAAGGCGACTATATGGGGGTTAGCGCCATTTTGAGGGGTGTCCGAAACCTGAGTAATCAATTCTAATGCCCCATGTAGGTGACTCAAAATTTCCCATAAAGCATTGCAAAATGTAGTGACCATCTGATGGTCACTCACTGGTGGTGGGCATCCCATCATGCATTGCATCTCCAGTGGCAATGTTACAACGGTAGTGTCCGAAACCTCCGGTGATTGAGCTCACTACATAGTCAGCTATATAGTGAAACCCCATGTGGGGGTATATAGAATGGACAGCATCTGCCTCCTCGCTGGATGAAGCTACCCCAAGAACAGCACACTTTAGTGAAAGGCTGCAGTATAGGTCATAAATCCCGCCTCCTTCAGCAATCCCTATGGAGCTGTGGACAAACTTTAGAAATGTATTACACAGAATATATATTCTTCTCCCTCCTGCTTGCAATGTTGACATGTAGTGAGTGTAAGACTGGTTTGTGCTCAAGTCCTTTTTTTTTCTGTACAGCTCAATTTTTAAAAGTTATCAGGAGGTTCATGTTTCCTATGATTGACACCTGATACAACCTATGGGCGTACGAAGATTGCGTAGCTCACCCGGGGGAATGGCTGTTTGAGCTGAGTGTCATCACAGCGACTCTCCCGCCGAATGCGTACAATGCTACTGCGCAATGTTGGTTTCAGGAAATGGAGAGAAAACGCCGAGAGTTTTTTGGCTTCAAATCCGTATACTGGAGGGAGGCAGAACCAAGTTGTCCATAGTTTATACAGTCTATGGTTAATGCATTTGGGGCATCTTAAAACTGCAATAAATACCATAAAGTCCTTTATTTACAGTGCTGCGAAAAAGTATGTGCCCCCTTACATATTTCTTCTGTTTTTGCCTCTTTTGTGATCATCAAACAAATGACAATAGACTAAAAAAACCTTAAGTACAAAATGCTGTGTTTAAATGATTCATGTTAATATAAAAGGGAAAAAAAGCTATCCAAACCAACCTGGCCCTTTGTGAAAAAGTAATTGCCTCAAAAGTGAAAGACCACTCTTTGGCTCCAATAGACAAGACAATGACTGAAATATAATCCAAACTAAAGCTGAAGAAAACATGCAAGCATTCTGGCTGTTAGTTACATAGCATGCTGATGTTAGCAAAAAAGAAATAACAAGCAAAACATTACAGAGTTTTAACTATGAAGTATTATGTTACTTTAGCCTGCTAACTTCTTTTCCCTTAATATTAGCTCATTAGATTTCAGCATTAGCATGATTGGTGCTATAGCTTTTTAAAACTGTAGTTTCTAGATACATGCTAGAACCCAGCGATTAGCATGAATATGACCCTGCATGCTTTACATTAGCATTTTAGTGCTATGAGCATTTCAGCAAGCCATTAGGTATTTAACCTACACCTAACACTGTTCACTGCTAATTATGTTAGCATGCTAAAACGCATGAAGTTAGATGTTGACTTGGTGAACAGTATCCTTCACCGGCAGCATTTCAGTTAGCAGGCAAACATAGTCAATATTGATGGTTAAGAAGACAGAGCAGACCTTTAAATAATGTTTATATGGATGTGTTAACTGAGCATTTTAGCAAGCTAAGGTTATCATTTAGCACCCGTGAACATGAGTTTGCTGGTTAGTAGCAGTAGCATCTTTAGTTTTCATAAGATAAAATGCTTTCACTTGTATTGGGCATGGTGCTGGGTTTATGTAAGCATGCATGTTATCTCTCTTACTGTAATCTTTCTCACAATAGCATTTAGCATTATCATTAAATTGAAAAGAAAGTTGTCTCTCCCTCGCTTTCCTTCATTTTCTCTTCCTCTTCTCTGTCGTCTCTTCTGCGCTAATAGCCTGTTAGCTTGTTGACAGCCCATTATTTAATTGTCATGTGACTCATATAAAGTTATCAGCCCTTTATGTAAACCATGGCTCAGCTGCAGCCCAAACTAGAGTATTTGTCGTCCTAGATAAGAGCTGAAAGAGCAAGTATAAAAATGAACATGTGCATTAGGAGCATTCAAAGCAAGCCAGAAAAAAGAGAATTTAAATTATCAAACTGTAACATTTATTCTTGACACTACACAAGCTTTTGTTCACAGTCTAACAAAACAACAGAGCAATGTTTTTCTGCTGGGTGACTCTCCTCTCAGGTGTTTGTGAGCGGTCGGCACAGATGTGGGCGGTGATGTCAAAGCGAGGCTGACAGGATGACAGAATCCTTTCACTTCCTGTCTCTGGAATGCGTAATTGAGCTGCTGATACTTGGAGCCAACATCCACTCAGTGCCAAAGCTGCCTGCTGAGTGATTCCTCCTCTTATGAGTCCTAACTCAGCCAGAGGTTCAGGTGGAGTCTGACTAAACTTCATGTTTATTTATGTTGTTTGTTTCTGGAAGTCTGTCATGTCATTCTTAGCTCTCAATGTTGTGAGCCTCACAGGAACAAAACATCTGGAGGGAGAAAAGAGGACTTTAAAATTCAAACAGCCTGGATTCAGTTTTTATATTTGGTTACAGGCTGCTCAAAGTCTTAATTTTAAACCATTTTCACGAACTTCCCAAGTCCCTGTTCCTCTTAACATTTAAATACAGGGCAGGTAAGTTCATGGCTGTAAAGAATCATCTACTTTCATGGCGCCAGAACAGAGAATGTTGATACTTGTACTTAAAACTTTGATTTGATCTCAAGTCAAAATCAAACCATATTGATAATCTAAAAAGTATTATTCAAACCTTCAAATATAAAAACGCCTTTGCTGTTCTCTTACTTTTATGATATGTATTAGGGCTGAGAATCACAAATTGAATGTCCAATTTTTGTTTGTCATAAATGTTATTGTTGTCTTCTGTAAAAAATGTTTGATTTGTCCCAATTCTGGCGCCATCTGTGGTCAAAACGGTCTGCTTAACTTGTTCTCTATATGCTTGACTTAGAACTTAGAACATGACAAATCTCAGCCTTTTAATAACAGCACTGTTTCTTTAGCTGACACTTTCCCTCCTATCACTAGTTTCAGGCATCAAAAATTACAATATAATAAAAATATTCAATCATGTGACTTATGGTCTTTTCTGTTATTGTTTTTAAAGAGAGGCATCAGTTTGAATGTCAGTGCATTTCAAAAACAAAGAAACTTCTTAAAGGAGCCTTTAAAAAATATATTTACCAAGTTTTAATAGAACTAACTAACATTGGGGAAGTGTTTCACTCTGTTGACACCTATGCCATAATTGTTTCTGTGTGAGGATTCGATTTTTATATCATTCCCTTTTCACAAAAAAATGACAAAAAAGGCTATAACAGGACGTCTGTGTTATCAACAGACTTCATTATGAGTTTCATTACCTTCACTTCTCTGCAGAGACAGTAGGACTAGTTTCTGATTGGCTGATAGCAGATACGGCTTCTGGTTGGTCGACAGACCAAAACAAAACCGACCTGACTGACAGCTGACTGTGTCTCTGAACGTTCATTCCTACGCCTTCTTCTTCACACACAGGCTGTTGTGCTCTCCCTCATGAATACAGCGTTTTGTGCAAACCACAGGGCCGATTGTTCTCTGTGTGTGAGTGTAATCACATTAACATGTCAGCCCTGCAGAGTGGACTCACACTGAGCCACAAAGAGCACATCCATCAGACACAGGTGAGTCAAGCAATAATGATTACAGGCACAAAACTCACAAAGAGCGTCAGATATTTGTGTGGTCTGGAGTCTGTGTATGCAGAGAGCTCCAGAGTCAGGTGATATAAAATCAGTGCTTACTGACAACTCCATCAGAGGAAAGATTTATCTGAACAGCCACGGGTCTCTGATCAAACATGGATATCGATCCGTGTTTGTGATCACTCTGCATCAGCAGGACTTCATTCAGGAGTTTACAGGAAACACTGAGCTGCTTTTAGTCAAGTGCATGCAGTATCATTTACTTAAGGGGGGAAAGTGCAAAAAGGATAAAGTGTGCTGAAAATCCAAGCTTAACATGAATCAAACAATCAGAATGTCACGTGGCAGGTGTGTTACTATTTACACAGCAGATTTCAACCTTTCCTTTTGAACAGACAGGGTCACACTGGGATTTTTTAATTTCCTCCCTCCACATAAAAATGCAGGAGCACACACCAGTACTCATGTGAGTCATGTTGATGCATGCATTAATGTTTTATCCACTGAAATGATCCCTCTGTGCAGCAGAAACACTGAGGCACCAAACTAACACACACGCACATTTGCACACAAGTTTTTAGATTTTATTGACAATGTGTGGCACTGTGCAGCTCTTATAATTGACTTTTCCAAAGCTTTCACTGTGGACCGTACACTTCTGCAGAGACTGTTTAGAGTACGGTTATCTCAACAAGTGATAGCTGGCTTAACAATAATCTGAGAAACAGTCCGTCGTGGGTTTGGGCAGAAGGCTGCATCTTTAGCTATTGTGTAATAGCAAAAAGAGTTCCTACAAAAAGAGGGCTGCAGTATAGGTCATAAATCCCGCCTCCTTCAGCCATCCCTATGAAGCTGAGGACAAACTTTCGAAATGTATTAGAATATAAATTTTTAACTCCCCTGCTTGTGATGTCGACATGTAGTTATTGTAAGACTGGTTTGTGCTCATGTCCTCTTTTAAGAAGTTATTAGGGGGTTAATATTTACATGATTGACACTTGATGCAGGCTATGGGTGTACGAAGATTCCGTAGCTGTTTGAGCCAAGAGTCATCACAGTGACTCTCAGCGACTCTCCCACTGAATGCGTACAACACTACCGTGCAATGTTGGTTTCAGGAAGAGGAGAAAAAAACAGAAATACCTAAAGGTTTTTGGCTTCATAGCTGTATACTGGCGGAGGGCGGAACCAAGTTGTCCATAGTATATACAGTCTATGGATGAGATTAATTCAAGTGCGGCCAATTCAAACTGAATTTGCATGCAGATGATACTGTGATGTACTGCTCTAGAATAAGACAAAGTTATAAAGCCTAGTTACATCTTGTTTTTGAAACTGATCAACCAAATTCCTGTGATTTAAAACTTATTTTAAATGCAGATAAAACCAAAAGTATTCTGTTTTAAAATGCAAAAGTCCTCAAACCTGCCTTAAGTCCTTACTTTGCAGGTCACACAGTGTGTACCGAAATCTTTCACTCAATGAATATCTTTCTTTTGCAACCTCATATTCTGGAGCTGGTGGGAAGATTGAAAGTGAACTCTGTTTTACTTTAATCTTTTATTCATCTTTTCAGCCCATGAGGAGAGACTGATCTCTAACACTTTCATGTCTGTGCTGGATTATAGTGATATGTTATGCGTACATGCATCTTCTCAGAGCTTGCATGTGCAGGTTTGTTGGTGGAGATTTAAATTTGTAAAAGGAAAATAGAACATTTTATAATGTATAACTATCTTGTAGAGTGATTCAACAGGGATGAAGTCAAGCCTGATCTCCCTCAGGAGGTCTGATTTTGACTGGGGTCAAATTTTCAGGTTAGACATCAATGAGAGAATCAGATTTCTGCATCAGAGCCTGAAGACGAGTGCTTTGTGTTCTTTATGTTCTCATGTAAATTCAGCTGCAGGTGATTCTGACACATCAGACACTGTAGTCTCTCCTCTCTGACGTGATGTTCTTGTTCTCCTGTACCTGATTTTCTGGATGATTCCCCAGAATGAGGGGAAATTATAGCAAACACACTCACTCACACACTCTCACACACACACAGCCGAGTCCAGCGTCTGCATGCTGCACAGCCATGTGATGATGCCTGTGATCTATAATTAATTTGCAACTGTAGAAATGTAACAGAGAAGATAAATCACTTTAATAGCGGCTGAAATATATAAAAAAGGAAGAGAGGGAATAAGATAACATTGCGTGGAGAGGGAGGGGGATAGGAAGTGTGGCGTGGAGGCTCTGACACGCAGAATTGATGACATAATAAAATCAGATCTCTCCATGAGCGGGTCATTTTGTCTTCTTAATGACTTTAAATATTCTCACATGACTTTTCCTCTCTCTTTCCTTCCTCCTCACTCGTCCTCCTCTCCTCTTCATCTCACATGTTTGGAGTTTATCTCCTAAAAGCAGAGCAGCTCTCTGTGTTGCAGTAATAATCCCTGTGGATGCTTTGCACAGCGAGCTTTAAGGCTAAAGAGTGTCTCTCAGCTGGCTTTCTTTTGCGGCAAAGATATGATTTTAAATGCATGCAGGGGACGTAAAGTGAAGGCCAATAAAAATGTGTCACTTTTTGGTTTGTGTGTGGTGTTCCTATTCCGATTTCAGCCTTGTAGCAATGAGCAGAGAGTCACTTTGACACTTTAAAGCTCTGCAGCCTTCACTCCTGCTCTGCTTGCTCCCTCTGTGACCCGCAAAATCACTCTGATCCTCCATCATGATCCGGGGAAAGCATTGTGTGCTTTCAGATGACAGGGCTGTGTCATCCAAGACACACAAGGCACACATGCACAACTTTCATGCATGCCTAAGAGAGCTTATGTTTTGCTGTCTCAGCTGATATATATATTTTTTTTCTGTTTGTGCACCGGCAGCTGACTGCAGATTTGTACTAATCAGACCTGAGACGCTAAAAGCACCCCACTGTTTAATGCTTTCATCAGATAAGAGACTTAAACTCGTCTCAGTTGCTGTCTTCTCTGCAGGGAAATCCAACATCAGTACAGACTCCCCCTGCACAGGTTTGAAAACAGGGTATGATCATATATGTAAAATAAGGTGTAATTCCATTTAGTGTGACAGCTGTGTGCAAGACCCAATTCACCGTAGCCTCTCTCTCTCTTCATGCTCATTCTGTCCCTCTGCTTTTCAGACACACAGATACACCTGCCTCCTCCTACTCAGATACAGATACAGCTATCTTCAATTAATTTTTGCAGGAACAGTAACTTCCTGGTGCTCCTAAACTGTGTTTTTCATTGACCTCAGCTGTTTATGATAAAGTGAAAGTGAGAGCTGTTTGACAGTGGGGGGATCATGGCCATGTGCTGCTGTTAGGGAAGAGAGGTGGTCTGCTTCAGTCCAAGTATGGGACGTAACATGTGCAACACAGCTCAATATTATTTAATCTACATAAACAGTTTTATTTATGACTGTGGGGAGCTGTTAATTATCAATCTTAACACCACAATCATAACCCAAAAGTGCAGGGACTGAATTAGCTGAGGAGATACATTACAACCAACTAGCCCCTCCCACCTGTCCCAAAGAGGCCACGCCCCAAATCGTTCCATTATTTTTATTAACTGCTTTGTATTATATATCTGGTTGCAATTGGTCTAAACTCAAACCCTAGCAAGATGTCCTTGTTTTTACATCACAGTCTCCTTTAAAGTAGTGCAATTCATACTCTGCATACTGGGCATTAATGTTGGCCAGTTAACTTAACAAATTCAGTGAGGTCAGAAGTAATTTACTTGAGTTTAACTCTCACAAATACGACAAATGAGTGTTGAAATGTGTTGAACCTGTCATATTCACATCATCTGTGTCACCAGATAATAACTTATGTCTAATTGCAATTCTAACATGGAACTTAATTGGGGGTAGCTTAGTTTTGGAGACAACTTCTAGTGGAAATTTGAGGAACTGCATTTTTTGTGGACTTTAGTTAGCGTCGTATTTCTGTCTTGAGTTTTCTGCATTAAAAAATAAATAAATAAAAAGCTGAACTCATTTATTTGATTTGCAAATTAAAAGTTTATGTTTTTTCAAGGCTGACAAGTGAAACTAAATTACAAATTAAAAACTTATGGCAGAGAAGTGGGGAAGAACTTCAGTGTCTGTCCTTCGCAGTGTAAGTTTTAACCTTTCCTCACCCTTGGATCCTTCTTTGATTCTCTCTTCCATCCTTCCTCCCTTCCTTTGCCTTGTTAACTTATTCCCCACTTCCTCTCCTGCCCCTCCTCTTCTACCTTTGTCTGCTCACTCGCTGTAATTATTAGCAGTATTATTAGTAAGCAGGCCTGTGCCCCGAGGCAAGCGGTCTAAAAACAACAGATGCTGAATCACAAAGACACACAGTCTCAGTGCAAAGACGGAGTAAAATCCAGCTCAGCTGCACGAGGTGGAAACAGAAAAGATGCTTACACTAGAGCTGGATCGGACTCCAGCTTGCACGCATGTCGGTAACTCTGCCTTCTCTTTCTTACATTCTCTTTCACTCCATCTTTATCAGTCACTGCCCTCATCCTCCTCTGCTCCGCTCTGACCCACTTGCATACACTCATGACAGCAAACAGCGCTGCAACTTTTAATCAGGAGCTTCCTGGCATGTCCTCCCGGGCACACCTCAGCTAGGACACACAGAATTGCAGGAATCACCCCACGTATAATTGGCTTACTGTACACAAGCAGTCTGGGCATGTTTTCACAGAATAACGCGATGTAGCTACTGCGTGTCAAACTGGGTGGAACAACAAGAAGCCTTTTCAGCATGTTTTCTAAGCAGGCTTTAATAGGGTTCGTGTTTTCTCTGCTGTTTAATGAGATTCTCCGCAGAGCACATGAGAACCCTTGCTGTGCCAAAAACAACACGTGTGTCAATTTACCCACGTCTCCAATCTGCTGGAAGTGTTCAGCTGCATCTCAGTGCTGGGAACATTTCACCCTCACACTTGATGGATTTTTGTTTCTCATGAATAAAAAGGCACGATGATAAAGCAGATGTGTTGGAGGTGGCATAGTGTGCAAATATGAACAGAGCCTTATCATAGGAAGTGGATCTCATGCAGCCCTGACCACCAGACCAGGAGTTCAGGTACGATCTATCATCCAAGTGCAAACCCGGGCCTTACAGCACTTAATTTTTACTTAGTTGACATTATGTCTAGACTTGTTTCAGCTGGTGGAATACAATTTTCCGCTGCAGTGCATTTTTTTTTTTAGTGCAAATGATTTATTCTACAGGGCTGTAAACATTTAGCTGCTAACTCTGTCTGAAGGTAACAGCACAGTAAAGTGGAACACAGTTTACCTTACACGAGTAAACCTGCAAAAATCGAAACCTTAAAATCACGTTGCATGTTCACATACAGCAGAAGCACAAGAGTCACAGAAGAATATCTAAATGAACAGGAAATCGACTACAACACGGCAAAGTCACCTGTTGTATGTTGTTTTCTGTATACTGAGCCCAGCTGCCTGGGGCTGTGTTATGCTGCTGCTAAACTCCAAACAACAGATGGTAGTGTGCGCTGTCCAACGCGACACCGACAGAACAAAAGGAAAACACATCCTATGGGTTTGTGTAATTTGCATTACCTGCAACACACACTATCTACTGTGCAACACACTTTATCCACTGTGTTATATGCTTTTCTTTTTTTTTTTTTTTAAATACGACATCTACTTTGAAAAATACATAATTTTGTGCAATTTGCATTTTTTTTGCAAAGCAGTATATAGTGCATATAGGATACATGATGCATCACATGATATATATAATCTACTGAGTCATATATGTTCATTTTAGAATTCATTTTAAATTTTATCTTTTGTTTATAAATCTTTAAACTAATCAGCACCACAGTACATCTCAGACCTCTTACATGTTTATACCCCTCCACATTCCTTGAGGTCTGTTGATCAGCTCCAACTTATCCCTAAAACTCGTTTAAAAACCAGCAGGCGATCGAGCTTTCTCGGCTGCGGCTCCCAAATTGTGGAACGAATTGCCACTCGAGATTAAAACATCCCCCACTCTTTTTACTTTTAAATCACGTCTTAAAACTCATTTTTATTCCTTGGCTTATAGTTCTGCATGAGAGTTGTGTGATCTCTTTCCTTTTATGTCGTTTTTGGTCCTTTTATAACTTTTTTTTCTTGTATGCTTCTGTGTGTTAATTTCATTAATTTTATTTCAATTTAAATGTTTTTTTTTAATCCGCTTTTATTTATTTATTTATTTCCTTCTGATATTTTTTTGCAGTGTTTGTTCTTTTAATTTTACTGTGCAGTACTTTGGTAAACTTGAATGTTTTTTAAAATGTGCTATATAAATAAGGCGGATTGGATCGGACATGATATGTCATCAGTCATGCAATATATATATATATATATGAACTTCAGTACCATATAGTATATTTTATGTAACTTTATCAGCTGTGCCAAACACATTTTATACAATGTGATATACATTAACTAGCACACCACTTAAATTCTCTACCCTGCAATTTAAATATTTTACCGAGAAAATTTGATTTATTATCTTCTATGTAATAAAAAAATATCTGAGCCAATAATATCACCTCCTGCTTTGACATATGATTTACCACAAATTATACGTTATCTACTGTGTTACGTACACAATTTAATGCACAGTACATAATCTGCTATGTTATATTCATTAAGAGCTGTATGGTATATAACATATCCTTGGCAATGTACTGTTCATTTGTCAACGTCCTCCCCATCAACTAAAAGATGCAGTATCTTATTTCCATACACATAATCACAATAGTGTGAAATGTTTTTCTGCAAGCTGTATTCTGAAGTCTGAACATTTTTTCCTGATTTATTATCATTAACTGGACTGAAATAGGCTCATAACAAATGACTCATTTGTTATATCTTAACTTGAACGCAGCAGCCTGTACCTGCAGATTTGTCCTGAGAGGTGTTTGTAGATCCTTGTATTTGAAGGGTAGAGCCAAAGACCAGGCTGCTGTATTGGACAGGTTGTATTTATAATGTCACAAGCAGCATGAATCACCCTGACATGATGACTAACGCTGTGCTCTCTGCATGTTGTGACATTGTTGGTCCCCATCACAAGCTCTGGACAAACCTCAGCATGAATCAAGAGGCCTGACAGATCTTGAAATCTCCAGAAACAGGCCAACAGGAATCCTGAGGAAAGGAGAAAAAACTTTGAGGACAATGATCTGCTGAGTCAAACCCAGCAGGTCTGTTTAACATGCAGGCTCTGTGCCCTGCTCAGGGGCACTTTGATGGCGGATGCTGAGTTTTGGGAGAGCGTTATTCAATTACCCTGGCTCTTAATCCTGGGGATCCTCCTGCCTGCTCTGTATTGCCTGCCTCAGCTGAAACAGCAGTCCTCCCCGGTGTTTATCTGCTCATTATCAGGTGGTGAGAGGCGCTGGGTGAAGAAGTTGTTGTACAGTCGGAGGTGTTGGTTAATTTCACTCCTCTGGGAGAAATTACGGTCTCTCATCACAATGAAAAGTACAGCTTTGATTTGGCTGCTCTTTTGGAAACACAAAAACACTGCAGCTGGCTAACAGGAAAAACAAAGATGAGGCTTATTAAGCTGCTCTGAGGGAAATAGAAACAAATTCCTGCCTATTCTCCTGTGAGTTTGACAGCGGGATCACATGTTTATTCACATCAGTTAAAACAATCTGCAAACATTCCTCTGTCCAAAGACATCAGAAAAAACTAACTTCATCCTGTCTCTGCTCATATCATCACCTGTACTCTCTCCCAGCCGAGTGGGTCTAAATCCTCCTCTATGAGCTTTGTCTGGATGAACTTAACTGCTGCTTCAGGCTGATCAGGTCCAAGTTTATAGAACTGCATGAACTCTATGAACCAAACAGAGTCTCTGTTTCTCCAAATTTCCTTCTATAATGGTTTGCTTTTCTCTTTATAATTTTAGTTTCACTTTATTTCCATTTTAGTCTGCTGGGTCCCAGTTTCACAGTATCTCTATTTGTGTCTGCTGAGGATCAGTGCTGCTGAATTCCCATTTGTCGTCTCTTTTAACTGTGTATGCATAGTGTCTCTGCCAGCTCATGGTTTCATTTAAGTTTCATCTGTCCATGCAGATTTGCAGTTTCACTGTACTCCCATCTGCCTTGAGTCTCAGCTTTACTGAGGTTTTGTCTGTCTCTGCTGAGTCCCAGTTTCACTGTTTTAATCTGCCTCTCCTGAAATTAGATTCCATTATATTTAGAGCCTCAGTTTCCCTGGGTCCCCATATGTCTCTGCTGAGTCTCAGTTTCACAGTATGTCTTTCTTTCTCTGCCGAGTCTAAATTTCACTGAGTCTCTTCCTGAAATTAGATTCCATTATATTCATCCTATTGTAGAGCCCAAGTTTCCTTAAATTCATATATGTCTCTGCTGAGTCTCAGTTTCACTGTATCTCTTTCTTTCTCTGCTGAGCCTCAGTTTCTGTCTAAAAAGCTGCACCAAGTAAACTGAAACACTTTTAAGCATGATGACACCAGAATGAACAGATGATAATTATGGCTCTACGACAACAACCAGGCTGTAAGAATACTGAGACAACACTTTAAAGGATTTGTCAGGTCTGGAACCAGTACACAACTTCCAGAATGCTTCTCTGTTCACAGAGGTTGCTTTTTTAATTTGTTCATAAACACAGTCATTCCTCTATGATATGATAGCTCACAGCATGGCTTAAGCACAACGAATGCTGTATGTTTCAACAACAGAAGGATTAAAACCAAGAGTAACCTTGTAGGGCAAAATTAGGATTTAGTTTGACTGGTGAGTCAAGCATCATAAAAAGAAAAATCAGATCAGCTGGTAGAAAAAAAAAACAAACTCATTTCTCTGCTCAGAGTCTTACATACCACAGAGATGTTCATGCTTTAAGCACACACAGACGCTCTCTTTTTTCTGCAGTAGAACATGTTTCTGACGGTCGAGCAGAAAGCTCCCCCTTTATCAATCATTGAGAGTCATTAGACGGATGTCTGCAGAGAGGACACAGCCGGATCTGACTGACAGCTGCCACCATTAGAGCTGCAGCAGGAGAATATTCCAGAAATAGGTTCATGTCTGAAATAATGACAGTGACCTCTAACCTGAGAGAGCCTCAGTAATAAATAGGGAGCACCATGAAACTGAATCTGACACAGAATAACATGTCAGAGTTTTCTGCTACAGTTAACGGTGGACGGCCACAGAAGCTAAAGTTTTGAAATCTGGCTGTTTAAAAGTGCATTTGTCAGATTGGGTCAGGGCTGTCAAAATATTCATCTGACCTGTTCCAGCAATAAAAAAAAAGGTTTTCTCTAGCAAGAAAATTTTATGCTATTTTGAGTAAAATTAAAAACATATTAGTTTATGTGGAGAAAGATCAAAATCTATGAGTACATTTCAAGAAGAACTCTACATATCTTCCCAAGTCACATTCATGTAGGACACAGTCATTCAGAAGTCATTCTATGAAGTAAATCAGATCAGATCAGGTATTCCAGTTTCTCTTTATTTAGCCTGTTTTGTATTTGTGCCATTAAAATTCTTTGAAGGATATTTGGATAAACTTAATCCAACAAACTCGGATTGTCCTGATTCCAGCAAAGGGCTGGACTCTGACAGGATCACACAAGCTACATCAACAAAACAAAACAAAACAAAACAAAAAAACCTTTGATTATCAGTTTTTACCACAGATTTTTATCATTTACACATGATTTTATATTTTGCTCTTTAATTGCTGAATTGAATTGCTGTACCATTATATAGTAGATAAATTCATAGATGGTAGAGCATTGAAATAGATCCCAAATAGCATCAAACATTCAAGCAGTGGTGGGGATCTGCTGATCTGCTGGCTTATGTGGACTTTGATGCCTCCCAGTGCCTGACTACGTGTTGTAAAAGTATGGTGGTTCCTTTGGACCTCTCAACTGCTCGGGCTCCTTAAAATGCCCAAAAAGTAATTGTTATTCAAATCTCTTGGTAACACAGAAATCACATTTATCTAAAAAATCTACACCCAGGACATGAAAACAAAGAATCAACAGTGATCAGCTGACTTTGTCATCATGACAGGCTGTTTCAGTCTTGTGTTTCTTTAAACATTCATCCTTGTTCCTTGAAACAAAGCTAGCCTCACAGTGTAGACATACATGTGAAATAAGAGGAAAACAAAGTCATTATTAAACTGCCAAAGGTAATAATGCAGGTGGATCATGACATGTCCAGTAGCACAACAGTATCATGTTTTTTTAACATCTATCTTAAAGACAAGGGCGCCAATGGTCTGGCTGTCTACATTCAACCCCATGCAAGAATGTAGCCTGAGTTCAATCAAAACTGCTCTCTCTTCCTCTTTCTTGCTTCATCCACAGTCCTCTCTTGTCAAATTCAGGCCAAAACGAACAAACATGTTTTCGATCAAAACACGCATCCTTGTTCCTCCTCTCTGTCTCTCTATTTTTTTGTATCTGTTCATGCATCCCTGGTGGTAAGGGACTAAAAGATAAGTGAAAGACGTGGTGTACAAGGGATGCAACTTTTATAACCACTTCGGTTTGATGGAGAGTTGAGCAGCGTGGTAAACGTCATTGTTAACAATGATAAAATGTTAACAAACAAAGCTAGCATAGCAGAGCGCAAAAAAAAAAAGAACGGCAAAGAGGGAAGAAAACAAAGAGGAAAGCTGCCATCCAAACTGCCACAGGTTACAACAAAGGTAGATGATGACATGTTTGACAGGACACCACTGTCTACCTTGAGCCCTGAAATAACCAAATCTGCCATAAGCACCTCTCTGTGGACAAGTATGTAATGTGCAGTCATATATAGTGCTGTGGTGATCTTTAGGCTTGTCTCCAGATCTCTGACAAAATGAGAAAAGAGGATCGGAGTTGGTGAAATAGCTCTGAATATTTTTGTTTTGAAGGGTCAGATAAGGATAAGAAAGGAAGGAGGCAGGTCATCAAGAAACATCTGAGTTATAATAAATATTTCCTCCTCATCAATCATCTTTAAAATTCACATTAACAAACTGTGAATGACTCTGGTGTGAGAACTGTGGAGCAAAGATGCTCCACTCAGCGCTGAGAGTGTGTAAAGGTGAGTGTGTGTTCTGATAGTAGGATAATTTGCCGTGAGCTGAGGTATGACTAAGAAAGGCATACGCACTCACACATGAACACACAAAAACACATGCTCACACTCAGAATACACTCACCTGTAAACAGAGTGATTACTGACAATTTTAGGAGAGCAATGATAGCGCTTCTGGTTCAACAGCAGAGATAAGAACCATTCAGTCTATGCAGTGTGTGTGTGCGTGCGTGCGTGTGTGTGCGTGTAAATGGGCTGCAGCCAGCTCTCTGTGGGCCTCAGCAGGTCTAATGTTCAGTTGTGATTCAGAGTGAGTGGACTGACAGAAACAGGACGGCTGGTAATCTGATCGAATGATCCTCTGGCTCTGATTGGTTGGTTCAACTCAATTAACTCACTTCATTAACACAATCACTGACTCTGAGTCTTTGTTTAAACCTACACTTCTACTGCAACACATTTCGAAGGGACATTTGGACTTTTTTTTTCTGCAGACATGACAAAAAGTATATTGACACTTTAAAAGATCTTAACATACCCACAATCTGAGTCTCGACTATGAGGAGAGTCTGACAGAGATTTGCTCTGAATGCATGCCTGTCTGTCATTCACCTCTCTTGCAGACTTTGTTTTTGTATCATCTGAAAGTCTACAAATGCAATGGACTTTAAAATGTTGAATTCATGTTATCCAAACGGGCTTGCATTGGACTCTCTGAAGACTTCCAGCTCTCAATAGGACTGTGGACTTTGGCTGGAGACAGTTTCGTAGATTTGTTTTAACTCAATTTATTGCACTACAGATGCCCATTCATTTCTGGAATTAAAGACTCTTTTTTATGGGTTATTTCAATGCTTTGAGTCTAAAACTATATTCTTATTTCAAACATATAAAGTTTGGACAGTAGAGGCGATAGAACACTAAATGCAATACATAATAATTCACACTTTACAATACATAGTATAATGACATGGACAGGTCAAGACTAGACATCCACACAGAAATGATCACACAAGTGTTATACAGATGTTGAAATATGAAAAGCACCTGGCTAATAAACAAATTTGGGTCACAATTATCACCATCTTCATCAGTGTGCCTGCAGCACAAACACAGAGACTGTTACAGTCTGTTACATTCACATTAGCAGCTCGGTAGCTAAAACTAGAAACTGCTAACAGTCTGACAGCCACCTGCATGTGAAATATGATTGTGTTGCAGGGCCTTAACAGCTGAGCTGAGATCAATAGAGCAAATTAAATGCAAACATGAAATGTAACAGAGTGAGGTTATTGAAACATTAGGGGAAAAGACTGCTGTGTCAAAGACTCTGGACTTCCAATGAAGATTAAATACCCTAAAGAGAGCAAAAAGGCTGAACTGATCCTGGAGACGGTGCTTAAGTTCATCACTTTGGACACTTTGGAGGTTTTAGTCACGTTTTGGATCCACATTTGACCCCACCATCTACACACTACATGCCACCACAAGACTGTGCAGCAAAGTTTGTGACAATAAAGATATTTGAACGCATGACATGACGTGACTGCTGTGTTTTAAACAGATATATGAAGCTCTGATATGTCTGTCTGTGTGATTGCTGAGCCGAACTGACTCCTCTACTTTCCTGTCAAAGGTGATCCAGATCAGTTCATACACTTTAGTTTGTGAAAGAATAGAAAAAATAGGACATTAAAGTTGAGTTAACATTCAATAATCATGTTCTTGTTTTAGCAGAACAAGATTGTGGGACAATAGTGACGGAATCTCCACCTCTGAATCTACTGCAGGTGGACTAAACTCTTTTAGTGAGGTTTGGGTAAGGGTTACTTTGTTGACTTGCAACAAGGAATAACAATTAACTGCATGATGGTGACTGGCCTGATGCTTTTATAACACAAGTATCAGTATTGTAACCAATCAGATTTTTTCTCCCTATTGCTTGTGATGTTGACATGTAGTTACTGTAAGGCTGGTTTGTGCTCAAGTCCTCTATTTTCTGTACAGCTTCATATTTAAAAGTTATTAGGGGGTTCATGTTTTCTATGATTGACACTTGATACAGCCTATGGCTGTCCAAAGATTGCGTAGCTCACCTGGGGGATACGCTATTTGAGCTGAGGGTCATCACAGCGACTTTTCGGTCGAATGCGTACAGCACTACTGTGCAATGTTGGTTTCAGGAAGTGGAGAAAAAACACGTAATTACCAAGAGCTTTTCGGCTTCAAATCCATATACTGGCGGAAGGCAGAACCAAGTTGTCATATACAGTCTATGGGTCAACGAAGCAGATTGAGATGGCCCTAGTGATTACAAAAGTTGAAAATATCATTGTCTTAAAACTTTTTTAATTCATCCCGAAAAAATGGACGCTACATCATGAAATAATTAGTCTAATTCTCTGCAGCTAAGTAACTCTGTCCATGTTCACAGACTGTGGATGAAGAGGAGTACCCGAGGGCAGGTATGAGCTCTGTGTAAAATCAAAATAAAGAACAGCTGTGGACTTAACTGCAGCGCTGAATCAATGAGTGTGTTTTTTTTCCTGAATCAGACAAATCCACTCCACTAAAGGACCTCTGACGGGATGATTCATGATGAAGGTGAGATCTGAGGGCAACTCGCCCCGAAACATGAGGCAATGAGTCAGAGCGAGTACTCAGACGCTGCAGACTTCACACCCAGACTCGGCCCAGCAATTCAACGCAGCAGCATGGAAATGTTTCTAACAACTTATACAGTACCTACATCTGCAGTCAACAAACAAACAAACAAACAAACAAACAAACAAACAAACAAATAATCCTGTCTGCCACGGCTCAGGTGGAGGCTCAGGTTTTATCACACAGACCGTCTGTTGAACCTCACGTCTCAGCGTTACTGCCGTCTCTTTAACGAGGCCACCTGGTGCTGAGCCAATACTCCTAATGAAAACACCAGATAACAAGATAAGTCCAAGTTCAAACTTAATTGTCCCTGAAGGGAAATTCAAACAGAAGCAGCACTGTAAACAGAGCAGAGTACACAAGCAGCTCTGCAACACACACTCTCACATACACACACACACACACACACACACACACACACACACACACACAGGCTGCAGGGGATGTTAATATTTAATATGGAGGCACACTGCACCGGACAGAGGGCTATTAATCCTCCATCCATTCCTTATTGTTGCTATAGTAACCCTTTTGAATAAATATCAAACAGGAACTTGTCTTTTAAGTTACGTTGTGTAAATCGAAAAGCAGAAACTGAGAGTAAAGATGCAAAAAGGACCGGAAACACATTGACCTGTGATTGGATTCCAAGTTTTTCTGATCCAAGGACACCATTTCTTTCATTTGTTCACTTTATAAATACATTTTAAAAATACAGAACAACTGCTGCAGACCTTCTGAAATGTTTATTTTTTGAGTTTTTGGCTCTTTTGAAAAGAACACAGTGATGACCGTCTGTACATAGAACAGTCTGAGTGAAATATAGATGACGTAACAGCTCCCTAAGGGTTAAGTATAATAACAGCAGCCTTATTGGCTCTCCTTTGCACAGTAAAGGAAGCTGAAGATATTGAACCAATCATTGTATGCAGTCAATGGTTGAATCTGCAGAAGAAAACACATGATATCTCTTTTATGTGCCTTTATTTTCTATATCTGTGCAGATGAAATGAAAAAGTAAATGGAAAAGCATGTCTGCTGCTCCTGACTGTGCAGTTTACCTGCCTGTAAAATAAGTTTCATGTTTCTTGTGTCCATCTCGCCCTCAGCCGTGTATGACGGTGGACTCAGCCTTCGCTCCCTGATAGAATTCAGACCGCTCTGCTCTGCTGAAGCTCACACTGAGTGTTACGGTGAAATGCTAAGCCGCCGCCTCAGAAACATGTTTTCTCCATCTATAGCTGCAGGTTTATGTCACATCAGAATGTGCTGTTATAGATGTCTCCTCCTGAAAACCACACCTGGACAGCCGACTGTAAAAAAGAGCCTCAGTGTCTAAACAGCTGCAAAAATGACACGTACGTAGAGATGAAATAAAACAGCAGCTGTTCTCCTCCCTCCGTTTGCTTTTAATAAATCAGACAAATGCATGTTCTATTGTTCACTATGTCCTCAGCTCTTTATCTACAATAGCATTGTAGATAAAGAGCTTTCCCACCTGGATACTCCCCCTTAGACTACATGGCAATCATTCTGTGGGATGGCTGCTGCATTTACAATCGATGAATCTGATTATTTAATATTCAATAATAAGGAAAACTTTCACTGACTGTCTTGTATGATTTTCTAATGACTAATTTGTAGAAAGTCCATCACCAAGTGCAGCAGACCATCTCCATGAAGTAATAACCATCATAATAATCATTCTGCACTGTTCTGTTCTAGTTCTTCTGCCTTAGCGTCTCGGTCTGATTGCATTTCCATGAAGTAATGATCATAAATGTTCTTCCTTGAGCTGCGAAACTCCGCTGCACTTGGTGATTGACTCATCAGGGCTCCTCCACAAACAAGTGGCTGCTGGAAGAGAGTGGGTGAGTTGTGTTTAGTCTCTTTGCTAAAGAAACCGGACAAACCTAAAAAGATGTTTGATGGCTAGTGCTATGGCTGGGACCCTATATGTACTGAAGTTAGGTGCTGTTTTGAGCATTATTTATGGCTATAGAGTGGTATTTTGGTTGAGGTGTGCGTGTGGAGTGGTAGACCGCTGTGTATTGCTATCGTGCGGTCATTACTAAAGTTGGTGTAACTAGAGAAGCAAGCAGTTGGCAACATTCATCTCTCGAAGGGGTGTCTAACTTGGTGTTATGCCAGAATATCCCTTTAAATGATTGTTTGCCATGATTTTATCTTGATAGTTTTTCTGTCTTGTTTGGTTGCTGTCTTAGGTATTATAGAACTATGCTTTTATTTTGAAGTTTGCCATTTCTGGTAGATGGTAAGTCCCTAGACTGGATGAAAAACAGTTGAAGAACAATAAGTATAGAATAAAAAGATCGGAATTTACTGACATACATTTAATAAACAATGCATCTAGATTTCATCCATAAATTGCATGCTTACACAGCTGCTACTTTGATGGACTCAATGCAATAAACACTGATTATTATGGTGACAGAATGGTTTGTAAAGATCCTACATACGACACTTTCACAGAGTGATTTAGATCTTTTTTTATAACAAGCAGCTGGATGTTCAAATCTGAAACAAAGAATACTTAACACAATTTTTTCACAATCTATTAACTCTGACAGCACACAGTGTATTTCAAAATAGAAACTGTGGGTAAGTGAGTATGATATATATATATATATATATATTTTAAAATCTCTGTTTTGCTTCATTGCATCCCTCCTCTTAATTTCGCTGAGAGCTTTTGCGTGTTTGTGTGCACACATGTGGAAACTTACAGCAGCACACACTCTCTAACTCACCCTCTCTGCATCTTCAGCAGTAAGTAACCCTTGAATTTGTCAGGAAGATTAAGAGCACGGTCCGACTCTTACATGTCCAATTAGAGACGCATTTGTTCTGTGCACTTTAAGACTCTCACACAAACACACTGTTTGTCAGTCAGAGCTCACATATACTCTCTGCTCTAATAGGAGGAAAATCAGTGACAAACACGCTGATTAGATTTACTTCATTAGGTTCTGATTTAATGACTTTATAATCAAACTATTTTCCTGCAGGTTCATTCATTTCTCAGCTCCATGAGCTGCTCACTTATGTGTGGTTGAAATAATACGGCTGATTGTGTTTTTCAGTGTGCACTTTGTAAAAAAAGAAAAGATAATCCTGGACATTTACAGGATTTGGTCAAAGGTAAATCCATGAATGTATTTTTCTGGAAGATTTTGAGTGATCTTAATCTGCTGTCTCTAAAACGGGTGGTATTGTTCTGTAAACGTGATGGAGGGGATCAGTGTGTTCAGCTATCTTTAATCTAACACTACTATTTCAGAGGACACATACAGACACACATACACAGGCACACACATTGTAACTTGGGGATTTATCCTTTAAAATTTGCAGATATATCTGGACATGATCTATTAACAGGAATAAAAGCTCCTCCTCCAGCTGCTTCAGGCTGTTGTGGAGGTTGTAAAGAGGAATAAATAACAGTCCCTTCACTGTTTTCAGGTGAGCACCATTAGTATTAGAAAAACTGAAGTCTCCTGAATCTGACATCATTTTAAAAACCTAATTAGTTGGTTATTTACAGGCTTTTTTCACGCCACTTTTTTGCTGCCGCCATGTTCAGGACCACAGCTCCATCAGTCAAAAATTGCTTTTCCCTGACAGAAAACTATGCTACTCAAACAAGTCAGATATCTAGATTTAGAGACTTTTCTGAGAAGTCTTAAGTCTCCTCTGGCTACAATCATCTGAAGCCCTCATATACAGCAGAGCCACTCATGCTTCTGTAGTTCAAGATGGGTCAATGATCCTGAAGTTTGTCTCATGAGATGAGGAAACTTTTCTTGATCAGAGGGAGGATAAGTTAATGGTTGCTCACATCAACAACTTCCTAGAAGTTTCAACTAATGGTTACAGTTATGACATTAAGCATTATGTGGACTTTCGTAGACTTAATTTGGGCAAAATTAATGAAATGATGCATAGATTTTAAACTATATGTGTTAATCTTGCTAGCTACACTTAATAAGATAATAAAATGATGTGTTATTAACAGCAGGTGGAGCATTTACTCTGAGCACAGTCTCAGTCACAGAGGATGGAACGGTCCTTGTGATTCGTATAAAAGGTCAGAAGTTTAAAAGGTCAGTCTAGTCTGTCTTTGCTTTACTGCTGCTCACATCTTTAATGGAAGATTATGGCCACAATACAAGGAAACCAAATTTTAGAACAAAGTCACGAGTTCACAAAAATCAACACATAACTTGAAGAGGTGAGAGTTTTTCATTTTTTAGAGTGGTGTTGTAAACTAGCCATTATAAAATGTGATTTTAAAAGAAATTTTTAAGAAATGGATAATCTCCTTAAGCAAAAAAGGAAATGCAGGCTGTTTATTGGCCTGCTCGTCTTTATAACAAACGGCATTTCTTTCACAATCACACAAAAACCCTGATTCACATGACAACACAGTGCTGATAAACTCATAGATTGGTGTTCAGGTCTTTTTCAAAATCCTTATTAAAGTTCAACTTTGCTTCAGGCTTCAGCCTTCTTATGTTCCTCTTTGAAATAAATTACAGCCTGCCCACATACTAAACACACTTTTTTGCCGGATAAATTTACAAACGTATAATTTTACAACTTGCCTCTCAAAATTCATCATTTTAGGTGGCCCTCATAATTCCCAGCGTAGCAGATGGCACTTGTTACCTCCGCCAAGGAGGTTATGTTTTCGGAAGCGTTGGTTTGTTTGTTTGTAAGCTTGTTTGCCTGTTAACAACTTTACGGAGAAAGTAACAGACGGATTCACCTGAAATTTTCACCAGAGGTGCGTCTTAGCCCCAGGAGGGTCCCATGAAATTTTGGTGGTGATCCGGACAAAATTCTGGATACTGTGATCCAGAACACACAAAAATAAGGGTGTTGTTGCAATTTTCAATGCTGAAAAAAAAAGCAATGGGTGGCACAGTGGTGTAGTGGTTAGCACTGTCGCCTCACAACCAGAAGGTCCTGGGTTTGAATCCCGGTCAATGCATTTCTTGTTTTAGCTACATTATGAACAGTGAACATACCAGTTTAATCACAAATAAACGTTAATAAAAGACACGTAACAGTAAGAGTTTTGGTGTGAATCTCAATATAAGGGGGGCCATGAGCTGCTTGGCGGAGGTCTGCGCTCTCCGAGTGCTTTTCTATTTAACTTCTGGATCTAGGTTATTCCTACAAATGGCACCACAGCTGTTTAGTAAAACCCATGAATGGACATGATTTGGGGCCCGCTGTTGTAGCTTACCTGGGTTTTCTTGTTGTGTTTACATTCACAAATCACCATATTAAAGACAGTTGAAGGAAACCTATGTTGCTGAACTATGACCACATAAATCTCAAACAAAGTTTCATAATATGAGATACACAGATGTTGGTGAATTTCCTGGATATGTTTTTTGCAGAATCCTTAAATGACTTGTTTTGGGACATGGACACAATCTGTTGTCAGGCTGTGCCATTTAATCAGGACAAAGCTACAGGACATGCCCTCTCGGCAGCTGTAAAGTTATTTTCCCCACGCAGTCTGACTCTGAAAGTTTCTCCAAGTGTTTTTGTGGTTGTAAAGCCACAGTGTAGCTGTTTGTGCTCACCACCTCTCTGATGACTCCTTTGTGAACAGACGCCCAGTACAGGCCGGATTTGAGTCTCAGCTGTCACATCAATGAAGATCCTTAAAAAGCTCAGAGACACAATCTTACAGGTGTAGCACAACAACAGCACAGAATGGAGCTTTTGGGTGGTTTAATGGCCACAAAGCTGTGTAAAAAGTAACACCTACAAGTTGTATCGAGGATGAAGCAGCCAGAATAAGGTGTTTTAGGTAGAAGCTGAACAGAACTGAAATAAGGGTTTTCACAGATACCAGTATGAGAGAAATAATGAAATTTTGGAGCTGTAAATCAAATTCTGCATCAAATTTGGATAAAAATTGACTGGTTGGTTAAAAAATTGTAACCCCTGTCAACCCCTGTCTGAGGTATAATTTATTCCTACTGCCTTGAATCTACACTGCAGCCTTACAAATCTTTCTGTTTATTATGTAAAAATTGTTTTGTTTCTTATTCTCATGCATTGCAATCCATCTTCCGACTAAAAGATTGACTCCCTCATTAGTGTCAGGGGCTGTAGTTTTATTCTGAGAAAGGAAATCTTTAGAGTGAAACAGCGCCTTCAGAAAAACTGACCTTTAATATAAAACAATAAAATATAGACATAAGTAATAATGTTCACATAGAGTGAGCTGTCAGCCCGTCGTGACTCCAGCCTCCCACAGCAAGCCACGTCACTCAGCCTCAGGAGTTTCTCTTTCTGCATTAACATTGAAACAAACGAGTGGTCTGGACCTGAGCGTGAAGGATGTCAGAGCGAGTCTGCAGGGACGCCGTTATTGATCACAGCGTGTGAGTGTGTGTGTGTGAATGTGTGTGAATGTCTGCATATGTTAAGACGCTGAGCGAGGGTAGAGACGATGCCTCCTTCATTACTGTCATTATGAGTCATCAGCTGATCCTCGTAGGACGAAGCCCGGCGATCTGATGGCTGTAACGCTCCCTGGCAGCTCCCCTCTGTGGGGGGATTTCTTGTTACGACACCAACGAGGAAGACAAAGGCGATGACAGGCTGACAAGCGGTCCCAGTGCCCCGCTTTATGACATTAATGAGCAGAAAAGAGAGGAGACAGTGAGGTTATGCAGAGTGTTATTGTTTGCAGACAGGCTGATGATGTGTATTTGTGTGGGAGATAAAAAAAAAATCTCAGAAAGGAGAGAGAGAGAGAAAAAAAAACTCAGCTTTTCTCTTTCTGTCTGTGTGAGTGAGTCTGTTTTCTGTGTGTAAGAAAGGTGAAAAATCGGCCACAGGGCTAGAAAATAGTTTCACAATGTTTCTTTGTTGTTTTTATCTCAACCTAGAGCAGTTTTTCATGCTCTTTACCACAGGGTGTTAAAGCCATTTCACACAAACTTTATAAAACAGAAATCATCATAGCTGCAACCTGTTTGCTTTAGAAACAGCAAGCTAAAGCGGCCATCTTTGAGGACATCATCATGTTGAATATAAAATGAGATGAAACTCAGGCTACATGGGGATGCTGCTGTTTAAAATGAAATGAATAGGCAACTCGACTTTCCATGATAATTCATACATTTTGAGAATGATTAGTGATAAAAATGTTAGCATGCTGCAGCAATGTAGGGTGACCATATTCTGAATGCACAAAAAGAGGACACTACTACGGGCAGAGTTGTGCGCGCATGCAAAACTTTGAGGTTTTTTTGGGTCGGGGAGTGTTTTTTTACGCGCTTCTAACTCAGTAAAACGTATATTCTGAATCACCAAACAGACACTTAACCAAGCCTCTTGGAGATACTGAAAAATACTCACACAAAGTTGCAGTTTTAAATAATATACTCATTTATCTGAAGCATTTCTCCTCAACAAAATCAGTCACATTCAGCCTTCACTGCTCAG
The DNA here is from genome assembly GCA_962446985.1 of Xyrichtys novacula. Lineage (NCBI taxonomy): Eukaryota > Metazoa > Chordata > Actinopteri > Labriformes > Labridae > Xyrichtys > Xyrichtys novacula. Next base: position 23,436,490 of record OY660865.1, read on the forward strand.
AAGCTTGAGAGGTCGGGAGTGGACTGTCACCTAGCCGCATGGACCGTGGACTACCTCACCAGCAGACCACAGTTTGTGAGGCTTCAGAACTGTGTGTCGGACATGGTGGTCTGCAGCACGGGGGCTCCACAGGGGACAGTGCTCTCCCCCTTCCTCTTCACCCTGTACACCTCTGACTTCAGCTACAACTCTGGGAGCTGTCACCTCCAGAAGTTCTCTGATGACACAGCCATCGTCGGATGTGTATCGTCAGGGGATGAGCGGGAATACAGGACCGTCATCACTGACTATGTCAACTGGTGTGGCACAAACCACCTCCAGCTCAACGCCAGTAAGACAAAGGAGATGGTCGTGGATTTCCGCAGGAGGGGAACACCTCAAACAGTTCCAGTGAACATCCAGGGTCTGGACATCGAGATGGTGGAGTCCTACAGATTCCTGGGTGTCCATCTCAACAACAAACTGGACTGGTCAACAAACACAGACGCTCTGTACAAGAAGGGCCAAAGTCGTCTCCACCTGCTGAGGAGACTGAGGTCCTTTGGAGTGTGCAGGACTCTGCTCAGGACTTTCTATGACTCTGTGGTAGCATCTGCACTTTTCTATGCAGTGGTCTGCTGGGGGGCAGAGAGCACCGAGAGGGACAGGAAGAGACTGAACAGACCAGTTCTGTCCTGGACTTCTCCTTGGACTCCCTGGAGGAGGTGGGTGAGAGAGAGGAGGATGTTAGGAAAGCTTGTATCCATCATGGACAATCCCTCTCACCCACTGCACCAGACTGTCCGAAACTTCACAAGCATATCTAACATCTAACTGTTGGACATTGGCATTGTTTTTCCACTCCTCATAGATACAAGCAAACAGATGATGCCTTGACCATTCCTGATTACAGGAGCAATGTGTCAACATGGCAGCTTTATTGGAGAGGGTTACAAACGCAAGTTTTAGCCCAAAGCTGTGTCTAACGCTCAGCTCAAACAGCGTATCCCCCAGGTGAGCTTCTCAATCTTAATCCATTGGCTGTATCAAGTGTCAATCATAGAAAACATGAACCCCCTAACAACTTTAAAAAATGGAGCTTTACAGAAAAAAGAGGACTTGAGCACAAACCAGTTTTACAACTACTACTGTCAACATTGCAAACAGGGAGTAGAAAAATTTATATTCTGTCTAATAAAATTCTAAAGTTTGTCCACAGCTCCATAAGGATGGCTGGAGGAGGCGGGATTTATGACCTATACTGCAGCCCGTCACCAGAGGGTGCTGTTCTTGGGGTGGCTTCTCCCAGCGATGAGGCAGACTGCGTCCATTCTATATAAAGTCAATGGACATACTATAAGCAACATTCCAAAGATACATGATTATTGATAAGTTTTCAAAACTGACTGCGTGTTTCTATAGTGATGATAAACTGTTGTGAATGGAGTCTGGTCTGTTTAAGTAGAAAGGCTGTAATCAGCTATGTAAACAACATGCCTGATCCTTAAAGTGAATGAGAGCAAATTCATATTCAAATGATTCATGTTATTCAATCAAAACACACTTCTGGATAAACCTGAGAGCCTATCCAACTTCTTTGTGAACTTTGCCTCACATGGTGCCCAGATAGTGTCCTGAATTACTCTACGCTTTATTTAGACTTTGTGATTTTTTTTTTTTAATAGGACCCTGTATAACAAAATAACAAACCAGCAGTTTCAGTTATGGGGATGTTTGCAGCCCTTGGCTTTTGTACTAAGACATGAAAGTGCTTTGAGCTACAGTACATGCTAACAGTCTCTGAAAGACAAGACAAACATCCACCAGTTTAACAAGAATATCACCTACCATCTCAGGCCAAGCGTATTTGAGAGCTAATTTTAACTCATAAGTTAACACTGTGTAGGCTACACCTGAGGCAGATTGAAATGTCAGTGTTTCTGCAGATTTTTAGCCCTAAATCACAATATTTGACAAATTTAACTTCTTGATGGTGTAGGATAGAAATTTAGAGGACCATCAAAGCTCCTTCACTCCATCCTGAGGGGGGACATGGATGTCTGAGTGTGAAATCAATCCATCAAATCCAATCTGGATCAAATCAATGGACCGACCCACCTACTGACCACCAGGCAGATGCGCTGTACGGACCCTGTAGCCGGGCTTTGAGCATGGCTAAAAGGCATTTGGCATGGCAAACAGAGGGGTAAACGCAGCCAGCAGTTCCCCTCTCAGCCTGTCAGAGCGGCTCACCCTGCCTGACTGATCACCAGAGCTCTTTAGCCCAAGGTACATGGCTGCTCCACTTCTGACTTCTTTATGGAATCTTCCTTTTCTGAACTAATAACCAGAGAAGTGCTGTTAACTCTTCTTTAACTCTACACCTGGTGAACTATTGCACTTCTTTTCTGACTCATAATCAATACAAAATCTCATCTTTAAAACACTCTAATCCGTCCAGCTTTGAGTCACTGCACACCTGGACCTCCATCAGTCAGCGGGCTTTGCATCCTGACAGTCCAGGAGTGAATAATTCCTCTGCTTTCTGCAAACAGTTCGTCTGCAGCGGTGCAGCAGTGATTCAGAGTGCACTCAGAGAGGATGCTGGGACCATAGCGGGCTGAATCTGCATTAAGAAAGAGAACAAAGCAGAAAGGGCGACACAGAGGCCTTTGTTTTTACAGTCCCAGCAGATATGCAGAACAATCATCAGGGACTGAACCCTGTCTACATGATCCAATTAATGCTTTCATTATTTCTCTGAGTCAGAACATCGCCGTTTGAAGCCCCTGTTGCTTTTTGTCATCTTATTTTCTCATTATGCAGTGATGTCATTATAATTCCAGCCTTTCATTCCTCTCATCTAAGGTTCATTAAAGAGCTTTTAGAGCTATTCATGTAAGCACTGTTTCCACAGCAAAGCACTTTACCCAGCCACGGTCACAGCAACACTGATCTCAAATATCACAACAACCAGAAGGAAACATTACCAATCCTGCTGACCCCTTGACCTTTCCAGAAGCACTAACATCAGACTGTATGAGTCACATGTCTCTAATAAGTGTTTTAACTATAGCATATGTCAGACAGTTAAGCCCCTTTAGGGAGAACCTACACATAAGCTCGGTTATAGTTTTCTCCTTAAAGGGACTGATATCCATGATGGCACGAACTAGAGACATGTGACTCAAGACTAAAACATACAGGATCCGTATTGAGTGCATATCAGCAGCAGTAAATAGGTTGCCATTCTAATTAATGCAGCACCACATACTGGACGCGCATCAGCTCCATCACAGCATCGTATCAGAGGCGTATCAAGCGCAGCACTGCTAAAGATACATGACAAGTCTATTTATGCTGCTGTACGTTTCCAATACGTGTCAATCCACACAGAGAGGATCGTTCTAGACAGGATGTAAAGCACGAAAACCGCGCATGTCATCCATTATTTCAAAATAAAACACCACATATCGGCTCCTGACTGTGTATCAGTTCATGTAGATGAGAAATACTTCCTGGTTATGGATTTATCAGTAACACAGAACGATCTGATGGTCAATCCCTGATCCATGTGGACCCCAACAGGACTTTGAACTGCTAACTCTGTCTGAGGGTAACAGCACAGCATAAAGGAACACAGTTTACTTTATTAAACATGAGTAAACACTCAAAAACCAAAACTATAAAATCACGTTGCTTTATCTTACATATAGTAGAGGCTCAACGGTCACTGAATTATATCCAAATTAGCAGGAAATCGACCACAGAAAGGCAGAACAACCTGTTGTTAGTATGTTGTTTCCTCTATACTGAGCGCAGCTGACTGGGGCTGCACTACACTACTGCTACGCTCCAAATATGCATCCAGTATGCGTTACCAACTGCTGCTCTACGGAGCAAATGCAGAACGCGCTCAATATGGATCCTGTATGTTTTCAGCTTCATACAACCTCACCTCAAAAACTCCGAAATATCCCTTTAAAACACTCACAAATACTGAGTCCTTCTTGTTTTTTAACCTTTGTTAAGACAGATTAGGTTATACATTTTGCATTTGTAAGAGTGTGTCTGGCTTGACAGACAGCAAGTCCTGTTGCAGCACGGCTGCTACAGCCACATCTCAGCTCCACCTGTCCATCTGTTTGTTAGTTGTGTGATGCCACTGAGACTTTATACATGTTTTACACCTTCTGTGATTGCAAACATCCTAAATTATGCTTTGATTTTACAACCAAACTCTACTGATACTAATCCCGACAGCCTCACCTCTACTGTTGGGCCAATACAAACACGAGCATGCTAAAAAGACAAACTGAGATGATAAACATGGTGAATGTTTTACTGAATTTTCACACGCTGGTGTTAGCATTTAGCTCCAAGCAACTTTTAGTTGAAATGCATCCTCACACAGCTGCAGACATGGCTGCAAACTCTTTTTTTTTAAGTTTTGTTTTTATTAAACACTGTTAGGATGAGTTTCTTTAGCCAGTCATGTCAGCCTTTAGAGTGGTGGAGCTGTGTCACTCAAATACCCCAGACACTTTGGTGTTAGATTGCTGGAGCCGGGGGCCTCCTACAACCATCCCTGAGCAAGGAACCCTGTACACATTATTTACACCGTACAGGTCCCCAAAATACTTCCGTCATGATATTTCCTTCTTGGGACCTTCCACATGTTCATCTAAGGCTTTTGAAACATGTTGTCCTTTGTTTTTACCATACATGGATTTCTCTTAGGGTCAACTAAATACCAACAGTGTGTTTAGGATTGTGAACCGCTATATATACTTGAATGGTCTTGGACCACTCTTGGTTACACTTGGGGGGTGGTCACACTTGGGTCACACTTGTGTTGCAATTGTGTTACACTTGTGGCCTGCTGAAGCTGTAACCCAGATATGTAATCAGTAAAGCTTGTCAAAATGACCATTCGTGTGGACCTTCGATTCTTTCTAGTGTGAACCTGGGCTAGGCATCCTTACAAACACTTACTATACAGGTCTTGTGTTTACCTCCAGACTCTGGGTTTGCAATGAGTATGTCAGCGTAGAGTTCGAAGGTCACAGTCCACCTGGAGCCGGAAAAAAATGGTGCTTTCTGACAAAGTGGTCTTGACCCTAGAGCGCCCCGCAAAAAAAAGCTGCACTGCTTTATCGTGAAAAATTCCTCTTCATCCTGGGAAACTTGTCTTCATTCTTTACTTTTGTGGCTTTTTTTTCCCACACACAGATATCCAGGTGTGTTTTTTCTATAACATCTCGGTTTATTGGTGTGTTGCACTGCGTATAGTCTGTGCTTGGAAGCTGCAGCATGTCTGTAATCATGTTTTCAACAGTCTCCAGGTGGACAGCATCTTCTGCACGGGCATGTAATTTTTCTATAAAACAATACAAAAAAATCCATGCTATAATGACACTGTGTTGCTGCAGGTTAATTCCACACTCAGAGCTGTTTGTTGTCTCCTCTGCAGGAACAATATTCATATAACACATACAGTATAATTACACTCTGCTCTGTCTGCCTGGAGGAACACCACGCTCGGTTATTATTGTTTTTCTCTCATCATATCAGAGACCACCTGTCAGACACCACACACTCTTCACCCTCTCAGCGTCTCTCTCACGAAGTTCAGAGTATTTTTTTTGAAAGACGGAGGATGCGCAGAGTAAAGACATGCAGGATGTGTGTGCAGGCTGAAGAGTGTGTGACAGCGGAGGAGGAAAAACTCGCAGATTGAGAGTGGGAGGAGGAGGAAGCGCTGCGTCGTGTTAAAATAGAAGTGAGAACACAAAGCGGTGTTGTTGTTGTTGTTCATACGTGTCGGGAAATCGCCTCCTTGTTTACGTGCCTCAGAAAACAGATGTCCTCTCCTAAAGAGGTCATATGGAAACCTTCAGAGAGTGATCGGAGGATCTCAGGTCAGGTTCTGCTGTGTGGGAAGACCAGAAAAATGGATCTGTCTCACAGTGGACTGAGACATATTCATTAAACCTGAAGCTCATTATGGATCTGTCCTGAGCTCTTAGGGTCACTGCAGTTCTACTCTGCCAAGCAAGATTAGGGAGACGTTGAGCTGAAATAGTCTGCATGCACAATGCATGGAGCAAGAAACCAAGGTGTAAAGCTGAAAGGTGAAGCGGGAAAGCAACACGATGTTCACTTTGACATTTACAAAAGAACAAAGTGTAGTTTCTATTAATGCAATCTGCAAAGAGAGACAAGTTCATTTCTCAGAGATCATTTTAGAAACCATAGTAATCCAAAGGTGTGATTATTTATCTACTTTTGAGACTGGCAGATACCTCACTTCTTCTATGTTGAGCTTTGGCTGCTCCTGATTGGACGCTGCCGTGTAGAAAAGCAGCAAAAAAGAAAAATGAGTAGCTGGTTGGTTGACAGGCTGACTCAAAGTCTTTGTGGTCTCCCTTTCGGTCTGAGGTGGAGGCCTGTTAGCAACACTGAAACATACATACACCAGGAAAATGTTAAAACTGATCACATTCTCACACAATCTTACATCGTTTATGGACATTATAAGGCCTTTTAATAAGTGCTGCATTTTTAGGTAGCACAAAAAACCCTCTGAAAGGTTTATAGTAGTCCAAAGCTTTGCATAAACTGGTTAAAGGGTTAGCTTTCTATCTCCGTTGTTAAGTAGGCTTACAGTGGATCTCTCAGATACATGCTCTGCAGATTGACCTTGTTTTCACACAATGCTCTCTGTGTGAACTCTGTGCAGGGAAGTTTCCTAGTGAAAGATCTTTGTTCAAGTTTTTGCTCTACTTTTTCTGCATAAAACACCATAAACCAACACGGTCTGTAGTTAATTACCAAATAACATCAGGTTAAAGAATAACTTCTTGTCAGGGGTCATTTTGTCTCCACCACACACAAATCCTTCACGTATAAGCCATTGTAATCCCAGTTATTTTCAGTAGTATAGAAAATTCTGACGCTCCTGAATGCACCAAGAGTTGTTGGGAGATGCAGCAGACCTTCACAAGGATAACGAAAACATGCAGCTCATTTGCGTCTGAGCCAAGTTGAAGCTGCGACCCAGAGTGTGCTTTTCCTTCCGATAATACCTGTGGTGAGTTAGAAAACCTGTTAGCTTGTTTAACCCCATGATTATCCCATATAAAAAATATGTGCAAGGGGGCGTTACACACGCACGCACACACACACACACACACACACACACACACTTTTTGAAGCAAACTGACACCCTTGGGTTAAAGGTGATATTTCTTCTCACAAAATCTCCATCCCATTGTCTACCTCCTTTACTCTTACGCTGTCATAGCACTCAAATGTTTTTGCCCTGAATGTAAAATTAAGGACCCCTTTTTTGTAAATGTTAAAAGCCTAACCCTTGAAACCATCCCTGTCAAAATCCCTGTTCGGTACGGAGTGATGAATATGCAAGTTTATTTTTGTGCGTGTTGATGATAATTTTCAGCAGTCTGCACATCTCTTTACCACTCTCCTGTAAAGAATCAATCCTGATGACTTTTATAAAGCCAGCATATTTTAACAACAGGTAGTTAATGTCTTTCCTCTGCATCATAAATCAGAGTGCATTAAGCAGACGAATAAAGGTTGAAACAGTAAAAACGTGCTCCTTATGTTCTGATACTTCGCCTCAGTAATCCTCGAGATCTTAAACGCCTGTGTTGAAACAGGACTTTTACTTGAACCCTTTCACGTGTAATGAAGTATTTTTACACAACACAGCAGTTTAACATTTACCTCTGTGGAAACTGGGACTAAAGTAGACATTATTACTGCTACAGTGTTTATTATTAAAGCCCAGCAGCTGCGGCTTCATCAACAGGCATGTTTTGAATTTTAATGGAGCTGCTTCGGGTTTAGCATTGAGTGGTTACCGTGGCAACAAGCATCATCAGATCCCCCTGCACTTGTCGTACTTTTCACCTCTCTGTATTGTTTCATGCCTTTAACTGGGAGTAATATGAAAAAACACCTCAGAGATGCTCTGCTGCTGTCCACTGGCAGGAGGGTGGCTGCTGGGTTTCTTCACCTGTTCAAGGGTCCAATAAATCACCTGCAGGATGTCAGCTGATCTGAGGCGGCTTGTTCTCCATCCTTCTTCATTGTTCTGTGCTGATTGTGTTTGTCAGGTTGCAGCGGTGCTGTCTGAGTTAATCACTTCAGTAAATATTATTTTAGAGTTCACATTAGCTGCAGGGTGCTGGCTGTAAAACCTCGCAGACAGCAGCAGCAGCTTCTTCTTCTGTTCTTTACCCTCGTTCGAACATGCAGCAAGTTACTGCAGCTGTATTAAAAGTTGTGCGTCCCTCTTGGTTATTATGCAGCTTTAAAACAAAGCGTTTTGTTTATGAGCATTTATTAAACCTAAACACTGCAAACGGTAAATCACTGCAGTGTAGCAGACTTTTCCTGGCACAAGAAGGAAGGGGAAAAGCTGAGGCAGAAGCAAAGCAGTTTTTTTCCCCCTAGACTTGTAAACAACTCTGACGATTACAGAAAAATATCTCATATTTACTTTTTGTTGCATTAGACACAGCCATGCAAGAGACAACAACAGATAAGAATAAATTAGGGTTATTGTGTTGTTTTGGATCCAAACCAACCCCTTAAAAAGCCCAGGACACAGAAAAAGCAAACTAACCGATTGAGTAAAATCCCTGTTTTCCTCAGTGCAGTCTGTTGTGTTTGAAGAAAGTGATGCAACAGCTGTGGAGGTTCAAAAATCATCTCTTAATAATCTCTATGACAAAAAAGGGTCTATCTCTGCAGGGATCCTTTCAGAATTGTGTCAGTCTGCTTAGAGCTCCAAACCCCATTGATAAAAGCAGCAGTTTCACCTGGAAATGATAACAGTTTGTGATCTCATGCTGCCTTGACTGGTCGTTTTGTAACTCTCTGGTTTATGCTTGTATTGATCACCTGATTCTGATTGGTCAGGATGCTATGACAACAGTGATTAAATGCCAGTGCCAAAGTAACAACATGACCCGACAACCATATCAAATTCATTCTCAGAGTTGGAGTCTTTTTTCCTTTCTGTCTGTTGACACTGAGATGAAAACATTAGCATCCAGTGTCCCAGGCCAGTCTTACAGTGAGGAAATAATGACACGTATTGGGAACAGATATGAGAGCAGCCTGAGGATCGACCAGACTTCAACCATCCCTAAAAAAGGGAAAAATGGAGCAACATCCTGTCCGGCAATCCGTCTATGTGCAGCAGAGCTTGTGAGAACATCTCTGATTTGCTTATCTCTACAAAGTTACTTATACAATAAGTGGCGACATATTTGGTATTTTGATGCAGTTGGTTTGCTGGTTTAAGAATTTGCTCCATGTACACAGGCTATAGTCCTCTTCAGGCACTTCTGGTTCGGTTCAAATTAATGACGACTTTCTCTCATGTTATTCCCCTCTCCCTGGCTTCCAGATTTCCTGCTCTAGTCCATGTCTTTTTTCTCTCTCCAAGTAAAAGCCCCCAAAATAACAGAGAAACAAACATTGTTTGACAGTGAGTCGGTTTTTGCATGCATCCAAGAATACTCATGACAGAGAGCTTGATGATGGTCTCGTTCTGGAGGTTAAAGGTTAAGAAGATAGCAGTGAGTGTGTCCTCTTCTTCTGGTGACCTGAGTCTTTTCTTTTACTGTATTATGCTGTTTGAAGACAAGAGGAAATTATTTGCATTTCCGGGCCCTTTGGTCTAAAAAAGAAACTGAATTTCACTGTATCTGAAAAAAATAAAAAAATAAGACGCAGATTTTTCCCTGATGAAGGCCACTGTGCCCTCTTAGACTGGGTTTACACGTGCCCGGCTATTTTCATAAATAGACATTTCACCCTCTCTGTTTACAAAAAAAAAAAAAAAAAAACTGTGTGCACACCACTGTTTTCGGAAAAGTTTTCGTTTACACTAACCCGTGTTTATATGCCGTCAAGAGCATGCCAAACCTGTAGGTGGCAGTGTATCAAGAAGCTCAAGCCCATGTTAGCCAATCAGAATCTCACATAGCAGCAACAACAACAATGTCACTTCCATCTTTAGATTCAAATGCAAACAAATATAGAGGGCTTGCACCAGCTTAAATGTGACTGCTATTCTGCATGCATCCATTAACACCATAGATTGTGAACACAGACTGTAGATTGTCGCGTTTAACTCAGTTTCTGGCGCACAATCTTCCGCCGGCTTCCCATGTCTCCATTTACCTCAGTTTTTCTCAGTTTACTTCCAAACATGCAAACAGAGTTTTCCAAAATCTCCACTCTGGCCAGAGTTTTTAAAATGCATCAACTTCAGGGGCAAATTCTCTGTTTGCATCTAAACAAAGGGTGCAAACAATGGTCAATGTCTTCACTTTTAAAGATAACAGGGTAAGTATAAACAGGGCCTAAATATTAGGAAAGCACCATGGGATTTAGACTAAAGACCAGGTTTTTGCAGGTCCAAGGAACAGCTACATTATGTATCATCAAAATCAGGCCTCATTTTAAGACTAGAAAAAAACGGCATATAAAATTAATTCCCAAATCCACAGCCAGTTATCTAATCTGTTTGACGGAGGAAAGAGGAACAAGCATCAAGCTTAAATCTGTGTGTAAAGGAGTGTGTCCTGTGATGACATTTAATTCACTCAGTTTAAGCCCCAGGATGAAAAAGCACTCAGAACTACATAGACCTGAGCTCACACCTGATTCATTGGATGTAAAATCACTATCAACCAGGTACAACAAGGCTTTAAATCTCACACTGCACAAAGTGACACAGGACCCAGAGTCTCAGAGGAGCCTTTCTGCAGGTAAATGATGGATCTGAGAGGCTTCGAGAGTCTCAGAGGACCAACTTAGACCTCTACAGATCTTCTTTAATACCACTCAGAGACAGAGGAAGGAAAGAGGCTTCAAGAGCAGCAGTGACAGGCTGAGAGGTAACACCTAAACCAACATCTACACGGTTTGAAACAAGCAGCCCAGAGTGGACCGGCCTCTCCTGGGTGCAGCTTAAATAAAAAAAGATAATGAAACTTTATCAGTTGGTAAGGGGAGTGAGAGTGGAAATGTGGAGAAAGAGGAGGAGAAAACCAGGAGAAAAAAACCTCAGAGGGATGAGCTGAAATCCTGAATCTTCCTCAGACTAAAAGTGCCCTAAAAAGGTAAACCCAGTAACAGTCCAAAAGATACCCATTCCTGAAACAGTTTTACAAATTTAGTCTTGAAATCGCACTCTTATATTCTGTTAGGTGGCCTCAATACTTAGTCATTCACAGCATAGCAGATGGCACTTCCTGATGTCCGGTCTCACGTTGGTCCTAAAGATGACTCCCCAAATGCTGTGTGGTGTCACATGAAACCCTTGAATTCAAGACGGAGAAAATCATTCCCCGAATTTATCACTGTTAGTTCGTCAAACTATGAGTAGTTTGATCCAGTCAAACTGATGTGTTTAAAGGTCCCCTATTATTAAAAATCAATTTTTGGGTCCAATAATATGCATCCCCTCGAAGCTGACAACCCCCCAATGTGAAAAAATTTCATTCTCTCCCTCTCCTGTTCTCCCCTCCTTTCTGAAAACATGAGCGCGAGTGGGTGAATGGAAAAGCTGTGCCTCTAATACATGTTGGTAGCAGCATCCCCGATAAACGTGAACCCAGCCCTCTTAAACTTCTTTGTTGAGGTAGCGTCCGCCATTTTCCCCCCTCCCATAAGCTGCTTCGGTCCAGGAACCGTGTTGAAGCTACAACTCGGCCGCTGCGTGGTTCTTGGCCGCACAAATCAAGACAGGAGTCTATTTCTGCCTCCTTCATCAGAGGATTTGAGGACCCAGTGGATTAATTTTATTTTTGATGGAAATGTACCTACAACAACTCTGAAAAATGTTGTATTTGTGTGCTAACTGTTTCACCACATTACCAACGAGGGGCAGTTTAAAGCGGGATTTGCTAAGAAGCTTAAGAAAAAACCTGGATCCGTACTGACTGTCCATGTCAGGGACCCAACTTCAAATGTGGAAGCTGCAAGTTTTACCATTTTATGTTGCTTTGACTCCGCCCGTATGACATGTGCTTTGGCTGCAATCGCGTGTTTGCATCGTTGGTATTTGTCTTCGGACTTGCTTCTATTTACTTTTATTCCCATGAGCAGCGGGTGTTCCTTGGGGATGCGGAGGCAGGCTGGTGCTTCCAACTGAGGTGGTCTGGAGCGCCTCTGAAGAGGTCCTCAGAAGATCTCCAGACCATTGCAGTGGTGCCGCCAGCTCAGAGTGGCCTTGGGGAGGACGAGCGTGATCATTATCAGTAGCTCAGGAGGTAGAGCAGTTGTCCAATAACTGGAAGGTTGGCGGTTCAATTCCCCCCTATTCCGAGTCTGTCCGTTGTGTCCTTGGGCAAGACACTTAACCCACTTTGCTCCCAGTGTATGTCCTCCCCTGGTGTGTGATTGTGAGTGTTGTGTGGTGGTGGTCAGAGTGGGCGCAAAATGGCAGCCATGTTTCCGTCGGTCTGCCCCGGGGCAGCTGTGACTACTAAGGAAGTTTACCACCACCAAAGTGTGACTGTCTGAGTGAAAGAATGATGTAACCAATGTGAATTGCTTTGAGAGTCTCTGATAAAGTGCTATATGAAATCTGATGCATTATTATTATTGTTATTATTTTAAAGGTACAGGCGCAGAATCAGCCGATCTCAGTGGAGCTCAAAAAGAGGGGGGTACAGGCTGGCTGATATCTACAAATAAACTGGTGTTTCAGTCAACAAACTTCAAATTTACTATTGTAGGACATCTGAGACCGATTTAAACTTGATGAAAAATGCCATAACAGGAGACCTTTAAATTCATGACAGAGAAAATTATTCCCCAACTTCATTATCACTGTTTATTAGTTAAACTATGAGTAGTTTGAGTCAGTCGAAATGATGTGTTTACTACATGTACACAGTCGGACTTGGACTAAATCAAGAATCCCTGAACAACAAGCAGACAAACTGACAGACACGTGTGCTGCACACCAAAACACTTTGCACTGGGCATCAAATAGGGCCCTATGCGGTGCACATTGCACTGTATCTGAGTTTGCAGCTTGTTTTTCCACAGTTAGATCTTTGTGCTGTTGCAGCATGGGTGCACGTCTACCACTGGGTAGAGTTTATTTCTGGATCATATTTGTTCCCAAACAAAAAGAAAAGTTGAACTAATAAAAAAACACCATAGGTTGTAACTGAGTGAAGTCAAACTGCAGAGCTTTCATAAATGAATCATTGTGAGGTGGATTTAACTGTTTCCTCATTCAGAGGACTTCCCGCTGTGTAAAAGTTAGTCATTCATATTCGTAACTGTTTTTCTAAGCAGCTTCAATTCACCCAGCAACAGGCAACAAAGTCAGCAACCATCAAAAACCTTCTCTCAACAGCACAGCGTCTCTGGAAACAGCAGTCTCCTGAGGGATGAAACAGCAACGCCGCAGAGGTTAGCATTTTTTTCCCACAACATCACAGCCTCCAAAATTTTCTTCAAACATCAAAAAACTTCCTGATTGTTCCCTGTCTGATCTGCTTTATCTGTTCTCTGCACCGTGGCTCTGAGGAGGTCTTTCAGAAGTAATAAAAAGGAAGAAACACAGTCGGGGTATTTACACCAACAGGGTGCCTTTAATGAATCAGCACCATGTTGGTGCACCTCCATAAATGTAGGTCAGAAATGTGTTTCCAAAAGAAAGTGCACAGCTTTTACTCACTGAGGTTAGAAAGTGCAGCAGAGAGAGGAGTTAGCAGATCTGTCTAAAGATGGATGAAGCTCACATCAAGGAGTTTGTGATGAATTCGATGTACAGAGGTCCTTTAAGGCCCCCGCTTGCTGTGCCACTTTGAGATCAAAGATGTTCATTCGAGAGCCATTTGTCGCCTCAGGAGGAGAAGCCGGTCTGTGGTGTTCCTGAATGTACACTCTTAGCCTCATATATATAACCGCTGAATAAAATCCAGGTGTGAATTACATCAAGTAAGGACCGTTGAATTTTAAAGTTAAACCTTTAGAGACGAGGTGGAACATGCAGTGACTTCTGCAGAGACAGATCCGGTTGGTATAAAGACATTTAGGAAAAAAGGTTTGTGAATGTCTGCAGAAGATGAGTTGATCCTGCAGCAGGCTGTAATGTCTGAAACACCTTTAAGACTTCTTTGAGTAGTACAGAAAATTGAATATATACTTTGCAATCATAGTAACAAAAGCACAAGTGCATATTGAAAAGAAAAAAAATGTAGGAAAAGCTCTTTGTCTGCTGGTAATGTATGGGATTGATAAGCAGTCATTACCTTTCCTCAGTCTAAGTCATTTTCAACAAGAAATGCCAGATATATTTTTATCCCAGTCTATCAAATGATTGAATTTCCTAACTTTCTGGTTCTTTATCTTTTTTTTTTTTAAGTATATCTGATTTTTTTTCCCCCAGACTTGGACTCTGGGAGATTGCACTGAGCCCTAAATGTTTTATTACAATTCAAATGCAAGAAACTTGCAACTGGGGCAAGAATCTGCAAATTATTTTAAAATTAAATTACGATCAAACTGTTGTAATTTGTCCTGTGGAGCATGTAGTGATGGAGGGAGGCCTCTCTGGAGGTTTTCTGAGTTCAGTCTGCAGCTTGAAGAATCAGGGACTAAATGAATTAAAACCAGAGAGGCAGAGAGCGATTCAATTTGAAACTAAATAAAGTTTATTTCTGCAAACAGACAGAAATAGGATAAAATAACAGACTAATTAATGAGTTTAAGTGGAGCAGAGCTGCTGAGATACATGAGAGTCGGAAAATAATCAGGAGGCGACAGAGGAAACTGAAGAATAGAAACAAAGAGGGAAAACATGGCGGTATATTTCTATCATTGGCTTATAAAAGAGTATATCTGTGTGCATGGAGAGAAAGTGATCAAGTCGACCTGTTTTATTCTACTTCCTGTATTCATTTGCAAAAGTAGTACAGGTTGGTAGTTTGTATGATTACTGAGGTGTGCACATCTTTAAGTTAGTGAGATGATTTTTCTCTCCTGTTAGCAGAGTGACTGACTCCCTCTGTTTCCTGGAAACATTATGAGAAAACAATAATTAAATTTCTTGACACTCAAACCTGCATGACTCACTCTCTGACTCACGATGAGTCCAAACTGTGAGCTGGAAGCTAAATATTCAGGTTTGTGGCTCAACAGGAAAGAGACATTTGCAGGGAGAAGAGAGTGACCTAAGAGCTATGGTTTTGATCCAGATGTCCAGAGGCCTGTACTACGAAGCTGGATTAACAAATCCAGGATAACTCTGCGACAACTCACTCAACTTCACCGGCTCTCCGCGATCCCGATCAGCTGTACTACGAAGCAGGATATCAACTCGATAACTGAATCCAGTTCAGATCTGTGCGCGCACACGTAAAGGGGGTCGGGTCAGTGCCACCGGACCAATCTCCACAATGGAGAAGGCTGCACGTCATTTTTCACAGCTGAAGAACAGAGCTTTATTTAAACAGTGAGACAGACAAAGCCGCTAAAAGCCGGAGGGACTGCCGGCAAAAAAAATCACCGGTTGTGTAAATTACATTTGTGCGTTCATAAATGTATGGCCCCCTAATATATTGTCATGCAGCGTGTGTGATCACCACCATCACTGACCTCATTATTTCAGATACAACAGCAGTGGGGAAAAGAGTACGTGGGAGCAAATAAAAATAAATCTAAAAACATCCTTTAAAGTAGTTTGTAAGTTTATTGGAAGATTTTATTTGTACATACTTCAACGCGTAAACAGTGATTTCCTCACACTGCCTTTTTTTTTCTCCATCATCTGATGCTCACGTCATCTGCAGACACATTTGGGGTTAAGAGTTTTCTAATCTGCTTCAATGAATTCTGAAAGATGACTAACAAATTTGAACCTGGAGCTTGGCAAATATCAGTGTATTGCTTAGACTTCATGCTACCTGAATATTGAGGCCGTCCGAGGAAAACCTGTAGCGTTCATAGAGAACGTCATCAGGTAAATCAAACGGATTTGAACGATCATGAATATAACGCTCTCGGCGAAGCGCTCCTCTCACTATCCGTGCAACGATGTCCCCGGGATCCGGCAAAAGTGGGCAAGCCATTTTCCAAGAGATCCGATTGGTCATTGGGCGGTCTTTAATACCTGCTGAGCTCTTATCCTGAAACATAACCTGCTCCGGAGCAGGTTTGGCGTTCCGCGTAAGTTAACGGGGCAACGGACCCGGATAAAAAGAGATCCACCTTCGCAGTACGGAAAACCCAGAAGTTATCCAGAAGTTATCTCGCTAAGACCAAATCCAGCTTCGTAGTACAGGCCTCAGGTCCTGGTAGATTTGACAGCCATCAGAGACATCAGCAGAGTTTGCAGTTTAAGTTCAGGGGTTCACATTAATGGAGGAAGTGCAATGCTTTAGCAGCATCAGATTGATTTCACACAAATTTCACTCACCGCAGAAGATGAACTCGTTTCAACAAATACATCAACCCTGCAGATAAAGATGTTTGTCTGTTTGTGTTCCTGCAGAAATGAGGTTCACAGGCTTCCTCACAGACCAACTCCAGATGTGTGAAAGCACAAAAAGCTCCCAGTACAGAGTACACATTGGAAGCACAAGGTGCAACACACACTGGTCACCGTCTGGGTTATGTTGAAGCTTGGGTTTATGCTCTACCCACTAAAAGCCACAGGAGCTCTTTCAACCTATCAGTTAAAAGGTTGTTAATCTCATTAAAGGGGCTTAACTGACCAACATTCAGTGTGGCTAAAAAAACATTTCAAGAATACTGAAACGTCCCTTTAAATATTACATGTCACTGCTTATTCAGTGACTTGCAACATTACGATACCAACCAGGGAAAGTGTAGTTTAGTAGAACCAGACTGGACTAACATTTTCTTTCAGTGTTCTGTCTGAAATCTCTGACTCGCTCATTTTATGACCCATTTTAAGTGCAGTAATTTGGCAGTTTGCGCAGCTGGATGTGACCACATTTGGATGAGAGGTTGGCACCCAAGAGTAACCAGTGGTTAGCATCTGCCTGTGGCTGGTAGAGGAGCTAGCTTTTGACCCAGGTAAACCACCATGCTCCCTCCAGACTGGGTCTGTCACCATGGTGGTGACTGCAGAAATGTAGCTAACCTAATGTGAACTGGTGAATGACTTTGCCCAGGAAGTATATGACCCCCCAAAATTAACACCAAACCTTCTGCTTCACATGAATCACTGGTTATTTGTCAGATATTCACTTAAACAACAAACCTGACCTTTCAGCATGGGTCTCTATGGTGGATGACTCACTTTTGCACAGAGCTCTTAGTGGACACTGGAGGAACTGCAGTTTTTATCATTATTATTATTATTATTATTATTATTATTATTATTATTATTATTATTATTGTTATTATAGATCAAGCTTCATCTAGGGGCTCTTTTATTAGTATGCAAACTGCACATTGCACTTTGTTGCTGCATTTTATGTACTCTGCTCATGCAAAAACACTGGTATGACTGACATATGTTTTTTTGTTTTTTTTTACCTTCTTAATCATCTTCAATGCTTTTTACCTCCTGAACTGTTTTTTATGTAAATGTGTTTTATTTTATTTATTTTATTTTATGATGTATGGCAGTGTTTAAAATGCCTGTGCCTGCTGCAACCCAATTTGCACATTTTGGGACATAATAAAGTTGAAGTGAAGTGAAGTGTTTTTGGTCAGATTTTCTTAGCTCTCTGTGTGTTTTTGTCTCTTTTGTTTGAACCTATGTCTCCTTTTTTGGAGTTTTTGCAGTCTCAATAGTCTGCAGGTCAGCTGGATCAGACTCTACAGACACCTTTAGACTGTTAGAAAGTTTACTGCACGTCACAGTCTGTGAGATTGTCTAATAAAATGTGTGTCAGGCTCTAGGGTTTCTATTTCAGGTTGTCAGACTGTGCTATGAATTTGTGTTGAGTTGTAGCGCTGTGATGTAGAAACATATAAAGTAAGCAGAGCAGAGACATCAGATTACACGCTGTCTGCATCACTCTGAGGTTTTTCAACACAGCAGAACAATGAAGAAGCTTCAGCCACAGAGAAAAGAGGAGGATAAAGTCTTCAGATAGCAAAGTTTGATCAAGTAAAAACAGCTTTGGTTGTTTCCTACATCACCTAATGCAAGATACAAATTGACTTAAATAGCTGGATTATGTGGTCTTTTTGTGTTTTACATACATGCATTGATGACATCCTTGTGTTTAAGACAATCCTGCAACAAGAAATCATGTTTGAATATTGTTTTCCAGACTGAGTTTCATCAAAACTAACAAAGCAGAGGTGTAACTTATAAAACTTTTCCTCTTAAATGGCACTAAATCTTCACATAATATCAGCTGCAGACAGATAGTGTTTGATGTTTCTCCTGGCAAAAGTTACAGATCTGTGAAATACAAAACTATTATATCATGATTTCTCCACAGCAGAACTATGAACTTGGTTTTATCACCCATCATGGTCATGTTTCCATTTCTTTGTCTCTGAGGCAGCACTCACTGTATGTAAATGTTCATGTTCATAACAAATATCAATTTTACTTCCTGGGACTGAAAGGTAGTTTTCACAAAGCAACCAAATAAAACATCATAACAATTAGATGAGAAGTCGGTGCCCATAAAAAGAGAGGGTAATTCATCTGTTTTAGCTGATATTGACTTTTTAAATGATGAACTTATCCCTTCACACTGTTTTACTCTTTTTTATTGTTCATCAGACTTTTATTTCTCTAGTGTCCGCTCTGTTTCTGTCTATTGCCAATGTGAGAGTGATTGCTTTGGTTGTTCTTGATGTTTAATGGTTTATATCTTTCTTGTTTTCTTACTGCGGAAACAGGAAAAAAAAAAAGAAAAGAAATGTACTTTAACCTCGGTGAACAATATAGTCCTCAGGCTGAATCTGCTGTCAGTTTAAGCTGAATTCTGAATGTTTCAGGTTTGACAGAAGTAAGCTTTGTTTTCATTGAAAGGAGATTTTTTTTGCTTTTATTTGATAGAGTAGCTGCCGAGAGAGAGGAAATGTGGGGGACAAAAAGTGGAAGGAGACATGGAGCAAAGGGCGAGGAGTCAAACCAGCAGCTGCTGCAATGTGGACCCAAGCCTCCATACCCAGGGCACATGTCAGAACTGCGGGGCTAATGATGCCTCAGAGTGAGCATTTTAAACATGATCCTAACTAAATACAAGCCACTCAAACTCAAGCGTGTTTCAGACAATTAAAGATGATATACTAAGCATTTCAGATTTTTCAAACATTGAAAAACAGTCAGATTGTCTTTGCATCTACCATCTTTGCAGTGCACTTTTTATCAAAACACTGAAGATTCACTGGAATCTGTGTGTTTTCATACGAACGAGTGCAATGTACTGACGCAGTGGATTAACCTGCATCATAGCATTCAGTTGTTGCACAATGTCAACGTGTGTATAGAGCTGCAATGACATCAGAGGCCGTTGATTTAAAGCCCCTCTCCGATGAAAATCATGTTTTTCTTGTTTTTATATGTTCATATGGCATTTTTCCGATGCTACAGGACATATCATGAGGAAACTAAATGTAAATTGCTTTTCTGAGCATTTCTTCATTCAAATTGCTGTAAATCTCTGGCAGACCCAAACGGCAGGTTCAGAAACAGTGAGAGTTCATATGTAACCAATCCAAGCTCCGCCCCCAGAGCCCCGCTATGTAGGCCACACTCTGCATATAGAGGAGAAATAGAGAAGACAATCATGGAACAAACGTGTACGTCAGTGGATTGTAATGCTTGTAAGAAAGCTAATTATGATATTAGCTTTCATCGTGATCTTAAAAACATTAGTGTCCGAGAGCTGAATTGCTCCTATGCTACCTGCCACTTCTGCACCAGCAATGTTAGGCTGCAAGCTAACATGAAGAGGAGTGCAGAGCAGCGCTGTCTCCGCCCACGACGTAGAATGCTAATGAGCTACTGGAGCTCTGCAGAAGAAAAGCCCTTGAAAATGACACAGGTAACGTGATTTTGCTAAAAGAAATTAAAAAAAAAAACATAATCACAATTTGAAGACCACTGAGAACACTTTAAGTAGTAATAAAAATGATCAGAGCTGGACTTTAACTATCTCTGGATTTGCAGATCCTGCGCATGTTCTGATGCTTCACAATGAAATACCACCTGTTGCACATCCTGAGTTTTAAAGAATCCAATGCAAATGCAACAAATGCTTTTCTAAAAGCACAAAGGCATGACTTTCTCTCCACTTTAAAAACAAAACCAACAAACTGCAGATTTAGAGATGATGTCAGGGTTACAGCTGACAGTATTTTATATGTTAACCAGAACTATTGTGGTCTCCAAGTTCATCAAATGAACACGTTTAGACAATGATGACGATGATGGTGATGATGGTGATGGAGGCAGTCGGAGTGATTTAGTCTTGTTTCCAAACTGGTCCCTGCAGTCATTTACTGTAAAACCTGTTTCCAAACTGACCCACTGTCCACAGATAGAGCGTGTGTTTATATGTCAGGTGTGTGTATTCATAGGTCAGGTGTGTGTGACATGGATGAGGGTGGTGTGTTTTAGGTAGGGGGTTTGATCCACAGAGTGACGCCGTATTGTGCCAACTAGGCCATTTAGTAGCATCAGGGGTGTAATGAGGTGAGAACAGCTGTGGAACAGATGACTTTTATTTCATGGGGGGGGGGGGAGATAATTAAGCTCCCACATCATCCCACTGAGGAGGAGCAGGAACCAGCAGCAGCTAACTGGACCAGTCTGACCCATTTAACCCGCCAACAAAACCAGCAACACCTGCCAGAGCCTCTCTAGAGTCTCATCAAGTCAGAAAGAGAGAAAAAAAAAACACCAACCTACAGGAGGTTTTATTTTTCATGGCACTGTTCCTGCTGCTTTTTGATGAACGTTTTTGCATGTTTCAGAACATGGCTGATAGCATTAACACCTTTATAGCAATGTGATCAAGAACTGCATAAGAAATTGACATGCAATTTATCTTTTTAATCTGATATATCTTTGATTTGTTTGATTTGTTGTTTGCCATTGTGATGGAAAAGATGACATGACTTTAAAACACTCCTAGATTGTTGAATTGACATGTGGAAAAATCAGCACTTAGGGCTCTATTTTCGTGCCTCGCCGGAGATGTGCCGCAGGTGCGGCGTAAGTCAGGTCTGCCGCGCCGACAAGGCGTTCCCAAGCACAACTTGGTATTTTGGTGAGCAGCGCAGCCCGGCGTAAGTATCCCCCCTCCCTAACTCAGCTCCTCCCAGCGGCGTAAGTCGGAGCGAGGGAGGAGAGAGGGCCTGGAGTGGATTTAACATAGCCGAGACCTGTTTTCACCAATCACATCAGCTCCTCTCCTGCCTTTAAATCCGCCACTGGCGAGGCGCATTACTATTTTCGTGAAGTAGTCAAAGAGATCAAGAGATGTCTGAAGACAGTAATGCCACACGATGGCGACAGAAGGCAGCTCCTCAACAAATGTCACTGCAAGCGCTGCATTGGGCGTCCTCCACACTCTCTCATATGAGCACAGATGGATTTGGTCAAGTTAAGCATGCAGGTGCAGCTGATCAAACTGATGCCAGCCAGTAACTGCATCACAAAAAATGACAGGGTGCCATCTTGGATTACCACCATAAAACAAAGGCTTTGTCCGAAATTAATCACTAAATCCCTAATCCCTAACCCCCATATGGGCTTTCACTATAAAGCTGAATATGTAGTGAGCTCAATCACCGTAGCTTTCAGACACTACATGGCGCACCGCTGTGACGTTGCTGCTCAGACTGCCATTTAAAAGGCCTTATATTTTCGTGCCGAATATTGTTTGGTGCATCATATTGTGCATGAGACTATGTGATGCAGCAAACACATGTTTTTTTCAAAACTGTATGGATCACTTGCAAATAAGGTGAAGATAAAAAACTTAAGCTGAAAATGGCAAATAGAGCTCGGGTTCTGTCTCTTCTTGCTCTCGTCATGAGGCCGCTGGAGACGCAATGCATGAAGGGATGCCCACCACCAGTGAGTGACCATCGGATGGTCACTACATTTTGCAATGCTCTATGGGAAATTTTGAGTCGCCTAGATGGGGCATTGGAATTGATCACTCAGGTTTCGGACACCCCTCAAAATGGCGCTAACCCCCATATAGCCGCCTATACAGTATAGGGGTTAGGGATCCATTTCCGACAGCCTAAATCACACGTACTGAATGCCAGTCAACAATGAGAAAGACTCATCCTCAGATATTTAAGATGGAAACAGAGAAAGTGACTAAACTGGACCTTCTGAGAGGGGGGATTCTGTTGCATTATACAGGGCACCCTGGATGTCAACAAGTAATTCAAGATGATCTCTTCATGTGTAGCAACGTTATCTTTCAAAATAACCTAAATAAATAAATAAACTGCATATAAATAATTGATAGAATAAACACTCTGAAGCTGATTCCTCCCCTCTTATTAAGGTTTTAAACGTGAGCCCACATACACTTATCCAAAAAAAGCATTTGAATTGTATTTAACAACTATATTTTGATCCTTTATCGTGTATAAATCCTTAAGTATCAACCATGACGTACTCTCATACGACAAGAAAAACCTAACCTGACATTTTTGTTCTGTTCAGGATGATATTATTCTGAATTCTTCACCAGACCAGCTGTTCAAGTCACTCTCAAAGCTCAATGTTGATTCCTCTGCATGCTAAACTTATTATTACAATGCATTAAGAAATCATGTATGCTAATTTTTTTCCATACCCCCCCCCCCCCCCCCATTTCTTTCTGTTAATGGAGCTGTTGTAAATTAAGGTCCTTTCTAATGTAAATAAGATATATATTTTTCCTTGTAACCCCTGTAACTCCCCTGAGATATGACCAACAGTCTGATTAAGCACAGTGATTAGTGTGTATATTTTATTTATGTGCATTCATTATAATTCAGTTAAGTGCTAGCCGTTCTGTTCTTTTCTATAGGGAATAAACCTTTACAATATTTATGGAGCAGAGACGGTAAAAAACCTGCATTATGGAGGATTAAATGAGAACACAAAAACATAAATATACAGGACTGGCAGCAAGAACTCACTACAGCACTGCAGCTGTTATGTGCTCCAGCTGGTATCTTCATTAGCTGTCACATGCAGAGTCTTTCATGTGCATCAGCTATTATCTACAATAACTATTAAGTGTAGCAGCTGTTATGTGCTGCTGCTGTTACATGCAGCAGCTATTATATGCAATAACTATTAAGCGCAGCAGCTGTTATGTGTTGCAGCTGTAGCTGTGAGTTGCTACAGCTTTATGCT
Source organism: Xyrichtys novacula (assembly GCA_962446985.1). Lineage (NCBI taxonomy): Eukaryota > Metazoa > Chordata > Actinopteri > Labriformes > Labridae > Xyrichtys > Xyrichtys novacula. Next base: position 23,459,849 of record OY660865.1, read on the forward strand.
GTATGCTGTAGTTGTTGAGTACTGCAGCCGGTATGTGCTGCAGATGTTATGTTCCTTAGTTGTTACATGCAGCATGTATTATATGCTGCAGCTGTTTGGTGCAGCAGCTGTTGTGTGCTGAAGTTGTTGTGTCCTGCAGATTTAAGGTGTCATAGCTGCTACTTGCAGCAGCTATTTATGTGCTGCGACCGGTGTGTGTTGCTGAGATTAACAATGTGGAGCCTATCTTATACTTAAATTTGCAAAATGCTAACTTTCTCAGTTTGATCAAAACTCTTAGGAATCACACTAAAAGCCCTGAAAATGCTCCTTCAGCGTGTGCACCGCCTCAAAGCTAGCACTCCCTAAGTGACGAAATATGTTTGAAAGCTAATTTTATGGGACCTCAAACATCAGTACAGCCCTCATACATCAGTCTTTCTAAGTGCTTTGGAAAAAAAAAAAGTGGAACAGTAGAAAATTTCTGCCTGTTTGGTGACCATTAAACTGTGAAGCTTTCAACCCTTTAAACTCTTTTCAAAATCTCAAAATCAGCTTTTCCACTGGTGAGAGTTAGACAGTCTGAAAGCCAAAGCCTGGAAATCATACAAAAGTTACTAAGCTTTGACTCAGAAATAAATAGATAAATATCTAGAGAGAGAGGAAATGGAGGGCATGACGAAAATCTTCAATGAAACAAAGGGCGAGGGAGTAATCGTGTGTTACTTTATTAGGGCTGGAGTCAAATAAAAACAGGCAGTCGGGGTAAATACAACAATCTGAAGTGAAATACAGTCAAAATGTCTTTACAGTCTGAATCACTGAATCACTGAATCACGCTTTATTGATAGAGTTCACTCATACAACACTGTGGTATCATTCCTGTTTTGGGTTTTTCTTGAACTTTTCAGGTGTCTTCTAACTTGTCAATGGTTATTATGTGCATAGTTTTGTTCAACAACTCTCCAGTGGAAACAATATCTAATTCAGCTGTAAAAGATATCAAACAATAACATTGACTTTATTCAGATGTGGTCAAGTTATTTATTTTCTGTATATACATGCAAGTTTATATATTTATCTACTGCTGATAGACTGATGAATCAGTCAGGTGTATCTATTAGTTATTACGAGTTATTTAGCTGCCTAATAAAGTGGTTTAAAGTGTATATTGCTTATGTTTATTGTATTAAAGTCTTGATTTTTTTATTAGTATATTTTTATGTATTGTAATTTAATAGGTTTCAGGTTTGTTTTTTAAATACACGTATTTTTTGTTTAAAAAAAAATTTGTAAATTGAATTGTTTTTTTTTAAACTTTTTTGTTGTTTTCGCTATTTTCACTATTTATATCACTGTTCATTCGACCAGAAACAGACTTAATTATTAATCAAAGTATTGAACTGAATTTAAAAATGTTTTTGGGTTAATTCATTAATAATTAATGAAGCAAATTAATGGCATTTGTCACAAAACCAGCACTACCAATAACTGGGCTCATGAGACTTATTATTTTAAAAGAGTAAGGACAACTTTGCTTCGTTTGATTTATTTGGTCAGACATGGAGAAAAACAAGCTTAGGTTTCCATTTCTGGGTTGAAGACAAGACACATCAACAAATTCAAATGGTGAAAGAGTTGGATATAATACAGTTTATAAATGGGTGAAGTACCACAATGTGATCAACTTAATACCTAACATAATCCAACAATGATATAATTACAAAATAATTTATATTAATGCACCAATTTAACATAATGTGCCATCTGCTATTTCCTGACATTGTTGAGAATAAGAATGAGCTCATCATATAATCATGGTTTGTAACTGCTAAATAAACAGCTTAAAATAAAACTAAAGCAAATATGGGAACAACTGCAAGAGAGAATGCACAGTATATTTAGATCTTCATAAATGTGTGTGTGAACACCTGAGGTCCAACTTTAACCCTCTGACAGTAGAGTCCCTTTGGAGACCAGGCCAAACTGTAACAAACCCTCATTCCTGTAGATGTCTGTTAAACTCTTTAATAACTCATAGCAAGGCTTTCATATAGACAATGCAACATCTTAAATAATGCATGTTTAAGCATGCAGTACATGACTGTTACTCACGCAATGCAGGCTTTCACAAGCATTATACTGTACATTACACGATATGAATCGTGCCATTGTTTTTATATGCGCACAGTATGTCATGTGATTCCTGAGGAGCTGTTCACTGCTTTGCATTTTTGCCAGTTTTCTTGTTCATACCTACAGTTGAGTAGAGTGCTGTAAAAAAAATCGCCATGGGAACAGCAAAGTTTATATCATCTTACCTCAATATGCTGTGCAAGTGAACTCTGTGATTCTCTGCAGACACTGCAGGCAGCCTCAGCAGTGAAGCTGCTGTTGAACACGATAGCTTCCTCCTGAATAAGGGTTTACTGTTTTTTTTTTTTCCATCTTAGAGCTATAGTGTGTACCTTCTACATGTCTGGAAATATCCGTTTCACCCAAGCCTACACTACAAGAGGAGATGATACAATGCTGATTAAGCCCTCCGGCTCCTTTAACACCTTGCGGTATTTTGTTGGCGAAGAAAGAGGGTGACAAACGGAGAAGACTGACGTGGATTTGCATCAGCGTTGCTTTTCCTCGATGGACTGCCTTGAAGGAGGAGATTGAACTGAGGTCCAACACTGATGTTGCCTTGATACTGCTGGATAAGCAGGTGACTCTGTTCATTACCAGCAGGATATGTTGCTGTTACATGTACTCATTGAGTACTTTATTATTTTTTTGGAAATAGTGCTATGAATGTCATGTATTGTTAGCAGCCTGGTGTTCGCCTCATTGTGCAACATTAGCCTAATGAGCAGTAAGTTACAAGGTGTGTAGCCCGTGTTGCTGTGTGTAACTTAGAGTGGGGAGTCTGTGTGCTGTGACAAGAAACTTTAGTAGCCTACATGTTGTGTAGAGTTAAAGTCTGTGCACCTTGATGAGCAGTCTGCGGTGAGTCACGAGTGTTACTCTGTGTACGGGTTACACCAGACCATATGTCATATTGGCGTGCCGGCCATATCGTTGTAATAATGCAGAAATCCTCTAGGGGGATGATACAAGGTATGCACTGTAGCTTTAAATGACAGCATGTTGAATTTCATACCATTACCAGCTAGTGTTTAAAATGAATTCAGCTAAATGGTGACATGAATGATGAATAAAAAAATGCACTTCAGTGTTACTTTGGTTAGAAATATCAGCCATGATCTGAAATAGATAGCAGTACCATTTACCTTTCATCAACTGCAAAAACAATACAAATCTGTAATGATTGGCACCGTTACCGGGCTTTTATGAATTCCTACAGCAGTTCTTGTAATTCCTGCTGAAATTAAAGTTTTAATGTTGATGTATTTGTACTCTTCATACTCTTTAATATAACCTCTTTATCCAGATGCGCTGGCTGAGGTAAGTGATTAGATTTTTACAACTTTCTGGTTCTTTAAATCAAATAATCTGATCTTTGTGGGAAAAATGAAGATGACCGTTTTTTTGAATAATGAACAGTTTAAAACACATTCAGTAAAACAGTCACACTCTGTCTTAAAAAGGTAGATTTAATGTTAAATTTGACTTTAATGCTGCATTTCACGGTATTAAAGACCTTTCGCACAAAGAGAGGTGATAATTGGATAAGAGGGTATTTGGATAGAAGATGAACTGTGAGGAGAGAGAAAAAAAGCAGGGAGTAAAAGTGGGACTAAAATCAGACAAATGAAGAAAAATTAAGAGGAGAGCTGAGAGAGGTTTATCAGAATGAAGGAAAAGACAATGAATCATTCCTCCATTCATTTGTTCATTCATTCATTCATTCAGAGAGAGGAGAGAGTAGCTGTGCTCTCAGCACCACCTCCCTCTCTCTAGTTCTCTCTTTCTGCGCTCTCTATGCCTCTCACCCTCTGTCAGTCTCTCTTTTTTCTGACACAATTCCCTCTTTCTTCTTCTCTTTTTACTCCATGTTTCTCGCACTAACCTAAAACCTTCTTCCTCATACAGGAAACAAACTAAACTCTGCACTTGGGTCTAGCTCTCTGCTTAACTTGTGCCACTTAAATATGAACAACAGGCTGCTTACCATCTCAAATCAGCCGTACCGGCACGGCCCTGCAACTTCTACTAAACTACAGTCCTGATGCTAACAGGCAGAAATGCAGAAATTCATCACAGCTTGGACTGTAAACCAATTAGACCCGTCTCTTTCCACATTTTCATCTCATTTAATGCCACACTTGTAGCACATCATCCTGAGACAGTCCCCCACAAACCACCCAGACACAAGTCTCATTCATTAAAAGCACAATAACACATTCTCCACATTCTCTCTGAATAAATCATAAACACTGTATTTACAGACAAATACAAAATGGGATGTTGGTTCCAGTTTCTTTAATTCAGCCTGAAAAAGTAATGGTCGCCCAGTGTTTTGAATTTTTTTACCTCATGCAAAAAGTTGCAGTTAACAGAAAAGGAACGTCTTTGGAAATCAACTTGGCATTAGTCGAGCAATTTGAGCTTGTTGAAATAAATCAGAGGTATCTCATAGTAGTAACTATGAAAACACACATTCTGAGAATTTACACTTGACATTTGACCCTGATTTCATCGCCGTCTTTTCACGCATTGACATCTGTTTGCACAAACCTGCGTCCCTGAAAGCTGCAGACATCTTGCAGTACAACAACCTCAGCAACTTTGTTCACACAGTGTTGAGTTTCCTGGTTTGGATTGTTATTCTGAGTATCCTGTTTTTGCTTTTGTGCAGATGACTATCATATCCTGACTTTAGGAACTGGGAATTGTTTATATCCTGTTTGTTTCCCAAGGCCAGCCACCTAACTTTCACTGCCAACTACCTGCTGCACAGGCCCAGTCTCTGCCAAGTGACATATCAGCAAAACAATCATGGCTGAAATGAGAGTGTCCAAGTTCAGGAGAAACAAAGTCACTGACTTTGTCTTTGGGTAGAGATTCAATGAAAAGAAAGCATCCTTAAACCCTGTAAGGTTTCATGTTTACTATGTGCTGTCACTCTCTAGTATCAATGCTGCAAGTTAGGTGAACACTTCGCGGATACTTCATATCACGCCAACAGCCATGTTGATGCTCCACAGCTAAGCCCACAGTATCCACAGTAGTCTCGTTTTTCTGTGATTTCCGAATTGCTGCAGTTTTTGTTGGGAAAACAATCATCACAGGTTCCTGCACAAATAAGCTGCAGTAACCAGAAACAATGATAAAAGTATATATAATGTATACAGGGGTGTGAAAAACTAGGTTTCACGGAGTGCATCTGAACACCGTATCTCCAATGTTACCCTAACTACAATAAAGACAATAAGTAGGACACTCAAATTTCTTGACATTTGATACTGCTTTCATTCTCGTCTTTTAATGCATATATGAACAACTGTTTGCACAAACATCTGCATCCCTGACAGCTGCAGAAATCCTAGATCGAAACAACCTCAGTGTAGTGTGAGCATGAACTCAGTGAGCTGGTGTTTTGCAGAGTGGACATCTCACATCAACTTTGTGCTGCATGAAAACATTCTCACTGAAAGCTTCATTGATAAAATCGATCTGCTTGCTTCCACTCAACATGCCGTCACTCTGCTGGGCAGCGGTTTGATTCATAAGAACACATAATTCTGCAAATGTCATTCCAACACTTTGAGAGTCTCATGAAGCGATAACTGTTCAGATCAGTCTGTGCACCACAAGAACATAGAATGAACCAAACTGCTGATATGTGAACGTGGATCTGTGCTTTAACACTCAGAGTGTGCACAAGTCTGAGAGAGACACTGAGCATCATACACACTCATAAACACAACAGACACACTCTGCTGTTGATCATCTGCTGTGCTTATCCCTCACACTCTGAGGGGGTTTTCCCTCGAACAGCTCATCCTCACACTGGGAGGGGGTGCAGGGAGAAAGGGAGGAGGCAGGTGGGGATGTGAAGGAATTCATGGTGATTTTCATCAGAGTGTGTGAGGATAACAAAACCTTAGATTGTGTGCGTGTGTGTATGAAGGAGAAAGCCCACTGCACGTGAAGCAGGAGGGGAGGGGATTACGTAAGGAGCATGGCATTAAGATAAGGCTGTAAATAAGTCATCAGAGACTTGTACAGAGGTGGGGTGAGAAGAGGGGGGCGGCTCCTACCTGGAACAGCCGCAGGATGTTGGCCACCATGATGGACACGGAGCTGGCAGACGCTCCGATCACCCCTACAACTTTCTCGGGCTTCACGAACACCGGCGGCTCCCCGTTGGTGCACCTGACGTCCGACGTGTCCTTCTGGATGAGCGCCTGCACGAACGTAAGGGACTGCTCCAGCGCGTACGTGTCCCGCGAGCAGGTGTCCAGGACCCGCGCGCCCAGGGTGACGTTGGGAAGTAGGTCTTCGTCGCCGTTGATCTGGTCCAGGGCGTACATCATCGCCTCCAGCCGGTGGATGCCGTTCTCCTTCTTGATGTCCCCGCACGGCATCCCCGGGACACCCCTGGCGTGGACCGGGAAGAGCCCCCCGAGCGTCACGTCGCCCTCCACGCGGATGGAGTGCGGCGCGTAAATCTCCTGAGAGCCCGCCAGGTCCACGAGCGCCTGGACCATCCACAACACTCTGAGAGCAAAACCCGCTCTCAGTCTGGGGGGGTTACCCATGGTTCGACCCCCTCTCCTCCCCTCAGACAGTTAAATCAAAACGGGTTCCACAAATACACACAAACACACACACACACACACACACCGGGAAATCACGTAAACCTACTGCCAGGCGCGAGGCACTTTTAGGAGACTTTTCTGAATCCAGCAGCCGAGTTCATCCTTGAGCTCGATCCGGGAGAGAAAAGGCAGGTGTGGGGCTGTTAGACTGCTGTGGTCCCGCAGATACAGCCTTTAAACACACACACTCTCTCTCTCTCACACACACACACACTCACAGATCCAGAACAGCCGGGGGTTCAGCAGCGCGGTGTCCCGGTGAGGAGCGCGCAGGGCTCCTGCTGCTGCTGCTGCACGCGGACACGGTCGCTTGTTGCTCGTGCATCCATCCTGAGATGACAGAGGAGAAGAAACAAAGAAGAAACCCTCAGCACCGACGTTCATAAAGAAAAAAACTGCGAGGAATAGAAAGAGAACCTCCGTTAACTCCGATAGGTTATCCCGGTATTCCGCGTGTGGAGACGTGACGGACCCAGCCCACGGTCCGCTCTGATGTCATACTTCACATATGAATCATAATCATAACAATAGTACCAACAATCACGGCGGTCACACCTGCAGAGGGGGGTCAGAGTGGGTTTTCAGGAGAAAAGGGTGTGAGGACGGAGAGGAGAGGGCGTGAGAGCGGCACAGCACGCGCTGCTGAGTGCACCAAATAAGTCTGCTGAGAGCCGAGCCGAATGCGTGTGTGTGCGAGTGTATGTGTGACAGCCTCTTCATCCTCCTCCTCCTCCACCTCCTCCTCCTCCTCGTGCCCGGGTCCACGCGCACAGGTCTTGAATCAGAGAAAGTGCAGTTTGAAAGGTGTTTCTGCGCCGACAGTGTCCGAGACACAGAGTCAGATCTCCTCCTTCCCCCCTCCCTTTATCTGCACCCTGCAACACCTCCCCTCACCCAAACACACGCACACACACGCATTTACGAACACGCACACACTCCACCCACGCGCACTGGTGTACTGTGATAATGAGCGTGAGAGTCCCTGCTGTGCAGCAAAAACCTGAAAAACATCTTTTTTTTATTCGTTTTTATTGTGAATCAGGAGCTCACGGTGTGAATGATGCATTCATAACCAACACAGAATGAGTCTGACCGTTACTGACACAATAACAATCGTTTTATTATTTGTTTTCAGCATGTTTTTAATATATATATTTAAAAAAAATCAAATTAAATTGGAAATAAATCCTCACTTCTGAGCCCGAGTGTTTTATATGTGACGAGTTTAATGCCTAAACTAAATCATCAGCTCCCTCAATCTCTGAAATAAGTGGCGAGCAGGGCCGGCTTTAACCATTTTGGAGCCCTGGGTGAAGCAAAGATTCAGCCCCCTCCAGATACAGAGGTTACCAGATACAAATGTCATTCAGTCCACAGGCAACAGATTGTTTCCAGATTGCCATGAATGATTTATCAATAACCATCTTTCTATGTTAGCACCATTATCAGGCTTAATCAGCTAATTTATGCAGGACAATATAAAGATCAACCTCATTGACAGTAGCTGCATTTACATGGGCACAAATAATCGGAATAAAGGCCCAATCGGAATAAAAATGCGTCATGTAAACATGTTGATCAGAAGATTCTGATCCAATTCCGCCAATGTATTCCGATCAAGTGGGTGGTATATGCCAATCGTTATTCCAAAACGCATCCATATTAACGTTTATTCTGATCGTGACTCTCTTACCTGACTCGATCTTCACTCTTTAGCCTTTGGTTTATTTATCAAGGTCAGTGGAGGAGGTTTCATTATTAACACTCTTGCGTTAAACTCAACCGCAGGTGCCGTGTCTGCTCCACCGGTAACATAACAAGGCATACGTACAGCATCATGATGTCACATCTGCACGCACAGTGCAACCTTTGACAGAACAGTAAAATAAGTACGCAAGGGCGCCATCTAGTGACAACATTTAACAGGGGGAAAACTCCTGAATTGGGCGGAGTGAGCCACTACCGCGTTTGTTGGTTTGTTGACAGCAGAAGCGTAAGTAAAACTCTTCTCTTCTTCTTCTTCTTCTGTGGTTGTTTTAGTAAATTCAGACAACTCTGCTCGTGTTCAAATGCTTCTAATCTGAATAAAACTTGGTACATGTGTACATACATCTTGATTATTGCACATTATTTGATTTGCACCCATTTGAACAATGGATTCAGATTATCCAATCCAATCGATTTTTTTTTTTAATTTTTAATTTTTAATTTTTTTGGGTTACAAAAGCATCCTGTCCATGTTAAACTGCTTGTTATGACTGTGTCTATATGTGTGTGTGTGAGTTTTTCCTCTTTTATCCTCCCAATCTGCCCAGGTGAAGTCTATGACTGGCAATCAGCTTCACCTGAGCCTCAGGACCAAAGCTACCTGCAGTTGGGAGAGATGGAGAACTGCTGCCCTGCTGTGTCTCATTTGTATTGTTGGTGTTTGGTTGTCTTATTTATTTGGTCTTTAGTTAATCTTTGGTGGATTATTTATATTTGGTCGTTTGTCATAATAAATCACTTGTTATACTTTTGAAGGTGTTTTCTGTTATTTTATTTGGTCAATGTGCAGACTGTGACAATGTTTAATCATAAAATCCATATTTTAGCTTTGATCAAGTTTGTGTTTGGACATGTTTATGGAGAAATGTTTGAGTTTTAACTTGTATTTGACACTATTAAAAAACATTGTGTAAATAAAGTTAATTAAACCAAATAAGTAAGCAGAGTAAACACTGATCAGAGGGTTTCTTGATGTTTTCTTAGCTTCATTAGATTTTATAACTCAGTGTGATTAGAGGCCAGGACAGATGTGAAGAGTTTTTATTGGATGAAGAGACGAGGAGGAGGTCTCCTTAGAGCTGAATGCAGCTGTGAGCCCTGGAGGAGTAAACTAAGAATAACTCACACTGAAGATTTAATGACAAAAGAGTCGAAGAGAGCGACGTCTTGAACTCTTACAGATGTGGGTTAGAGCTGTACATTTATCCAGAGCGTTAAGGTCTCACAGTCCTAAAGTGCAGAGAGGTCATCCGTGGACCAGATTTGGTTTTCGGTCGAGAAGAAGAATAAAAATCACCCTCACTACTTCTGTTCAGGTTCTTTCTCTCTCTCAGTTTCTTTGTGTGTTGAGGAGCGAGAAGTGCCATCTGTCTGTCAGTCAAGAGAACATAATGAGGACAGAATCTATTTTCATCCCATTCACTGATCTGGATCACTCCCATTGAGGATGCAAACTTATCTACATGAACACGACTGCGTCAGTGAATCACAGTTTGAGGTTATCACCGTCAAATCTGAGAAGGTTTGACATTTCCTGCTGTCAGGGTGAGAACTTGAAAATGAACAAAAATCAATCTTAAAAACTGTGTTGTCTCCTCATTTTTGAACAAACTTTCAAACCTCAAACATTAAATATCAGATTAATATTTGTTTTAATCTACAGATTGCAGCTTTATGAGAGCTCAGGCTGTCTGTATCGTCATACAGAGATGATTTTGTGTCTGTTTTTCATCCATTCATACTTTCAAATGTTCAAACTCTTTACTTAAACCATAAAAAATGAAAATAAAATGCATCAGATGTTATAGTGCTTTAGCAGAGACCCTGAAAGCTCTTTACATTGGATTCATCATTCATTCGCTCGCAAAGTCACACGGTGGTGTCGGTAAATTGCCATAGCAGTCACAGCTGCCCTGAGGCACACTGACGGAAACATGGCTGCCAGTTTGCGCCTATGTGCCTCTCTGACCACCACCACACAACACTCACAATCATACACCAGTGGAGGACACACACTGGCAGCAAGGTGGATAAAGTGTCCTGCCCAACAGACAGACTAGGGCGGAATTGAACCACCAACCTTCAAGTTATTGGACGACTGCTCTACCTCTTGAGCTACTGCCACCCTTAAGAACTGAATGATGAACTAGATCATGTGGACAATGATCTACAGCTGAGTTTAAAGTGACGTTTCAGTGACTTAAAATATGTCCAACCATGGAAACCTCCTCAGATGGAGTCTCTGTATTCTCAGCAGATCTCCACACATTTACATTCATGTCACACACACCAGCAGGTGCTCCCACCCCTATAACTTAAATACAAAATCTATATAAAACAAAGACAAAATGAGTTAGCAGCAATGCTAGGTAGAGACACAGACAGACACAAATTTAATTACGATATCATCAGAATTCGGCTGAGGTTCTGACCCAGGACATGATCATAAGGCTTTAACACCAGCTGAGCTGATTGTCTTACTTAAAAAACGGTGCAAACTGCTGAATGAGTCCTGCTTTCATGTGTCGACATCAACCATTATACCTTAACTGAGGTTAAAAAATGTCCTCTTTTGATGCAAATGTGCAGCTAGAGGGACTTTTTACTAAGGCAATCAAGTCATTAATTTGACCCAAACAAAGATGGCAGCCGCCCTTTTAGTATCTTAAGCTCAGAGGAAAAGTATGCGCCAGTTGACTTGGAAGTAAAACATAAATCATCACAGATGGTCTTCATTTTTGAGAGATTGATCTGGACAGATTCTGAAAACACTTCTCTATAGGACAGAGCAAATGTATCACAAAAAAGCGACTGGGTCTCACTGGTGAGGACTTTAAATCCAACTTTAATCTTGTGGAGAGAGTCATCTGACAGAGCTTTAAAGGTAACTGTTCAAAGGTCCTTTTCATTTTCCACTTCTGCTCTGTGAGTTCTGTTTCATACATAACTGCAGAATGACCAGCAACTTTAACATCAGCATCAATATTAGTCCCAGAATATCAGGTAAACATTAAATGGTTACAGACAGCAGGGTGAAGATTTCCATGCTGTCTCTCAAGGTGAGGAGTCTCCAACTAGAGGCACTACACAACTCAACTCAACTCAACTTTATTTGTTAAGCACTTTAAAACAACCACAGCTGAACAAAGTGCTGTACATAAATAGACAAAAAAAAACTAGACATAAAAACAATTAAAACAATGGATAAAATAAAAACAGAATTAAAAAGTAAAATATAGTTTCAATGTTTTTAAAAACTAATTTAAAAACATAGAAACAAATGCTTTGCTGAGAGCTGCTCTGAACTCGGCTGCAGCGTTTACTGCTGTGTCTCTCAATACTACCATATCACTTCCACCGCTTAGATGTGAAAATTAAACTTTATTTCTCTTCAAAATACATCATATGTCAGAGTTTAGTATACAATATACTATTGTGTTTACATCATTGTTGTACTTGATGAATCTCATTTGTCCGCAGTGTAGAAAACTGTCTGCTGCTTCAAGGTAAAATCACACAATGACTTATAAGCAGGAAAAAATACAAATGTACTAGACAAGACACTAAAAGAGTCCTTCAAGTCTTTAGCATCGTCACAGTCCACAGAATGAGCAAAAAGAAAATGTTGTTTGAAACAACCCTCCATAGTCTGGGCTGTTTACATGTGTTAAAAAAAAAGAATGATGTAACTGTTCTGGAGGTGAAAGATGAAATATAATCTTTTTTTATACTTAAAAATCCATTTGATCTTTTCAGTGGTGAAATTCTGTCTCTGTGACACCTGGGGGCAGTAGCGCAGGAGGTAGAGCGGTCGTCTAATAACCGGAAAGTTGGCGGTTCGATTCCCCCCTATCCCTAGTCTGTCTGTTGTGTCCTTGGGCAAGACACTTAACCCACCTTGCTCCCAGTGTGTGTCCTCCACTGGTGTATGATTGTGAGTGGTGGTGGTCGGAGAGGCTGTAGGCACATATTGGCAGCCATGTTTCTGTCAGTCTGCCTCAGGGCAGCTGTGACGACTAAGGTAGTTTACCTACAACAAGGTATGACTGTATGAGCGAATGAATGATGTATCCAATGTGAAGTGCTTTGAGGGTCTCTGATAAAGTGCTATATAAAATCTGATCCATTATTATTGTTATTATCTGGACTCTTTTCTGTCCCTCAGAACAGGTTGGTGTGTTTTCTAAATGATGGAGAAGATGCTATTTAAGTGTCTTCACATACTCGTGATCAGACTGGCAGCCTTCAGTTCTTCATAACTGGGCAAAATTTAATCCCTGTTACATAGTTCACTCTCAAATTGTCTCTTTTCTCACACCCACAAAGAGAACTCTTCATTGTCTTTTGATTGATTTTGGTCTCAAACTAATTTTGAAATTTTACAGAATACCGTTCATTCATGGAGAGTGAGTGCTTACAGCTGGGGCCCCTCTTGGGGGGGGTCTCCTGTCATTGTAAACTTGGCACACTGCAGATGCTGTATGTTTTAGTTTATTCACCTGCAGGGTCCCTCTCCACTAGACTTGAGTTTGGATAAGTTGACCGTCTTGCTGTAGAGTTAGACATTTATACATCAGGCTCTACAGAGACTGATTTACTTTAGGAGACTGCCTCTAGTGGACATTTGGGGAACTGCAGCATTAAAATGTTAGTTTTTGTTCTTCAGTCCTGTAGTTTGTTGGTTTGATAAACATGATCGCACAGCCTTCATGTTTCCCACTCTCTCTCTCTCTCTTTGTGGATGTTTTCACACTCTGTGAAATAAAAACGACCTCAGAGGAAATGAAAAATGAGTCTCCATGACATTAGGAAAACAAGACAGGCCATTCTTTCATTTATGTATTTTAGGCATTTGTCTGATGGTCTTACACGGAGCGAGTCAGTTCAGCTCTCAAGGACACTCACCCAGCCGAAACACATTTGATAAATGAGAGGAATTTGTCGGTGCTCAGACGAAATGTTTCTCGGTTGAATCCATAGAAAAATGCTTTAAGAGCAAATCTTGATAACACAGTACTTGAGGACTGGATTGTGGTATTGAATTTCACTCTGGATATAATGATCCCTTCACTTCAACAATCCCTGCTGCACAGAGAGGAGAGCTGAGAGGTGCACAGAGTCAGAACGGGAGCAGGTAATAAAATGACAGGTCACAGGACTGATGCCATCGTGTTTCAAACATCCTATAGGAGTGAATGGGTGAGTGATGAACCTGCTTGCTCTCTTCACAGCACAGGAGACAGAGCTGCTTTTAGCTGAACAAGACTCTACTTTCTGAAACATGATGTCAAATATGATCATGGTGATGTAGAGATGATATGAAGTGTCATTCATTTACTCATTTAAGATTTACAAGGTGCACTTAGAGAGGAGTCGGCTAGATTCAGGTCCTTTAGCTTTCTGCATCAAAATTCTAGTCTGGAAGGCTCAGAAAAAGTCCAAAGTGAACTTCAAGCAAAAAAGGTCAACACAAAGTTCAACCCTTGTTTGTTATCAGTGCCAAATGCTCTTCTAACACTCTCAGCTTTCTTCTGTGCTTCATTACATAACCTGTAGAAACAGAAAAGGCAAAACTAACTAACCACAGGACGAGCAATGGATCACAATAATGGAGCTTCGAGGTATGGACTCTGCATAATAATGTGAAACATTTTCAGCTTTATACCACCGAAGTAAACCAGAGTTAAAACCGTGAGTAACTTTCTATCTACAGTGAAACTGAGACTCACCATAGATAGATGAACATGTGCTTCTGTAGAGGACCAAACAATCAGGAGGGCTGAACTTTTCTTTAAAGACCCACTCCAATAAAAAATCGTGTTTTTCTTGTTTTTTTATATGTTAACATGACATTTTTCTGACGCTACAGGACATATCATGAGAAAACTAAATGCAAAATTGCTTTTTTGAGTATATCTTCATTCAAATCGCTGTAACTCTCTAACAGACCCTGTTCAGAAACAGTGAGATTTCATATGTAACCAATCCAAGCTCCGCCCCCAGAGCCCCGCTATGCAGGCCACACTCTGCATACAGAGGCGACATACTGTACAAGAGATGATCACGGAACAAGCGTTTGCATTAGCGGATTGCAATGCTCGTAAGAAAGCTAATTATGATATTATCTTTCATGTCTCATATCCCAAAAGACATTAGTGTTCAAGAGCTGAATCGCTCCTATGTTACCTGCTACTTCTACTACACTGGCCATGTTAGGCTGCAAGCTAGCATGAAGACGAGTATGCAGAGCAGCGCTGTCTGCACCCACGACTCAGAGGTGAATAGCTAATGACCTACTGGAGCTCTGCAGAAGAAAAGCCCTTGAAAATGACACAGTTAAAGTGATTTTTAGTAAAAACTTCATAATCACAATCAAAATACCACTGAGAACAGTTTAAGTAATAAAAAAACAAGAAAAAATGATCGGAGTGGGACTTCAATTCAATCCGCTTTTAAAATTGCTGATTGGACTGTGAACTATTAAGGGTACAGAGAACAACATATTAGTTATGTAAAATTTCTCATTCACCGAAATACTAATAAAGTTGACCATCATTCCTAGAGGCACAGATCATTGTCAGATGGTAGTTACAAAAACATCTCATCTTGCTTTTTGTTCACGGTCAAATATACCCCTCACTCTGTGCACTGTTTTCGGAAATGTAAAGACTGTTTCTTTACTGTGCTGTCAATCATGCGGTGGGAATTTGACCCCCTTGCAGAAGTTGCAAGCACTAAAAACAGTCAGCCTTTGCTGATGGTCCTCTTTTTGCGCCATAGAAAGGCAGTAAAATGAATTTCAGTCTGTTTCAGGACCATCTTAAAAACTCCTCAAAGTTGAAACTTATTTAAGATTCGCTCCCTCTTGATCTTAAATCTCTTCAGTTGCCTGTAGGTTGACTTTGGACTTCATATTTGCTCATCTTTAAACCGAGCACTCAGGGTAAGAAGTGGCCCAGCTTCACTAAGCAGTCACAGTTTGTACAGACATCACCACTGCTTCCACGCTTGATTAGTGCTGCAGATTAAATGTACATACAGATCTAGCTCATGCATTTTTGTACGTATGTCTTTGCATACTTAATCTGATGCAGTCATTTCTCTGTGTTAGAGGAAAAAATGTGTTTCAGCTGCTGTTGGAAGGTGTTGTGTAGGAAAATTTCTGCCTGACAGATATTGAGTTTTGTTTTGAGCTTCACTAATGTGATTATGTCGAGTTGAATCAGAGACAAGGTTCTCTCTAGAAAACAGAGTCTTGCAGTGACAGATACGCCTCCCTGAAAAGTCAAATTATGTTTTTAACTTTGAAATTATAGCATACAAAATGGTACTTTTCTCTCATTATAATAATGAGTGTTTTCCTCTGAGGTTGGAAAGTTATACAATGTTACGAAATCAAACTGCCATGACTTTGGTCTGAGTCCTAAAGGGGTTTGACTTATTAAAGTGAGCCACTAAAAATCAATAAATACCAAGAAACAGGGTGGCATTGTGCTATAAATCAATGTAAAACAACATAAGCCTTTCACTACATTCACACTGCTAATCCTGGCACTCAACAGTTTCAGAGAGGTACAGCTAACACTTAATTAGCTTGGAGTCTCAGTCTATGTATGTATGTTTACCAGGAAACCCTGCTGTTCCTCATCACTACACAACAGTGGGGGGCAAATAAATGTCAAGATAAGTAGATTCCATTCATATCCAGGAATAATTTTATCAGACAAAGAAGAATGAATGGGTTTTTAAATCAGAGGAGAAGAAAATCATAAATCAAAGCAAATAAATCAAAGCAAAATAAATAAACGTACAAGAAGAAAAAGCATTAAAGGACAATAAAATGATTTGAAAAAGAGTAAACACAAGAGAAAATAAATAAATAGATAAAAAGACATCACATCAGAATAAAAACAGGTAAAACATGTGGAACCATAGACTGACGCCATCTGCCTCCACGCTGGGTGAAGCTACCCTGAGAACAGCCCCCTCTGGTGACAGGCTGCAGTATAGGTCATAAATCCCGCCTCCTCCAGCCACCCCTGTGGAGTTGTGGACAAACTTTTTTCTCCCCCCTGCTTGCGATGTTGACATGTAGTTATTGTAAGACTGGTTTGTGCTCAAGTCCTCTTTTTTCTTTACAGCTCTGTTTTTAAAAGTTATTAGGGGGTTCATGTTTTCTATGATTGACACTTGATACAGCCTATGGGCGTACGAAGATTGCGTAGCTCACACGGGTAATACGCTGTGTGAGCCGAGTGTCATCACAGCGACTCTCAGTGACTTTCCCTCCGAATGCGTACAACACTAAAGAGCAAGTGGTGGAGTGTGTACAATGCTACTGTGCAATGTTGGTTTTAAATCCGTATACTGGCGGACGGCGGAACCAAGTTGTCCATTGTACATACAGTCTATGTTTGAAGCTAACCAATAGATGAATGAAAGAAAGTCGAAAAATCAAAGTAATCAAGAACAGTACAGAGAGGATCAGAGGAAGATGTGTAAACATAGGTTTAAAAAAGGACATATGGTCAAGTCTTCATCTCTCGAGAGCGATTGTTCAAAGTCCTCATTTCCTTAAAGAGGTCCTTCAAAAGTCCTTAATTCTTAAGGGAAGTTGTTCAAAAGCTCCTGTCTTCAAAGAGAGCTTGTTTAAAAGTCCTAACCTCCTTAGGGAGATTGTTCAAAAGTCTCTGTCTCCTCAAGGAGAAGTCCTTGTTTCCTTAGGAAGTCAGATCAAAAAAGCCGTACTTTGAAACATTGCTGATAAGGTGTTATTAATTCTACAATGTTGTTCATGATCTCTCCCAGACTAGCTTTAAAAGTGACTAGTAAAATCTTCAAATTATTGTTAAACGCAGAGTCAGCTGAGAGAAGCGAGGACGCGAGTGATGTGATGTCATCTGTTGAAATGTGTAAGAAGCCGAGCTGCTGCGTTAAGGAGCAGTCGGAGTTTTGTATGAACATCCCAATCGCCAACTTCCTTGCTTACTTATGTGAGCATTTTCAGCTGTTTCTGTGCAGTTATATGGACAGAAGAAAAAAAATCAGAAAGCACTCTAGTCGACACATCTGTGAATTAGTTATTACATTTGCTTCCATCATGTTTCATTTCATGTCTTTCCCCTTTTATTTTGTTACCCCCCTTGTCTCTTGTTTACGCTTCATTGACTCCCTCTCTCTGTGTTTCCTGTTTCCCTGATAACCCTGGCATGCTTCACCAGTGCCTTGTTATGCCCACTCACTGTGTGTATTTAAGCTCAGCCCTCCTTCCCTTGGTCTGACCTTTTTCCTCAGATCTGCCTTCCTGGTTTTTTGACTAGTGCTTGTTATCTGATCAATAGACATCTGTAGTAAGATGCTGCAGATGTTTTATCAGTCTGTGGTGTCTACAGTGTTCTGTTCTACGCTGCAGTCGGCTGGGGAGGAAGCATCAAACACAAAGATGCAAGTCTTAACAAACTGGTGAAAAAGGCTGGCTCTGCGGTTAGACTCAAGCTGGACTCAGTGGAGGATGTGGTGGAGAGATCTACACTGAGGAGGGTGGAGACTATTCTAAAGAACATGGATCACCCACTTCACAACACCTTGATGGACCAAATGGCCAGTGGTGGTGGACGGCTCCTCTCTCTTCGCTGCAGGACAGAAAGCTTAGAAGAAAAGATCAAGATCTTTTGTACCAGCAGCCATCAGACTTTATAACTCTTGTGTAAATAGTAGATAACTCTTAGAGACATATTTTGTGAGACAACAGACAATTTAATTTCCCTATGGGGATTAATAAAGTTATTCTTATTCTTATTCTTAAGACTAAGCTACAACCTCATTTCCCTCAAAATGAAGGAAGACGTGATTCATAAACTTGACAGACTTGAAGTAATCTACATGAGGCAATTGATTTCATATCAAATTTGTGATCTGGTTGTTCGTAGTGTCAGTCCTGCTTTTGGGAATTACAAAGGTCACATTGTTTTGACTAATCACGATCAAGTATTAAGCACAGGTTACTCACCACTGGACTCTGTTGATTTAACCAATTAATGTGATTTTATCCTCAATGAAGACTTCCTTTGTCTATTTGTGTTTTATATAATACTTTTCCTCAATCACAAATAGACAAACTCTATGAGTATGTTCTTCACCATATTCATGAGGAGCAGCAGCTCAGCTCACAGGGACCTCTGTAAAAAGCTATCTTAAGCTGTTTAAGAGCAACAACAAGCAGTAAACACACTCAGACACAGCTGTATGTTTGATTTCTATCAGGAACATTTACGCGGTCAGATCAGATAAAACTTCCCCAGCGGCTTCACTCAAACAGTCGCTCTCTCCACCGTGTGATTTCAGCGAGGTCTGCCAAGGAGGACTGCTGTTTTCCTCCAGACGTGCAGCTGTGATTAATTCTGGTTATTTTTCATTTCTCTTTGTAAATGTCAGCCAGCTGATGGAGTAACAGCCACCTAATCACCATCTGAGGGTTTTTATTCAGTCTGAACTTAAGCATTAAAGAGCACTCAGTGAGGAGCCTGGGTGACCTTACATTGATAAAGAAAGGTTCCAGTCAGCTGAGATTGAACGCAGCCTGAAAACCAGCTCAGCAGTCAGGGCGAGGTTGAACCTGATAGTTTTATTTTGTACAGGCTGTAAAATGATGAAAAATGACTCTTACAGTGGGGTAGAGATAAATCACTCTGAAATAAGAGGACTGAATACAGAGATATTACACAATAATTTATGATGTTCAGGCTCAGCTGACTCAGAGGATTTAAGGTGGTAAATACCAAACAATGACTAAAACACAGAAATACCTCTCTGCAATGATCATGTTGATCAGAGGTATTTATAGAGCACTTTGCAGAAACACAAGCTATAAAAAGAACAACACAAGATATTGTAATACTGAGTAACTGCAGGGCTTCAAGCTTAGGTTAACATGCTAAACTGCTCACAGTGACAACACTATAGATCCAGGTGTGTGACTAGACGGGGTATATGACACTTTCTATCTTAGTGTAACATTTTCATATTCTAGCAGTTACTGATTAATCATTTTATTCAATGCATGGTCACTGAAAGACTTGTTGTCCCTTGCAGGTTACTGTAGCTGCAAGAGGCTTTCTGATGAACCACAATGAACCTCGTCAACTATGACTGACTTTAAACATCCCTGGTTAAGTGATTTAATGGTAACACTTAACAATAACCATAATTTATAAATGGTAAATAGATAGTTTATTAATGTTTAATCATCATTTAAAAACAGCAGACCAATTATAAATGGCAAATAGATAGTTTATTAATGTAAGTTCATAGTTACTTTACCATTAACAAGCAATGAAATTATAATTATTAATTTTCATTGATTATTAATGAAGTATGTATTGAAGGTTTATATAGTGTTTAAACATTGGTTGTAAAACATCTAGATTTAAATGTGTGTCAGTAGCACTTTGTGAATGATTAACATTTGGTTTTTAAACCATCTATAAACATTACTCAGACGGTTATTGGAAAGTTGCAACTGATGTTTGTTATACTTTGTAAATGACTAATAAGTGGTTTATAAACCACCTATAAACATTACTTAGTTATTGTAAAGTTAGGTTAGGTTTTTAAAATTGTAAAATTTCCATTTATTAATGGTCTATATGCTATTTATTAATGATGATTACACATAAAATAACTATCTGCTTACCATTTATAAATGGTTTATTTACCATTTATAAGTTATGGTTATTGTAAAGCGTTACCCATTTAATTATTTTCAAGCATGCAGATATGGGTTATTTTAAGATGCAGGGCAAATAACCAGGATTATAGTTGAAGGGTTTCTTTTTCAGTTTAATTTTTCATTTCAAATATTCTCCTTGATGCTGAATGTAGTAAAAAGCTGCATCTCCTTCATGAGATCCAGAAATAATCAAAGGTAATAAAACATAAAATGAAGCTCTGGGTATCTGGTGTGCTGTCTGAGCTGTCAGAAGTTGCAGGTTGGAGTTTGAGAGCTGCCGCTGTGAAGGACAACACCAAAGCTGTTTACTCTTTACGTCAAATCTTTGATCCATCTTTTGTTCTTCTCTATCAATTATTCATCAAGCTCGAACGTGCCGCACAAGGTCACACCAGTCCTGCATGCTAAAACTTTAAAGGACTATTCCAGAGTTTTTATATGAGGGCTTTATGTTTAAACGTGGCTGACGGTGTTTTAAGTGTCTCCACTTCAGCCCTCCACTTCAGCAGAACAGGCGGTGATGGCTGCCACATCTACTGAGCCCCCTTACATTCAGATTCAGTTATGTACAGATCCTTTTGAAAATGTTTTTCTCTGTGTTTGACATAATTGGGGCTTAAGTCTGTAAAATCTAAAGTTTTAAAAATGGTGAAGATTTTTAAACTGTTCAGTCATTACTGTGTATGGATGGCAAAATGTAGAAAGAACAAAAGTTTTGAGGAACAGTGACGTACTTGTTGTTTATAAGTACTTTGCTTGCACCAGGATGGTGTGCCTTGCAAGTTTATGTAAGGCTATGT
The DNA here is from genome assembly GCA_962446985.1 of Xyrichtys novacula. Lineage (NCBI taxonomy): Eukaryota > Metazoa > Chordata > Actinopteri > Labriformes > Labridae > Xyrichtys > Xyrichtys novacula. The sequence goes on from OY660865.1 coordinate 23,480,899, forward strand.
CTCAGAGCCCTTAGGCCTAGTCCACCCTCAGGCAGGTATATGAAAAACAAAAGAGAGCTGCTGCTGCTGGAACTTTTTAGACCTGTGTATGAAGTAGTGAATGATGAAGTATTGGGCGTGATATATTTTTTTGCAGATACAGCTGAACGTGATGATGTCAGAATTTCACTAAACATTCACTTTTTCTGTCCACAAGAATAGACCTCCATCCTGGAAGGGATTATAGAAAACCTCAGTTTCTAGTTCCTTCAAAGTATGCTCACACGTGTATAAAAAGGTAGACACAAAATACATATGAGTCAGTTTTTCACCTGGTGGGTGGGTCTCAGTCTCTCCCACTAGAGCTGCATAGAGAGCTGCTGTCTGTTAAGTTTGATTGCATGTGTACGGTAAAACCTAGCTGTTTTTGTTAATATATATCCCTCACAAAGGCTAAAAACTGCCTCATGTTGACCAGGTTTTAAAACACCAATAGCCTCATAGTGTAAGCACAGAGTTCTTCAACAAAATTTGATGTGACAGACTGATTACACACTGTCGCCACCTACTGGTCTGGGGTGCTTGTGAGTGTATTTTGCTTTGTGTTGCTTTATTAACGAATAGATGATAACTTTGGTGTTGACGTGATTGTTAGCTGTAAAAGTTCTTGTTTTTACCCCTGAGAGGCTAAGAGTGTCGTAAGCTTCAGAGAACATTACAGAAAAGATCTCTGTGGATAGAAGTTTTTTGTGAAGGGGGGAGATGATTTTTGTTAGATAACTCTACCAACAAATCAACTGGGATAAAATCATGGACTGTATGGACAACTTGGTTCCACCTTCCGCCAGTAGACGGATTTGAAGCCAAAAAGCTCTTGGTATTTCTGCGTTTTCTCTCCATTTCCTGAAACCAACATTGAACAGTAGCGTTGTACGCACTCCACCACTTGCGCAGTAGCATTGTGCGTATTTGGCGGGAGAGTCAGCCAGAGTCGCTGTGATGACACTTGGCTCAAACAGCGTACCCCCTGGGTGAGCTACGTAATCTTTGTACGCTCATTGGCTGTATCAAGTGTCAATCATAGAAAACGTGAGTAAAATTACTGCTCTTGTCATTGGAGTCTGGAAACAAGTCTTGAAAAAATTCTTTGTCTTGTTGTGTTTGGATTTTCTTACTGTGAGTCTTGGTTTGGAGCCGTTCGGTTTGGGGTTTCCAAGTCAGTGAACATAGTGAAAGTTATCAGTTTGTCTGTTTGAGATCACCTTGGTTTAGGTCACTGTTCTTGTTCATATATCCCTCACATGCTCAAAAATGTCTCATGTTGAACAAGATTTAAATCAGGTCATTTTATATATGTATGTATGTATATATATATATATATATATGTATATATATATATATATATATATATATAAAATGACCTGATTTAAATCTTGTTCAACATGAGACATTTTTGAGCATGTATATATATATATATATATATATATATATATATATATATATATATATATATATATATATATATATATATATATATATATATATAGTGTGTGTGGTTAATTTTCTTATTGTCCTCAGTTACCTGTGTGTGCAGAGTTTGCAGCATTTTTACAGATTTTCAGAGCGCCTCATTAGCATTTGTTCCTGGCTGAATTCCCATCGCTCTATTTTAGACCTTGAAATTCTTGATTGAAATTTCAAACCAGACTAATTCACTTATCAAGTGAAGACTGCAGTGTGGATTCTTGCAATGAGTTCTCTCTCTTGTTCTCTGAAGGTAGGCCTTTGATGTCTGTGGAAGACCTACTGGAGCACTTGTCTCTTTGGGTAAATCAGACAAATGGAGTCCTCAAGGAAATCAAGATTATTGAAAGTAGATAAAAAACAGTTTCAATCTAAGTTAGTAAGTTGTTATCTGCTAGATTTGATGAAACTAAAAACTGCTGCCATTCACTAGTTGTGCAGCTTTGTTGACAGACTACAATGTCATCCATAAATCCTAATCCCATATTGCAGCTAACAACACCTGTTTCAGGAATAAACTGAAGATAAGCTGATTTTATTTTTCGATGGACTAACAATTTATTTTAACCCCAAACAGTGTAGAATGAAGCTTTGGTAGAACTGAGACACCCTTTTAAGGCAAACTGATTTTCCTTTCAGCAGGGGGCCGAACCACATGCAGACTCTGAATTTTTTATTTTTATTTACATCATCCAGTAAACATGCGAGTCTACAGGGAAACTCCCTTTCACTTACGTATCCCCATGTTTCCATGTATTGATTGTTATTTTATAGCTTTGATGAATATTTGAAGCAGTTTGGCCTCTTTGTGTTTGATGTAGCTCATGAACAACATCCTGAATAATGCAGACGTGCAGTTTAAAGAGCTCTGAAATATGTAAGGTCAGAGAAGCAAACAGTGTGTGTGTGATGTAGGGAACAGAGGTAAAACAACAGCAGCAGCCTCCCACTATTAAAACATTACTAATTCATAGTATGAATGCAGAGGGGAAACATCTCACTGTGAGATGAAAGTGGTCAATCATTGCAGGTCACAGGGTCCTCGTCTGGAGACAGAGATCACTGTAAATACCGTCCTCCTTTGCACTCTACAGTTATCCTAACGCTGTGAGCAAAATTAACCAGCACACACTGCTGTTTCTCTGTGCACAAGATCACAAGAGTACAAAGTTGGAGAGTAAGGTCTTAATTATTACTCCTCTAGTGTCATTCTCCAGTTTCATATTTCTAGCTCTTTATTTAAGCTGAAAACCTCTGATCGTTTCTAATCAATAAGGTGGATGTATATGTGTGTGAATCAGCCATGTTTGTAAATTGTACAGAAATAAATTACAAACAAACATAAGTCCTCTTAGTCCAACCTAGTCAGTCTTTCTTTAAGGAGGTTTTTTACTAGTAGTGTCCTCTTTTTGGGGATTCAGAAGGTGGTCAAATCAGCCAATTTTGGTAATCCTACAAGAGATAATCCATTCAAACAGACTGAGCTGCATCTGGAGGAAACTCTGTTACATGAAAATATGACAGATTGTCTGATAAAACACAAAACTGACTGGCTGGTGAATTTCTTCAGCGGCTTTTTGATTACAAAAAAATGTCCTGAGACAAAATGCCTTTTCTTGATAATATTTCTACATTTCCTACAGGAGTGTAGCAAGATCATCTATGGCAGGCTTTAATACCTGAGGCTCTCAATTCGTGGCCGTAAACAGTGGTGCACCTCATGCAGTGGTAAACCCGTGCAGCGCAGCCCCATGCACAGCCCAATTTCATAAATTGGTAAACTGAGGCACACTAAGATGTGTGTGGAAGCGCAGGAGGTGTCAACAGGTGGAGTAGGCAGCAGCCTTTCCGCAGCATCAACTAGTCTCCTCAGACTAGTGGCAGTGGAGGCCACACAGGCGGGTCTCGAAAACCTTCTGCAGAGACTGCACATGTGCCTCCATCAGCTATTAGCCTTCATCACCTGCCTGTGGGACTGGAGTCATGCCTTCAGTCCATGTAACCAGACACTGATTGCCCCCAGCTCCATGACCAACATTTGGAGCCTACTGGGTCTCCAGGAAGCGCCGGTCCTCTTCCTGCACCCAGACCCGGACATGTCATTTTGAAATTGTGAACAAAACAATAAAAGACACTGAGTCAGGCCTACATGCCATTATTATAATATTCAATTGCATGAGCCAAGTTCATTTCACATCCAAACATTAGTAGGAGAAAAAGCCAGACCACAGAGCGTGAAGCGTTCTTTACACGCAGGTGGTTCCATTTCAAATGCCATTACTTATGGCATGTGTTTATGTTGTTATCTGTGTTTATGTTGGGATGGGGGTGTAGCTGCACAGGGCTGAGCAGCTCACCAATTTAGCAAAGTGCGCTTTAATACCCCCAATCAACCTGACGTGCGCCACGTCTCCAGTAGGGATGTGAATCTCAGCACTGAGGACGATTTGATACGCATCTCGATGCACTGCCAGCGATACGATACTTTAACGATACATGGAATTTTCTGGCGATACGATGCGATACGATACACCCTCTTCACGATGCGATACGATACAATAATCATTTAGTTCAAATCAATGCGAACCGATACGATATGATGCAATTTGTTGCGATATGATGCAATTCAACATGATGCAAATAAGCAAAGAAAAAAAAAAATAAAAATAAAAGATGGAATTCAGTATGGTACTACAAAAAGGATTTGGCTTTATTCCTTAAAGGCACTTACCAGTTAAATTCAACAAAAGTGCTTTTTGTCTTTTTTCTATGCTCCTTCATTTTGTACAGTTACACAGATTAGACAGACCTCCTGCAACTGTTAAGGAATCTGAATCAATAAAATCAAAAAAAAAAAAAAAAAAAAAAAAGGATTCCAATCCCAACCCTACATCACACAAGTGCTCTATACTTGTTGGGTAATATTACAGTACACATTATTAAACAACTAATGCACTGCCTAACATGGTGCAAATAAACCATTCAATGGCCATACTACTGTCTGCCAAACCAATGTGCTAGAGTTGACTTTCTAACTGGCCACTGAAAATCAGTGATTTGAGTGAGTTCTGCAATAATAAAAGAGTAAAACAATTACACAATAATTACTGCTGTAAAAAGTACAGTAAACAGCAACAACAAAACACTCTCAATGAGTAACCTAAAGTGACACTTTCAACAGTGCAATCAATGTTAAGGGAGGGGAGGTGGCGTTAGACTTGTCGGTGATGTGGTGTACTCTTTTTAAGTGGGTCTGCATGTTTGTCGTGCTGCCGTTGTACGGCTTCTTAACGCGGCATTCTTTGCAAATGACGGACGTTTTGTCGAGCTTTCCGTCTTTCTTTGCAAATCCGTAGTGTTTCCAAACATATGATTTAAACGTAGCGGGTGCATTACATATAAACTCTTTCTCGCTGCTGCTCACTTGAATGTGGTCCATGCTGTTTTAGTAGTAGTGCATTGTATGTCCCTCACGGCTTCTGTCCGTATTCAATACAAAACGTGAAAAAATGATGGTGCATTCAATGCGCCTGGGAAACAGCAGATTGGGTGAAGTTTAACATGAATAAAACGGCGCTTGCATCGGATTTTACCGATACCCACAAACGCATCTAGATGAACCTAGATTTAACCCGTCAATTGCATCGATACCCAGTGAATGAGCCGACGCAATCGCATCGCGCACATGCGCATCGATGCATCGATTAATATCGATTATTTTCCACACCCTTAGTCTCCAGTAGGACACAGATTTTCACCCTTTGGTCAGAACCACAGCGCCGACATCCTCACTGTGAATGAGTGCAGAACAATACAAACTAGACACCAACAAGCAACAACTCTTTTGATTTTCCCTTCTTTTTGTGTTTTTTGCTCTTTTTGCATGGTCCCTGACGGTCAGTCTAAATAAACCAAAAGGCATGACATAACTGGTTTTCTAAGTGGCATCAGACTTTCATGGAGCTTTTAGTTAAGTGATTAAAAAAAAAAAAAAAAAAAAATGTCCTAGAAGTTGCTTTAAGTCAAATATTTCTAGATGTCAGAATCTGAAGTTTAAATTAATTTCACTTTGAAACTAACTCAGAGGAAACCCTAAAAAAAGTAAACTGATCTTCCATTTTCAGGATTTCTTCTTTCTGTGGTAATGAGCAAAGTTGGATCCAAACACGGGCTGGTTAACGTGCTGAATTTCATTCATAAAGGTCTCAAGAGTCTTAATCGAAGTGTCGGAGTGTAACGTACTGAAAGATGGATTTTCCAGCAGACTGATTTTAACCTTATCAGGACAGCGCAGAGATATTTCACTTCTCCTTCCCTGAGAGGGCTGCGGACAGGAGGCACATTAAGTGACCTTTAATTCAGACAATAGTTCTGCTGCAAGATCACAGACTAGTACATTCATTTTAGTGAGACGGGAGGCCCCTGTATGAGTGCATGCACCAGACACAGCACACAGTCGAGTGAAATTAAAGTACTGTGATAATGTCTTTGTAGTGAAGATGACGTCATGCAACCTTTTTGATAATGCTTTGTAAACCTTAAAGGGTGGGATAGGCAGGATTCCGTTAAAGAGGCATCTTTTTTAGTGGTGTGTATACAAAAAAGCTTTTAATATCAGTCAATAGCTATTAGTTATTGATGACATTTGGTAATATAACAATATTGCTGTGTTTTTTTATGTCTGGGTAGTCAACATTTTACATTTTTGAGCGGTCCGCTCTTTCTGACTGTAAACAAAGCCATTCTCTGCCTCCCCCAACCTGGTTGGTTGTGAGGCAGACCCTGCTCCTTCGTGCTTATTGGTTGTGAGGCATAAGCTGCTCCCTCATGTTGTGAGTCACGCTCCACGTCCAGTAACGTGCATGAGCCCAAACAAAGTTAGTGTGCTACAACATTGGACAGTTGAAACCAACCAGAAAGTGAGGAAAATTGTCTGAATCCTCCTTTAGCCACGACTGCCAACACAAGCAAGAAAACAAAGTAAACACCGGAGACTCTGGCGGAATAACAGGCGCTTAAAACAGAGGTAGACTTGACAAGAGCTAAAAACCCGGCCAACATAAATAAGGCATAAACAATGGGGGACGCTTCTGGATCTTACAGAGCCTGTAACCATTCTGCTGGACAGGTAAACCGCTTTAACAAAGTAAGCCAAGTGTCTGTAACAGAAGTGTTTCTCACCAAAAGGACGTTAAACTGTTTACCTCGGGTCCTGGAGTTTGTCAGTTTATCCTAGTTGTAGAAGTCCTGCAAACATTGTTTGTTCGTAGTCTGTTGGCATCTACAGTAGCACCAATGCTTTTTACTTTCAGGTTGACTGGGCCCCATTGGTAATTATCTGAAGTATTTATCTGCATTATATCTGAATTTAGTTGGATTTTTGCCCAAAACTGGCACTTCCTCAGATCCTGCCTACCCCACCTTTAAACATGACAATCTTGCAGCCTGACTAAATATCTGAACTTCAACTAAAGCAAGCATGAAGATCTTCTCACTGGATTAAATGGCATAGCTATATAACCCAGTTCAGTTTTCAGATATTATCATTACTCCCTCAATTCTGGCACCAACAAATACTAAAAAAGGAACATTTTGAGTCCCCTATATTGCCTTTTATGCCATGATGGGGATATGTGTTTGCCTCCAGGCAAACCTTAGGAGTGGGTCTCCCTCCACAGAGGCAGCCGTCTTGCACTGTCATGTTTCTACAGGAGTACAGAACAGACAAACTGATAACATACATTTAGTGATAGGCTGTATAAAAAGTACCAGCTTTTACACTTTTGATGGTTAAAAATTTGTCAAATAGAGATCTAAGTATCTCCAAATATTCACACTTCTGAAACTGTACCTAATCCTTAACACGATCAGAAAATCATGACTCTGGTTGGAACGGGAATTAGGCCCAAATTCGGCCCAGTTATCCTGCAGAGCGAGTAACACAGAGGAGGCTTGAGGAAGAAAAAGCTGTGAGGTACATATCTGAAGTGTCTTACAGGTAACAGCTTCAAGTGATCCTGTATTCAAAGGTCAGAATCAAAAGAGTGGAGCTCTGAAGAGCTACAGAGAGTCGTAGAAAAGAATTTGTGTCCATCGGTGACTGAACATGTTTTTGACGGTGAATATGTGTCATTTCCTCCCTGAGCTCTTTAGACTGCAAGCGCTTTTCCTCAGGACACACTTATCTCTCAGCGTGTGAGCCCTACTGTCAAGATTATTCAAATTGAGCGCTGTTAGAAGAGGGGAAAGGCGGAATATCAGGTGCCAATTACCGCTGCACCCTGTCTTTTTGCACATAATTATACTCATATTATTCAACCTCGCAGTCTGAATGGAAAGCCTCTGAGTTATCTCTGCCGAGGAGAGGGAGGGGAGTTTGTGTGGGTTGTTGAAGAGCTGCTAGTATTGAATTTATTTCATTTTAAAATAAAATGAGAGCTGCACACATAGAATATGTTGAAGTGAAAACTGAAAAATCAAGGAGAGTTTGGCTGTTGAGATGATGGGGAAGTCTTTGTACCTTTGGTAGAAGTCTGGTTTGGAAACAAATGGACTTTAATGAGACCACATGAGAACCTTTTAACCAGGAAATAAGTGGTACTATGCTAAGGGCAAATGTTTGGTCCAATTAAGTCTGAATTTGAACTAAAGTAGCACAGCACCAGAGCTGAGGAGCTGTGTCTAATGTTTCTGAAAGACCTGGATTAAGTACTCCCCCATCTTAAAAAGTGAGATCACCAGAAAGTGCTTTCCAACAGCAGGAACTCTCCCCAGGAACAGGGGACCTTTTGAGAAACTGTGTATTTCAAGAGCAGGATCCAGGATTCAAGTTACTCCCAAGTTACTTTTTTTTGTTTTACGCCAGAGGGCGCTCCTCCCCAACATGCGACTAAGTTTGGGGTCGTTCTGAACGCAGAAAAGCCAACAAATACGTCATAACCATGTTACAATAAGAAAAACAAGTACTCATCAGTGAGAAGTGTTCCATCACGTGTGCCCATTAGCCTAACTGTGGAGTGTTTTTTCTTTATGAGGAGTGTAGGAAAATGCCGGAGATGCATCTCGGCGCATCGGATCCTGTGGGCACTGTGCTACCGTCTCTGGATCCAGTGGAGATCCCACTTCCGGACCTTTATATCATCAGCAGACAATCAAAGAAACAATTTTCTGGCATGTCGTTGTGCTATCGGTGCTGGTGAGCGAAACTGAGCCGGAATTCAGCGAGCAATTGTGGCGTCAGGTTCTCCAGAGCCAATACGATTCCCAGCTGTCATAAAGTGACCTATCAATCGGATCTCGAGAGTGATGAGGAGTGGTGTCCGAGGATGGAGGACCTTGATGCCACCAGTAAAGTCGCTTGAAGTGATCAGATCAGAGTTCTGCTTGAAAGTCTCTTCTTCGTGAAAATATGTTTTTCCCAGGTTTCTTTTCCAGAGCTGCAAAGATATGACCATGCTGCATTGAGCAGGCAATAACTAAACACAGGAGTGGGTTAGAGACTTTATTTTTTTCTCTTTTGAGATATTGCATTTAATTCTAGTCCAAGCATAAGATATTCTGTGGGCCCTACAAGATACAGAAATTTCTATTGCGGTCAATGGTGGCACTGGGTGAAAATTACAAAAATTAACCTGGCACTGAATGAGCTACTTCACAATAAACCATGAGGACATAAAGTTAATCGTAACTAGCTGACGCTAACATCCAAACAACTCAAAATGTTCATCCATGTCCAGAAATGGAGAGCACAAAATGACCGTTATGGAAAAGCTAATGGTCTGAGAAAACTTTACCATGCTACTCAAAGTGGGTCTGTCCTCCCCAAGACAACTATATTAATTACTAAAAGACAGAGGTGCAATACTGAGTCTGAGTTAGAAACATGAAAGCCTGAACCGTGTTATACCAAAGTAGCACTGACACAGGACGAGTAATTGTTGGGATTTCTCAGTCTGGGCCAAAGTAATGCTGACCGTGAGAGCCTTACAGTCGTGGTTAAAAGTATTGATTCTTTTCTGGTTTAAACGTCATAAAGAAAGCCATGGGTGAGTTGATGAATGTGTCTCTCCCTGCTGTTGTTATTTCTCCATTCCTTTCCACCCTCTCTTTCTCTCTCATTAACGTCCCGCTCCAGTGTTTCTCTGAACACAGGGCTGTAGTATTGGCTCATTGTGTCAGCAGAGTCACGCACTGCAGAGAGGTGATACTACTACACACTCCTTCTTCACCCAGTCTCAGTGTGCACTTTTTGCCTAAAGCAGTGAACCTGGACAGACTCTAACTGATGTCACCTGCATGCCGAGAGCAGGAGGAGGTGCACAGGCTGAATCAGTGTATGAGAAATGGGATGGCACTTTGTGACATTAATAATGTTACCTGCGGCACAGGCTTTTATATGGCCACTAAAGTCAGCCTCATATTTCATGTAAAGCTTCATTTAATTGGAGCCTTGGCCATCTATTCCCCCTTTAGAAGGAAAAAGAAACACTTTGTGAGAGGTGATATCACAGCAGAAACATTTCCTGAACACTGAAGTACATGCCACTGAGCTGCAGCACCAACATGCTCTCATGTTTTCACTGGCCGCTGTATGATTTACTGATGGATTTATCATGTCATTTATTGATCTTAAGATGTCTATAGTTATCTCATGTCAACCTGCAACATGAATATTCCTTTAGTGTGACGTGTGAGATAATATCACGGCATTACGACTCAACCCTTGGTCTACAGGATATGTTTACCTGATCAAAATACACAGTGTTGGCTGCTGAAGGGGAGGACTGAGCTGGAATGACAAACTTTACACACACCACTGTGTCTGCAGGCTGTGGATAGCTGTAGCAGCGTTGCCAACCTAGCTATAGTGACTTTTCAGGCCCCCCTCGCGACTCTTTTTCAGATAGGCGCCTAGCGATAAATCTAGCTGCTTTTTCTGGAGTTCAGAGACTCCAACATAAACGCAGGAATAGATGTTACTCTTCTCAACTGGTAGCCGGTGTGCATCAAAAACACAGACACAGACTCAGACACCCCACAGACGACTCCTCGTCGTCGTCCTCCTCCTCCTCCTCCCGCGGGTTGGGGGCGGGGGTCAGTGGCGAAAGTGGGTTTGACAGAGAAATAATACAAACTAGGACCCCGTTGGGGCACTGGCGGGCCCGAGCCGTGTCGCGTCTCCCCCCCCCCCCCCCCCCCCAACGTGCTGCCTCCCCGTCCCATTTGTGTCCTCTGGCCATCGCCCTCTCTGGTAACGCCCATCACTGCAAAGACCCTTTTCCTTCATCGGCGTTTGCTGTTCTTCCTGCCAGTGCGTGTTGCTTTCACTTACACTTGCCACAGCCAGCCTCGTGAGTGCCTAGCCTATTGGATATCACTGTCACCTACACAGGACAGTCATTACCTTTCTATTAATACTTTGTGTTTTAATTTCACATTAATTTCCATATTGTATAAACGACTGGAAAAAACTTGAGCCCCTGCCCCTGTATAATCATGTGCATGTCTCTGTTCTAGCTCCAAGGTGAATCTTCACTGCTCATGTTCTCCTCAGAAGCACTCACCTCACTCCCCTCAGGTTACTGTACACATGCACCAACTGCCTGCTTCAGGTTTGGATGGAGCTTCATGGTTGTCTTTTGGAGAAATGACCAGTCAAGTTGTGTTTGAAATTTGATTTTTTTCAGGGGCAAAAGGAGCCTCTGCATTCTTGTCAAATATGTAAATAGCATGTTTTTGCAGGTGCTAAAAACCAGACTCTGAGTGTGTGTGTGTGCGTGTGTGTGTGTGTCTGTGTGTGTGCGTGTGTGTGTGCGTTCAAGTCACATGACATATTTAACCGGATGTAGCTGCAAGACGGAGCCTCGTTGACTCTCCGTTTCAACTTATCTCAAAAGTGAGGACCTCAACATATATACCAGTTTTTAAATTGTGTTGATAGGCCAAATAAAACCAGAGTTATGATAAATTATGTCCGCGATACTTTTTTTCTGCTTATTTTGATCACGTTCGGCGCTCGATCGCGCTGTATGAGACAGGAAAACATAGCATGCAGACATTAGCGACAGGTCTTACAGGCGGAAAAGGCTTGCCAAAGGAAAAAAAAAACACACCACAACATCTCTCCTATTGGTGGAAAACTTCACCACAACAACCAATCCAAAATTATATGGTGACTGATTGACAAGGGGCGGGCGCTTACGTTCTTCCTGCAACATGAGAAGGGAGGGAGGGACTCTCAGCAGGGATGCAGTCTGGGACACGTAGTTGCAAACCTAGCGACTTTGTTGTTAGATTCAATGACTTTTCAGACCCCCTAACGACTTTTTTTTAGAAAGAAAGGGACTTTTATCGACTTCTTCTGGAGTTTAGAGACTCTGACATGAAGCAGGCTTTCCTTACTGAGGAGTTAGCAACGCTGCTAAGGGTGCAGAGCCACACATGCACTCAGAGCTCTGCATGGGAGACTGAAGCTGACAGAGCTGCAGCAGTTAGCAGGTTTCACCCTCAGAGACCACCAGGGGTTCATGTTGAGGCATTTTAATTTTTTTTTTTTTTGTGCCATAGACACTGTCAGCACAATCTGCAGTTACACTAACAAAAATGCTGCAAAAAACAAAGAATTATGGAAAAATTACACATGGACTGACATAAAGGAGGATCTACACAAGTTTTTTACATCATGTTTTACATCATGCATCATTTACATCATGTTTTTTTGTAGTGGCATAAATAAAAAGTGACATTTGTGAGACTATACAGTGTTTTGTAAATAATTTTACAAAGAACGCCTGGGCCATTGCCTGCATTTTGATGTAAATAGAGGTAAATTACTATGTTCTTTGTTAAAAATTTGCATATGTTTTGAAGTTTACAATTTTTATTTGAAGTTTAAGTTTTAAAAACAGTTCATCACACATATTTGTGGTTTAATTTCACATTAATTTCCATATTGTATAAATGACTGGAAAAAACATGAGCCCCTGCCCCTGTATAATCATGTGCACGTCCCTGTTCTAGCTCCAAGGTGAATCTTCACTGCTCATGTTCTCCTCAGAAATAGTCACCTCACTCCCCTCAGGTTACTGTACACATGCACCAACTATCTGCTTCAGGTTTGAAATGGAGCTTCATGGTTGTCTTTTGGAGAAATGAACAGTCAAGTTGTGTTTGAAATTTGATTTTTTTCAGGGGCAAAAGGAAGCCTCTGCATTCTTGTCAAATATGTAAACAGCATGTTTTTGCAGGTGCTAAAAAACAGACTCTGAGTGTGTGTGTGTGTCTGTGTGTGTGTGTGTGTGTGTGTGTGTGTGTGTGTGTATGTTGGCGTGTGTGTATATGTGTGTGTATCCTGCAGTACTCTGTACTCCTGCAGTGGCCAAAAAGACTTTTAAGAATGTGGATTTTTGGGTCATCTTTGGCGCCCCCTAGAACTGCAGTACTCTGTACTCCTGCAGTGGCCAAAATGACTTTTAAGAATGTGGATTTTTGGGTCATCTTTGGCGCCCCCTAGAACGTAAACCGTGGGGTGCAGCGTCATGATTTTTACAACTTTGAATGGGCATGGGGTGTAGATTGCCCTGAGCAAATTTGGTATCGGTGGGACGAAAGCCTTAGGAGGAGATAGCCACATTCCAATGTGTGCGAATCGGCAAAAAATGCAAAATAGCCCTTTAACCGTACATTATACAGATACGCGCTCTTTGACTTTTTCGTAGATCTAATTGAGATACACATGATTGTCAATTTTTGTGTCAATATGACAAAGCGTTCAGGCGTGACACTCAACAATGTGTATTTTTATGTAAGGGGACAAGAAAAAATTGCCTTTTTTCTCCTACCATGGGGGGGCGCTCTTTTGGGGAGTAAAAATTCCTTCACAAATGTGTTGATGGCTGGACATTGCATCATCCTAGAAAACTTGGAGGCCAGTGAGGACAAAAATAAAAAGTTATAAAACATTTAAGAATGTGGATTTTTGGGTTATTTTTGGCGCCCCCTAGAACCTAAACCATGGGGTGCAGCATCATGATTTGAATAACTTTTAATGGCCATGGGGTGTAGATTGGCCTGAGCAAATGTGGTGCCGGTGGAACGAAAGCCTTCGGAGGAGTTAGCGAAATTCCAATGTGTGCGAATCGGCAAAAAATGCGGAATAACCCTTTAACCATACATTTGACAGATACGCGCGCATTGATTTTTTTGTAGATCTTATTGAGTTACATGTGTGTGTCAATTTTTGTGTCATTTTGACAAAGCGTATAGGCGTGACACTCAACAATGTGTATTTTCACCTTAGGGGACAAGAAAAAATGGACTTTTTTCTCCTGCCATGGGGGGGCGCTCTTTTGGGGAGTAAAAATTCCTTCACAAATGTGTTGATGGCTGGACATTGCATCATCCTAGAAAACTTGGAGGCCAGTGAGGACAAAAATAAAAAGTTATAAGACTTTTAAATATGTGGATTTTAGTGTTATCTTTGGCGCCCCCTAGAACCTAAACCTTGGGGTGCAGCGTCATGATTTTGATAACTTTTAATGGCCACGGGGTGTAGATTGGCCTGAGCAAATGTGGTGCCGGTGGAACGAAAGCCTTCGGAGGAGTTAGCGAAATTCCAATGTGTGCGGATCGGCAAAAAATGCGAAATAACCCTTTAACCGTAATTTTGACAGATACGGCCGCACTGACTTTTTTGTAGATCTTATTGAGATACATGTGTGTGTCAATTTTTGTGTCAATATGACAAAGCGTACAGGCGTGACAGTCAATAGTGTGAATTTCCACCTTAGGGGGCGCTATGGAGCCATTTTGCATTTTATTGTTTTGGCGACTTCAGAATATCGAATTTTTCACCAGGCCCGGTCGTCCTGCCAAATTTCATGAGTTTTCGCCAGTGGGAAGTGGGCCATTTTCCAGTTCAAAGGGGAGGAAAAAGAAACTAGGGCCCCGTTGGGGCACTGGCGGGCCCGAGCCGTGTCACGCCGCCCCCAGCGCGACCGCCTCCCCCACCCGATCGCGTCACACTCAAGGTCCAAAGATGGTGTGCGCACTTGTTTGTGGTCATTTACCATTATAATGAACGGGAGGCGCAGTTTCTACCAAAACGCTCGCTGCAGAAAAACTCCATGTCCTATTTGAAAAAAGTCTGGACCATGAGTGAGGGCACAAACACAGCTAAGATATATCCAAATGGCAAGTTGCTCCTCCTTTTGCTTTTGCCGAGAGAGCAGTGCGTTTGAGCCATTGAATGATGAACAGGAAAAACTTGACTTTATTCTCCTGCCATGGGGGGCGCTCTTTTAAAGAGAAAAAACTCCTTCACAAATGTGTTGATGGCTGGACATTGCATCATCCTAGAAAACATGGAGGCCAGTGAGGACAAAAATAAAAAGTTATAAGACTTTTAAATATGTGGATTTTAGCGTTATATTTGGCGCCCCCTAGAACCTAAACCGTGGGGTGCAGCGTCATGATTTGAATAACTTTTAATGGCCATGGGGTGTAGATTGGCCTGAGCAAATGTGGTGCCGGTGGAACGAAAGCCTTCGGAGGAATTAGCGAAATTCCAATGTGTGCGAATCTGCAAAAAATGCGAAATAACCCTTTAACCGTACATTTTACAGATACGTGGCCATTGACTTTTTCGAAGATCTTATTGAAATACACGTGTATGTAAAATTTTGTGTCAATACGACAAAACATACAGGCGTAGCACTCAACAATGTGTATTTTCACCTTAGTGGACAAGAAAAAATGGACTTTTTTCTCCTGCCATGGGGGGCGCTCTTTTGGCGAGTAAAAATTCCTTCACAAATGTGTTGATGGCTGGACATTGCATCATCCTAGAAAACTTGGAGGCCAGTGGGGACAAAAATAAAAAGTTATAAGACTTTTAAATATGTGGATTTTACGGTTATCTTTGGCTCCCCCTAGAACCTAAACCGTGGGGTGCAGCGTCATGATTTGAATAACTTTTAATGGCCATGGGGTGTAGATTGGCCTGAGCAAATGTGGTGCCGGTGGAACGAAAGCCTTCGGAGGAGTTAGCGAAATTCCAATGTGTGCGGATCGGCAAAAAATGCGGAATAACCCTTTAACCATACATTTGACAGATACGCGCGCATTGACTTTTTCGTAGATCTTATTGAGATACATGTGTGTGTCAATTTTTGTGTCATTTTGCCAAAGCGTACAGGTGTTACACTCAACAATGTGTATTTTCACCTTAGGGGACAAGAAAAAATGGACTTTTTTCTCCTGCCATGGGGGGCGCTCTTTTGGGGAGTAAAAATTCCTTCACAAATGTGTTGATGGCTGGACATTGCATCATCCTAGAAAACTTGGAGGCCAGTGAGGGCAAAAATAAAAAGTTATAAGACTTTTAAATATGTGGATCTTAGGGTTATCTTTGGCGCCCCCTAGAATCTAAACCGTGGGGTGCAGCGTCATGATTTGAATAACTTTTAATGGCCATGGGGTGTAGATTGGCCTGAGCAAATGTGGTGCCGGTGGAACGAAAGCCTTCGGAGGAGTTAGCGAAATTCCAATGTGTGCGGATCGGCAAAAAATGCGAAATAACCCTTTAACCGTACATTTGACAGATACGCCCGCACTGACTTTTTTGTAGATCTTATTGAGATACATGTGTGTGTCAATTTTTGTGTCATTTTGACAAAGCGTACAGGCGTGACAGTGAATAGTGTGAATTTTCACCTTAGGGGGCGCTATGGAGCCATTTTGCATTTTCTTGTTTGGGCGACTTCGGAATATCAAATTTTTCACCAGGCCCGGTCGTCCTGCCAAATTTCATGAGTTTTCGCCAGTGGGAAGTGGGCCATTTTCCAGTTCAAAGGGGAGGAAAAATAATAACTAGGACCCCGTTGGGGCACTGGCGGGCCCGAGCCGTGTCGCGTCCCCCCCCCCCCCAACGTGCTGCCTTCCCGTCCCATTTGTGTCCTCTGGCCATCGCCCTCTCTGGTAACGCCCATCACTGCAAAGACCCTTTTCCTTCATCGGCGTTTGCTGTTCTTCCTGCCAGTGCGTGTTGCTTTCACTTATACTTGCCACAGCCAGCCTCGTGAGTGCCTAGCCTATTGGATATCACTGTCACCTACACAGGACAGTCATTACCTTTCTATTAATACTTTGTGTTTTAATTTCACATTAATTTCCATATTGTATAAACGACTGGAAAAAACTTGAGCCCCTGCCCCTGTATAATCATGTGCATGTCTCTGTTCTAGCTCCAAGGTGAATCTTCACTGCTCATGTTCTCCTCAGAAGCACTCACCTCACTCCCCTCAGGTTACTGTACACATGCACCAACTGCCTGCTTCAGGTTTGGATGGAGCTTCATGGTTGTCTTTTGGAGAAATGACCAGTCAAGTTGTGTTTGAAATTTGATTTTTTTCAGGGGCAAAAGGAGCCTCTGCATTCTTGTCAAATATGTAAATAGCATGTTTTTGCAGGTGCTAAAAACCAGACTCTGAGTGTGTGTGTGTGTGTGTGTGTGTGCGTGTGTGCGTGTGTGTGTGTCTGTGTGTGCGTTCAAGTCACATGACATATTTAACCGGATGTAGCTGCAAGACGGAGCCTCGTTGACTCTCCGTTTCAACTTATCTCAAAAGTGAGGACCTCAACCTATATACCAGTTTTTAAATTGTGTTGATAGGCCAAATAAAACCAGAGTTATGATAAATTATGTCCGCGATACTTTTTTTCTGCTTATTTTGATCACGTTCGGCGCTCGATCGCGCTGTATGAGACAGGAAAACATAGCATGCAGACATTAGCGACAGGTCTTACAGGCGGAAAAGGCTTGCCAAAAGAAAAAAAAAACACACCACAACATCTCTCCTATTGGTGGAAAACTTCACCACAACAACCAATCCAAAATTATATGGTGACTGATTGACAAGGGGGGGGCGCTTACGTTCTTCCTGCAATATGAGACGGGAGGGAGGGACTCTCAGCAGGGATGCAGTCTGGGACACGTAGTTGCAAACCTAGCGACTTTGTTGTTAGATTCAATGACTTTTCAGACCCCCTAACGACTTTTTTTAGAAAGAAAGGGACTTTTATCGACTTCTTCTGGAGTTTAGAGACTCTGACATGAAGCAGGCTTTCCTTACTGAGGAGTTAGCAACGCTGCTAAGGGTGCAGAGCCACACATGCGCTCAGAGCTCTGCATGGGAGACTAAAGCTGACAGAGCTGCAGCAGTTAGCAGGTTTCACCCTCAGAGACCACCAGGGGTTCATGTTGAGGCATTTTAATTTTTTTTTTTTGTGCCATAGACACTGTCAGCACAATCTGCAGTTACACTAACAAAAATGCTGCAAAAAACAAAGAATTATGGAAAAATTACACATGGACTGACATAGAGGAAGATCTACACAAGTTTTTTACATCATGTTTTACATCATGCATCATTTACATCATGTTTTTTTGTAGTGGCATAAATAAAAAGTGACATTTGTGAGACTATACAGTGTTTTGTAAATAATTTTACAAAGAACACCTGGGCCATTGCCTGCATTTTGATGTAAATAGAGGTAAATTACTATGTTCTTTGTTAAAAATTTGCATATGTTTTGAAGTTTACAATTTTTATTTGAAGTTTAAGTTTTAAAAACAGTTCATCACACATATTTGTGGTTTTCACAGTAAAAATGTTACTTTTTTCCACTCGGATTTTATGTTTTGTGTGTGAATTTGGGTCCATTGTGTAAATTCAGTATGTCAACATGATAAAATAACTGTAAATTCGCACAGGTGAGGTTGTGCTGAAAAAAAATGATACCAGGCAAGGCACGTGATTGTCAAATTTTGTGTCAATATGACAAAGCGTATAGGCGTGAATCTCAACAATATGTATTTTCACCTTAGGGGACAAGAAAAAATGGACTTTTTTCTCCTGCCATGGGGGGCGCTCTTTTGGGGAGTAAAAATTCCTTCACAAATGTGTTGATGGCTGGACATTGCATCATCCTAGAAAACTTGGAGGCCAGTGAGGACAAAAATAAAAAGTTATAAGACTTTTAAATATGTGTTTTTTAGGGTTGTCTTTGGCGCCCCCTAGAACCTAAACCGTGGGGTGCAGCGTCATGATTTGAATAACTTTTAATGGCCATGGGGTGTAGATTGGCCTGAGCAAATGTGGTGCCGGTGGACAGAAAGCCTTCGGAGGAGTTAGCGAAATTCCAATGTGTGCGGATCGGCAAAAAATGCGGAATAACCCTTTAACCGTACATTTGACAGATACGTGCGCATTGACTTTTTCGTAGATCTTATTGAGTTACATGTGTGTGTCAATTTTTGTGTCATTTTGACAAAGCGTAAAGGCGTGACAGTCAACAATGTGTATTTTCACCTTAGGGGACAAGAAAAAATGGACTTTTTTCTCCTGCCATGGGGGGGCGCTCTTTTGGGGACTAAAAATTCCTTCACAAATGTGTTGATGGCTGGACATTGCATCATCCTAGAAAACTTGGAGGCCAGTGAGGACAAAAATAAAAAGTTATAAGACTTTTAAATATGTGGATTTTAGTGTTATCTTTGGCGCCCCCTAGAACCTAAACCTTGGGGTGCAGCGTCATGATTTTGATAACTTTTAATGGCCACGGGGTGTAGATTGGCCTGAGCAAATGTGGTGCCGGTGGAACGAAAGCCTTCGGAGGAGTTAGCGAAATTCCAATGTGTGCGGATCGGAAAAAAATGCGAAATAACCCTTTAACCGTACATTTGACAGATACGGCCGCACTGACTTTTTTGTAGATCTTATTGAGATACATATGTGTGTCAATTTTTGTGCCAATATGACAAAGCGTACAGGTGTGACAGTCAATAGTGTGAATTTCCACCTTAGGGGGCGCTATGGAGCCATTTTGCATTTTATTGTTTGGGCGACTTCAGAATATCGAATTTTTCACCAGGCCCGGTCGTCCTGCCAAATTTCCTGAGTTTTCGCCAGTGGGAAGTGGGCCATTTTCCAGTTCAAAGGGGAGGAAAAAGAAGAAAGAAAGAAAGAACTAGGACCCCGTTGGGGCACTGGCGGGCCCGAGCCGTGAGTCCCCCCCCCCCCCCAACGTGCTGCCTCCCCGTCCCATTTGTGTCCTCTGGCCATCGCCCTCTCTGGTAACGCCCATCACTGCAAAGACCCTTTTCCTTCATCGGTGTTTGCTGTTCTTCCTGCCAGTGCGTGTTGCTTTCACTTACACTTGCCACAGCCAGCCTCGTGAGTGCCTAGCCTATTCGATATCACTGTCACCTACACAGGACAGTCATTACCTTTCTATTAATACTTTGTGTTTTAATTTCACATTAATTTCCATATTGTATAAACGACTGGAAAAAACTTGAGCCCCTGCCCCTGTATAATCATGTGCATGTCTCTGGTCTAGCTCCAAGGTGAATCTTCACTGCTCATGTTCTCCTCAGAAGCACTCACCTCACTCCCCTCAGGTTACTGTACACATGCACCAACTGCCTGCTTCAGGTTTGGATGGAGCTTCATGGTTGTCTTTTGGAGAAATGACCAGTCAAGTTGTGTTTGAAATTTGATTTTTTTCAGGGGCAAAAGGAGCCTCTGCATTCTTGTCAAATATGTAAATAGCATGTTTTTGCAGGTGCTAAAAACCAGACTCTGAGTGTGTGTGTGTGTGTGTGTGTGTGTGTGCGTGTGTGTGTGTCTGTGTGTGCGTTCAAGTCACATGACATATTTAACCGGATGTAGCTGCAAGACGGAGCCTCGTTGACTCTCCGTTTCAACTTATCTCAAAAGTGAGGACCTCAACCTATATACCAGTTTTTAAATTGTGTTGATAGGCCAAATAAAACCAGAGTTATGATAAATTATGTCCGCGATACTTTTTTCTGCTTATTTTGATCACGTTCGGCGCTCGATCGCGCTGTATGAGACAGGAAAACATAGCATGCAGACATTAGCGACAGGTCTTACAGGCGGAAAAGGCTTGCCAAAAGAAAAAAAAAACACACCACAACATCTCTCCTATTGGTGGAAAACTGCACCACAACAACCAATCCAAAATTATATGGTGACTGATTGACAAGGGGCGGGTGCTTACGTTCTTCCTGCAACATGAGAAGGGAGGGAGGGACTCTCAGCAGGGATGCAGTCTGGGACACGTAGTTGCAAACCTAGCGACTTTGTTGTTAGATTCAATGACTTTTCAGACCCCCTAACGACTTTTTTTTAGAAAGAAAGGGACTTTTATCGACTTCTTCTGGAGTTTAGAGACTCTGACATGAAGCAGGCTTTCCTTACTGAGGAGTTAGCAACGCTGCTAAGGGTGCAGAGCCACACATGCGCTCAGAGCTCTGCATGGGAGACTGAAGCTGACAGAGCTGCAGCAGTTAGCAGGTTTCACCCTCAGAGACCACCAGGGGTTCATGTTGAGGCATTTTAATTTTTTTTTTTTTTGTGCCATAGACACTGTCAGCACAATCTGCAGTTACACTAACAAAAATGCTGCAAAAAACAAAGAATTATGGAAAAATTACACATGGACTGACATAGAGGAGGATCTACACAAGTTTTTTACATCATGTTTTACATCATGCATCATTTACATCATGTTTTTTTGTAGTGGCATAAATAAAAAGTGACATTTGTGAGACTATACAGTGTTTTGTAAATAATTTTACAAAGAACGCCTGGGCCATTGCCTGCATTTTGATGTAAATAGAGGTAAATCACTATGTTCTTTGTTAAAAATTTGCATATGTTTTGAAGTTTACAATTTTTATTTGAAGTTTAAGTTTTAAAAACAGTTCATCACACATATTTGTGGTTTTCACAGTAAAAATGTTACTTTTTTCCACTCGGATTTTATGTTTTGTGTGTGAATTTGGGTCAATTGTGTAAATTCAGTATGTCAACATTATAAAATAACTGTAAATTCGCACAGGTGAGGTTGTGCTGAAAAAAATGATACCAGGCAAGGCACGTGATTGTCAAATTTTGTGTCAATATGACAAAGCGTATAGGCGTGAATCTCAACAATATGTATTTTCACCTTAAGGGACAAGAAAAAATGGACTTTTTTCTCCTGCCATGGGGGGGCGCTCTTTTGGGGAGTAAAAATTCCTTCACAGATGTGTTGATGGCTGGACATTGCATCATCCTAGAAAACTTGGAGGCCAGTGAGGACAAAAATAAAAAGTTATAAGACTTTTAAATATGTGGATTTTAGGGTTATCTTTGGCGCCCCCTAGAACCTAAACCGTGGGGTGCAGCGTCATGATTTTGATAACTTTTAATGGCCATGGGGTGTAGATTGGCCTGAGCAAATGTGGTGCCGGTGGAACGAAAGCCTTAGGAGGAGTTAGCCACATTCCAATGTGTGCGGATCGGCAAAAAATGCGGAATAACCCTTTAACCGTACATTTGAAAGATACGCGCGCATTGACTTTTTCGTAGATCTTATTGAGTTACATGTGTGTGTCAATTTTTGTGTCATTTTGACAAAGCGTATAGGCGTGACACTCAACAATGTGTATTTTCACCTTAGGGGACAAGAAAAAATGGACTTTTTTCTCCTGCCATGGGGGGGCGCTCTTTTGGGGAGTAAAAATTCCTTCACAAATGTGTTGATGGCTGGACATTGCATCATCCTAGAAAACTTGGAGGCCAGTGAGGACAAAAATAAAAAGTTATAAGACTTTTAAATATGTGGATTTTAGTGTTATCTTTGGCGCCCCCTAGAACCTAAACCTTGGGGTGCAGCGTCATGATTTTGATAACTTTTAATGGCCACGGGGTGAAGATTGGCCTGAGCAAATGTGGTGCCGGTGGAACGAAAGCCTTCGGAGGAGTTAGCGAAATTCCAATGTGTGCGGATCGGAAAAAAATGCGCAATAACCCTTTAACCGTACATTTGACAGATACGCCCGCACTGACTTTTTTGTAGATCTTATTGAGATACATATGTGTGTCAATTTTTGTGTCAATATGACAAAGCGTAAAGGCGTGACAGTCAATAGTGTGAATTTTCACCTTAGGGGGCGCTATGGAGCCATTTTGCATTTTCTTGTTTGGGCGACTTCGGAATATCAAATTTTTCACCAGGCCCGGTCATCCTGCCAAATTTCATGAGTTTTCGCCAGTGGGAAGTGGGCCATTTTCCAGTTCAAAGGGGAGGAAAAAGAAGAAAGAAAGAAACAAAGAAAAACCCCTTGGGGAATAATAGGGCTCTCGCAGCTGCTTAGCAGCTACGCTCGGGCCCTAACTAGGACCCCGTTGGGGCACTGGCGGGCCCGAGCTGTGTCGCGTCCCCCCCAACGCGCTGCCTCCCCGTCCCATTTGTGTCCTCTGGCCATCGCCCTCTTTGGTAACGCCCATCACTGCAAAGACCCTTTTCCTTCATCGGCGTTTGCTGTTCTTCCTGCCAGTGCGTGTTGCTTTCACTTACACTTGCCACAGCCAGCCTCGTGAGTGCCTAGCCTATTGGATATCACTGTCACCTACACAGGACAGTCATTACCTTTCTATTAATACTTTGTTTTTTAATTTCACATTAATTTCCAAATTGTATAAACGACTGGAAAAAACTTGAGCCCCTGCCCCTGTATAATCATGTGCACGTCTCTGTTCTAGCTCTAAGGTAAATCTTCACTGCTCATGTTCTCCTCAGAAGCAGTCACCTCACTCCCCTCAGGTTACTGTACACATGCACCAACTGCCTGCTTCAGGTTTGGATGGAGCTTCATGGTTGTCTTTTGGAGAAATGACCAGTCAAGTTGTGTTTGAAATTTGATTTTTTTCAGGGGCAAAAGGAGCCTCTGCATTCTTGTCAAATATGTAAATAGCATGTTTTTGCAGGTGCTACAAACCAGACTCTGAGTGTGTGTGTGTGCGTGTCTGTGTGTGTGTGTGAGTGTGTGCGTTAAAGTCACATGACATATTTAACCGGATGTAGCTGCAAGACGGAGCCTCGTTGACTCTCCGTTTCAATTTATCTCAAAAGTGAGGACCTCAACCTATATACCAGTTTTTAAATTGTGTTGATAGGCCAAATAAAACCAGAGTTATGATAAATTATGTCCGCGATACTTGTTTTCTGCTTATTTTGATCACGTTCGGCGCTCGATCGCGCTGTATGAGACAGGAAAACATAGCATGCAGACATTAGCGACAGCTCTTACAGGCGGAAAAGGCTTGCCAAAGGAAAAAAAATACACACCACAACATCTCTCCTATTGGTGGAAAACTTCACCACAACAACCAATCCAAAATTATATGGTGACTGATTGACAAGGGGCGGGAACTTACGTTCTTCCTGCAATATGAGAAGCGAGGGAGGGACTCTCAGCAGGGATGCAGTCTGGGACACGTAGTTGCAAACCTAGCGACTTTGTTGTTAGATTCAATTACTTTTCAGACCCCCTAACGACTTTTTTTTAGAAAGAAAGGGACTTTTATCGACTTCTTCTGGAGTTTAGAGACTCTGACATGAAGCAGGCTTTCCTTACTGAGGAGTTAGCAACGCTGCTAAGGGTGCAGAGCCACACATGCGCTCCGAGCTCTGCATGGGAGACTGAAGCTGACAGAGCTGCAGCAGTTAGCAGGTTTCACCCTCAGAGACCACCAGGGGTTCATGTTGAGGCATTTTCAGTTTTTTTTTTTTTTTTGCCATAGACACTGTCAGCACAATCTGCAGTTACACTAACAAAAATGCTGCAAAAAACAAAGAATTATGGAAAAATTACACATGGACTAACATAGAGGAGGATCTACACAAGTATTTTACATCATGTTTTACATCATGCATCATTTACATCATGTTTTTTTGTAGTGGCATAAATAAAAAGTGACATTTGTGAGACTATACAGTGTTTTGTAAATAATTTTACAAAGAACACCTGGGCCATTGCCTGCATTTTGATGTCAATAGAGGTAAATTACTATGTTCTTTGTTAAAAATTTGCATATGTTTTGAAGTTTACAATTTTTATTTGAAGTTTAAGTTTTAAAAACAGTTCATCACACATATTTGTGGTTTTCACAGTAAAAACGTTACTTTTTTCCACTCGGATTTTATGTTTTGTGTGTGAATTTGGGTCCAATGTGTAAATATAGTATGTCAAAATGATAAAATAACTGTAAATTGACACAGGTGAGGTTGTGCTGAAAAAAATGATACCAGGCAAGGCAAGGTAAAAATTTTGTAAGAGGAAATATAAAGGTAAAATCTAAAGTAGTCAAAAACGGCCAATAGTGACTCACAGACTCCACAGACAAGTCCCTTTGGCGCCACTCAGTGGGCAAAACTACTTTGTCTACTGTAATGTATATTTGGGTCATCTTTGGCGCCCCCTAAAACGTAAACCGTGGGGTGCAGCGTCATGATTTTTACAACTTTGAATGGCCATGGAGTGTAGATTGGCCTGAGCAAATTTGGTGTCAGTGGGACGAAAGCCTTAGGAGGAGTTAGCGAAATTCCAATGTGTGCGAATCGGCAAAAAATGCAAAATAGCCCTTTTACCGTACATTATACAGATACGCGCTCTTTGACTTTTTCGTAGATCTAATTGAGATACACATGATTGTCAATTTTTGTGTCATTTTGCCAAAGCGTACAGGCGTGACGGTCAACAATGTGTATTTTCACCTTAGGGGACAAGAAAAAATGGACTTTTTTCTCCTGCCATGGGGGGGCGCTCTTTTAGGGAGTAAAAATTCCTTCACAAATGTGTTGATGGCTGGACATTGCATCATCCTAGAAAACTTGGAGGCCAGTGAGGACAAAAATAAAAAGTTATAAGACTTTTAAATATGTGGATTTTAGGGTTATCTTTGGCGCCCCCTAGAGCCTAAACCGTGGGGTGCAGCGTCATGATTTGAATAACTTTTAATGGCCATGGGGTGTAGATTGGCCTGAGCAAATGTGGTGCCGGTGGAACGAAAGCCTTAGGAGGAGTTAGCCACATTCCAATGTGTGCGAATCGGCAAAAAATGCAAAATAACCCTTTAACCGTACATTTGACAGATACGCGCGCATTGACTTTTTTGTAGATCTTATTGAGATACATATGTGTGTCAATTTTTGTGTCAATATGATAAAGCGTACAGGCGTGACAGTCAATAGTGTGAATTTCCACCTTAGGGGACAAGAAAAAATTGACTTTTTTCTCCTGCCATGGGGGGGCGCTCTTTTGGGGAGTAAAAATTCCTTCACAAATGTGTTGATGGCTGGACATTGCATCATCCTAGAAAACTTGGAGGCCAGTGAGGGCAAAAATAAAAAGTTATAAGACTTTTAAATATGTGGATCTTAGGGTTATCTTTGGCGCCCCCTAGAACCTAAACCGTGGGGTGCAGCGTCATGATTTGAATAACTTTTAATGGCCATGGGGTGTAGATTGGCCTGAGCAAATGTGGTGCCGGTGGAACGAAAGCCTTCGGAGGAGTTAGCGAAATTCCAATGTGTGCGGATCGGCAAAAAATGCGAAATAACCCTTTAACCGTACATTTGACAGATACGCCCGCACTGACTTTTTTGTAGATCTTATTGAGATACATGTGTGTGTCAATTTTTGTGTCATTTTGACAAAGCGTACAGGCGTGACAGTGAATAGTGTGAATTTTCACCTTAGGGGGCGCTATGGAGCCATTTTGCATTTTCTTGTTTGGGCGACTTCGGAATATCAAATTTTTCACCAGGCCCGGTCGCCCTGCCAAATTTCATGAGTTTTCGCCAGTGGGAAGTGGGCCATTTTCCAGTTCAAAGGGGAGGAAAAATAATAATAATAACAAAAGAAGGAAACTACAGGAACAAGAGGGCTCTCGCAGCTGCTTAGCAGCTACGCTCGGGCCCTAAAGAAAGAAAGAAAGAAAGAAACAAAGAAAAACCCCTTGGGGAATAATAGGGCTCTCGCAGCTGCTTAGCAGCTACGCTCGGGCCCTAACTAGGACCCCGTTGGGGCACTGGCGGGCCCGAGCCGTGTCGCCCCCCCCCCCCCCCCCCCCCAACGTGCTGCCTCCCCGTCCTATTTGTGTCCTCTGGCCATCGCCCTCTCTGGTAACGCCCATCACTGCAAAGACCCTTTTCCTTCATCGGCGTTTGCTGTTCTTCCTGCCAGTGCGTGTTGCTTTCACTTACACTTGCCACAGCCAGCCTCGTGAGTGCCTAGCCTATTGGATATCACTGTCACCTACACAGGACAGTCATTACCTTTCTATTAATACTTTGTGTTTTAATTTCACATTAATTTCCATATTGTATAAACGACTGGAAAAAACTTGAGCCCCTGCCCCTGTATAATCATGTGCATGTCTCTGTTCTAGCTCCAAGGTGAATCTTCACTGCTCATGTTCTCCTCAGAAGCACTCACCTCACTCCCCTCAGGTTACTGTACACATGCACCAACTGCCTGCTTCAGGTTTGGATGGAGCTTCATGGTTGTCTTTTGGAGAAATGACCAGTCAAGTTGTGTTTGAAATTTGATTTTTTTCAGGGGCAAAAGGAGCCTCTGCATTCTTGTCAAATATGTAAATAGCATGTTTTTGCAGGTGCTAAAAACCAGACTCTGAGTGTGTGTGTGTGTGTGTGTGTGTGTGTGTGTGTGTGTGTGTGTGTGCGTGTGTGTGTGTGTGTCTGTGTGTGCGTTCAAGTCACATGACATATTTAACCGGATGTAGCTGCAAGACGGAGCCTCGTTGACTCTCCGTTTCAACTTATCTCAAAAGTGAGGACCTCAACCTATATACCAGTTTTTAAATTGTGTTGATAGGCCAAATAAAACCAGAGTTATGATAAATTATGTCCGCGATACTTTTTTTCTGCTTATTTTGATCACGTTCGGCGCTCGATCGCGCTGTATGAGACAGGAAAACATAGCATGCAGACATTAGCGACAGGTCTTACAGGCGGAAAAGGCTTGCCAAAAGAAAAAAAAAACACACCACAACATCTCTCCTATTGGTGGAAAACTTCACCACAACAACCAATCCAAAATTATATGGTGACTGATTGACAAGGGGCGGGCGCTTACGTTCTTCCTGCAACATGAGAAGGGAGGGAGGGACTCTCAGCAGGGATGCAGTCTGGGACACGTAGTTGCAAACCTAGCGACTTTGTTGTTAGATTCAATGACTTTTCAGACCCCCTAACGACTTTTTTTTAGAAAGAAAGGGACTTTTATCGACTTCTTCTGGAGTTTAGAGACTCTGACATGAAGCAGGCTTTCCTTACTGAGGAGTTAGCAACGCTGCTAAGGGTGCAGAGCCACACATGCGCTCAGAGCTCTGCATGGGAGACTGAAGCTGACAGAGCTGCAGCAGTTAGCAGGTTTCACCCTCAGAGACCACCAGGGGTTCATGTTGAGGCATTTTAATTTTATTTTTTTTGTGCCATAGACACTGTCAGCACAATCTGCAGTTACACTAACAAAAATGCTGCAAAAAACAAAGAATTATGGAAAAATTACACATGGACTGACATAGAGGAGGATCTACACAAGTTTTACACATCATGTTTTACATCATGCATCATTTACATCATGTTTTTTTGTAGTGGCATAAATAAAAAGTGACATTTGTGAGACTATACAGTGTTTTGTAAATAATTTTACAAAGAACGCCTGGGCCATTGCCTGCATTTTGATGTAAATAGAGGTAAATTACTATGTTCTTTGTTAAAAATTTGCATATGTTTTGAAGTTTACAATTTTTATTTGAAGTTTAAGTTTTAAAAACAGTTCATCACACATATTTGTGGTTTAATTTCACATTAATTTCCATATTGTATAAATGACTGGAAAAAACTTGAGCCCCTGCCCCTGTATAATCATGTGCACGTCCCTGTTCTAGCTCCAAGGTGAATCTTCACTGCTCATGTTCTCCTCAGAAATAGTCACCTCACTCCCCTCAGGTTACTGTACACATGCACCAACTATCTGCTTCAGGTTTGAAATGGAGCTTCATGGTTGTCTTTTGGAGAAATGAACAGTCAAGTTGTGTTTGAAATTTGATTTTTTTCAGGGGCAAAAGGAAGCCTCTGCATTCTTGTCAAATATGTAAACAGCATGTTTTTGCAGGTGCTAAAAAACAGACTCTGAGTGTGTGTGTGTGTGTGTGTGTCTGTGTGTGTGTGTGTGTGTGTGTGTGTGTGTGTGTGTATGTTGGCGTGTGTGTATATGTGTGTGTATCCTGCAGTACTCTGTACTCCTGCAGTGGCCAAAAAGACTTTTAAGAATGTGGATTTTTGGGTCATCTTTGGCGCCCCCTAGAACTGCAGTACTCTGTACTCCTGCAGTGGCCAAAATGACTTTTAAGAATGTGGATTTTTGGGTCATCTTTGGCGCCCCCTAGAACGTAAACCGTGGGGTGCAGCGTCATGATTTTTACAACTTTGAATGGGCATGGGGTGTAGATTGCCCTGAGCAAATTTGGTATCGGTGGGACGAAAGCCTTAGGAGGAGATAGCCACATTCCAATGTGTGCGAATCGGCAAAAAATGCAAAATAGCCCTTTAACCGTACATTATACAGATACGCGCTCTTTGACTTTTTCGTAGATCTAATTGAGATACATATGATTGTCAATTTTTGTGTCAATATGACAAAGCGTTCAGGCGTGACACTCAACAATGTGTATTTTCATGTAAGGGGACAAGAAAAAATTGACTTTTTTCTCCTGCCATGGGGGGGCGCTCTTTTGGGGAGTAAAAATTCCTTCACAAATGTGTGGATGGCTGGACATTGCATCATCCTAGAAAACTTGGAGGCCAGTGAGGACAAAATAAAAAGTTATAAAACATTTAAGAATGTGGATTTTTGGGTTATTTTTGGCGCCCCCTAGAACCTAAACCGTGGGGTGCAGCGTCATGATTTGTACAACTTTTAATGGCCATGGGGTGTAGATTGGCCTGAGCAAATATGGTGCCGGTGGAACGAAAGCCTTCGGAGGAGTTAGCGAAATTCCAATGTGTGCGGATCGGCAAAAAATGTGAAATAGCCCTTTAACCGTACATTATACAGATATGCGCTCTTTGACTTTTTCGTAGATCTTATTGAGATACACGTGTGTGTCAAATTTTGTGTCAATATGACAAAGCGTTCAGGCGTGACACTCAACAATGTGTATTTTCACCTTAGGGGACAAGAAAAAATGGACTTTTTTCTCCTGCCATGGGGGGGCGCTCTTTTGGGGAGTAAAAATTTCTTCACAAATGTGTTGATGGCTGGACATTGCATCATCCTAGAAAACTTGGAGGCCAGTGAGGACAACAATAAAAAGTTATAAGACTTTTAAGACTGTGGATTTTAGGGTTATCTTTGGCGCCCCCTAGAATGTAAACCGTGGGGTGCAGAGTCATGATTTGTACAACTTTTAATGGCCATGGGGTGTAGATTGTCCTGAGCAAATTTGTTGCCGGTGGAACGAAAGCCTTCGGAGGAGTTAGCGAAATTCCAATGTGTGCTGATCGGCAAAAAATGCGAAATAGCCCTTTAACGGTACATTTGACAGATACGCCCACACTGACTTTTTTGTAGATCTTATTGAGATACACATGTGTGTCAATTTTTGTGTCATTTTGACAAAGCGTACAGGCGTCAGGTGAGTTTTCACCATAGGGGGCGCTATGGAGCCATTTTTCATTTTTTTGTTTGGGCGACTTCAGAATATCGAATTTTTCACCAGGCCCGGTCGTCCTGCCAAATTTCCTGAGTTTTCGCCAGTGGGAAGTGGGCCATTTTCCAGTTTAAAGCGGAGGAAAAATAACGAAAGAAGAATCCATCAGGAACAAGAGGGCTCTCGCAGCTGCTTAGCAGCTACGCTCGGGCCCTAAAAAGAAAGAAAGAAACAAAGAACTAGGACCCCGTTGGGGCACTGGCGGGCCCGAGCCGTGTCGCGTCTCCCCCCCCCCCCCCCCCCAACGTGCTGCCTTCCCGTCCCATTTGTGTCCTCTGGCCATCGCCCTCTCTGTTAACGCCCATCACTGCAAAGACCCTTTTCCTTCATCGGCGTTTGCTGTTCTTCCTGCCAGTGCGTGTTGCTTTCACTTACACTTGCCACAGCCAGCCTCGTGAGTGCCTAGCCTATTGGATATCACTGTCACCTACACAGGACAGTCATTACCTTTCTATTAATACTTTGTGTTTTAATTTCACATTA
This sequence comes from Xyrichtys novacula, assembly GCA_962446985.1. Classification (NCBI taxonomy): domain Eukaryota; kingdom Metazoa; phylum Chordata; class Actinopteri; order Labriformes; family Labridae; genus Xyrichtys; species Xyrichtys novacula. The sequence goes on from OY660865.1 coordinate 23,511,537, forward strand.
ATTTCCATATTGTATAGACGACTGGAAAAAACTTGAGCCCCTGCCCCTGTATAATCATGTGCATGTCTCTGTTCTAGCTCCAAGGTGAATCTTTGCTGCTCATGTTCTCCTCAGAAGCACTCACCTCACTCCCCTCAGGTTACTGTACACATGCACCAACTGCCTGCTTCAGGTTTGGATGGAGCTTCATGGTTGTCTTTTGGAGAAATGACCAGTCAAGTTGTGTTTGAAATTTGATTTTTTTCAGGGGCAAAAGGAGCCTCTGCATTCTTGTCAAATATGTAAATAGCATGTTTTTGCAGGTGCTAAAAACCAGACTCTGAGTGTGTGTGTGTGTGTGTGTGTGTGTGTGTGTGTGTGTGTGTGTGTGCGTGTGTGTGTGTCTATGTGTGCGTTCAAGTCACATGACATATTTAACCGGATGTAGCTGCAAGACGGAGCCTCGTTGACTCTCCGTTTCAACTTATCTCAAAAGTGAGGACCTCAACCTATATACCAGTTTTTAAATTGTGTTGATAGGCCAAATAAAACCAGAGTTATGATAAATTATGTCCGCGATACTTGTTTTCTGCTTATTTTGATCACGTTCGGCGCTTGATCGCGCTGTATGAGACAGGAAAACATAGCATGCAGACATTAGCGACAGGTCTTACAGGCGGAAAAGGCTTGCCAAAAGAAAAAAAAAACACACCACAACATCTCTCCTATTGGTGGAAAACTTCACCACAACAACCAATCCAAAATTATATGGTGACTGATTGACAAGGGGCGGGCGCTTACGTTCTTCCTGCAACATGAGAAGGGAGGGAGGGACTCTCAGCAGGGATGCAGTCTGGGACACGTAGTTGCAAACCTAGCGACTTTGTTGTTAGATTCAATGACTTTTCAGACCCCCTAACGACTTTTTTTTAGAAAGAAAGTGACTTTTGGCGACTTCTTCTGGAGTTTAGAGACTCTGACATGAAGCAGGCTTTCCTTACTGAGGAGTTAGCAACGCTGCTAAGGGTGCAAGCCACACATGCGCTCAGAGCTCTGCATGGGAGACTGAAGCTGACAGAGCTGCAGCAGTTAGCAGGTTTCACCCTCAGAGACCACCAGGGGTTCATGTTGAGGCATTTTATTATTTTTTTTTTTTTGTGCCATAGACACTGTCAGCACAATCTGCAGTTACACTAACAAAAATGCTGCAAAAAACAAAGAATTATGGAAAAATTACACATGGACTGACATAGAGGAGGATCTACACAAGTTTTTTACATCATGTTTTACATCATGCATCATTTATATCATGTTTTTTTGTAGTGGCATAAATAAAAAGTGACATTTGTGAGACTATACAGTGTTTTGTAAATAATTTTACAAAGAACGCCTGGGCCATTGCCTGCATTTTGATGTAAATAGAGGTAAATTACTATGTTCTTTGTTAAAAATTTGCATATGTTTTGAAGTTTACAATTTTTATTTGAAGTTTAAGTTTTAAAAACAGTTCATCACACATATTTGTGGTTTAATTTCACATTAATTTCCATATTGTATAAATGACTGGAAAAAACTTGAGCCCCTGCCCCTGTATAATCATGTGCACGTCCCTGTTCTAGCTCCAAGGTGAATCTTCACTGCTCATGTTCTCCTCAGAAATAGTCACCTCACTCCCCTCAGGTTACTGTACACATGCACCAACTATCTGCTTCAGGTTTGAAATGGAGCTTCATGGTTGTCTTTTGGAGAAATGAACAGTCAAGTTGTGTTTGAAATTTGATTTTTTTCAGGGGCAAAAGGAAGCCTCTGCATTCTTGTCAAATATGTAAACAGCATGTTTTTGCAGGTGCTAAAAAACAGACTCTGAGTGTGTGTGTGTGTCTGTGTGTGTGTGTGTGTGTGTGTGTGTGTGTGTGTGTGTGTGTGTGTGTGTGTGTGTGTATGTTGGCGTGTGTGTATATGTGTGTGTATCCTGCAGTACTCTGTACTCCTGCAGTGGCCAAAAAGACTTTTAAGAATGTGGATTTTTGGGTCATCTTTGGCGCCCCCTAGAACTGCAGTACTCTGTACTCCTGCAGTGGCCAAAATGACTTTTAAGAATGTGGATTTTTGGGTCATCTTTGGCGCCCCCTAGAACGTAAACCGTGGGGTGCAGCGTCATGATTTTTACAACTTTGAATGGGCATGGGGTGTAGATTGCCCTGAGCAAATTTGGTATCGGTGGGACGAAAGCCTTAGGAGGAGATAGCCACATTCCAATGTGTGCGAATCGGCAAAAAATGCAAAATAGCCCTTTAACCGTACATTATACAGATACGCGCTCTTTGACTTTTTCGTAGATCTAATTGAGATACACATGATTGTCAATTTTTGTGTCAATATGACAAAGCGTTCAGGCGTGACACTCAACAATGTGTATTTTTATGTAAGGGGACAAGAAAAAATTGACTTTTTTCTCCTACCATGGGGGGGCGCTCTTTTGGGGAGTAAAAATTCCTTCACAAATGTGTTGATGGCTGGACATTGCATCATCCTAGAAAACTTGGAGGCCAGTGAGGACAAAAATAAAAAGTTATAAAACATTTAAGAATGTGGATTTTTGGGTTATTTTTGGCGCCCCCTAGAACCTAAACCATGGGGTGCAGCATCATGATTTGAATAACTTTTAATGGCCATGGGGTGTAGATTGGCCTGAGCAAATGTGGTGCCGGTGGAACGAAAGCCTTCGGAGGAGTTAGCGAAATTCCAATGTGTGCGTATCGGCAAAAAATGCGGAATAACCCTTTAACTGTACATTTGACAGATACGCGCGCATGGACTTTTTTGTAGATCTTATTGAGTTACAAGTGTGTGTCAATTTTTGTGTCATTTTGACAAAGCGTATAGGCGTGACACTCAACAATGTGTATTTTCACCTTAGGGGACAAGAAAAAATTGACTTTTTTCTCCTGCCATGGGGGGCGCTCTTTTGGGGAGTAAAAATTCCTTCACAAATGTGTTGATGGCTGGACATTGCATCATCCTAGAAAACTTGGAGGCCAGTGAGGATAAAAATAAAAAGTTATAAGACTTTTAAATATGTGGATTTTAGTGTTATCTTTGGCGCCCCCTAGAACCTAAACCTTGCGGTGCAGCGTCATGATTTTGATAACTTTTAATGGCCACGGGGTGTAGATTGGCCTGAGCAAATGTGGTGCCGGTGGAACGAAAGCCTTCGGAGGAGTTAGCGAAATTCCAATGTGTGCGGATCGGCAAAAAATGCGAAATAACCCTTTAACCGTAATTTTGACAGATACGGCCGCACTGACTTTTTTGTAGATCTTATTGAGATACATATGTGTGTCAATTTTTGTGTCAATATGACAAAGCGTACAGGCGTGACAGTCAATAGTGTGAATTTCCACCTTAGGGGGCGCTATGGAGCCATTTTGCATTTTATTGTTTGGGCGACTTCAGAATATCGAATTTTTCACCAGGCCCGGTCGTCCTGCCAAATTTCATGAGTTTTCGCCAGTGGGAAGTGGGCCATTTTCCAGTTCAAAGGGGAGGAAAAAGAAGAAAGAAAGAAAGAACTAGGGCCCCGTTGGGGCACTGGCGGGCCCGAGCCGTGTCGCGCCGCCCCCAGCGCGACCGCCTACCCCTCCCGATCGCGTCACACTCAAGGTCCAAAGATGGTGTGCGCACTTGTCTGTGGTCATTTACCATTATAATGAATGGGAGGCGCAGTTTCTACCAAAACGCTCGCTGCAGACAAACTCCATGTCCTTTTTGAAAAAAGTCTGGACCATGAGTGAGGGCACAAACACAGCTAGTATATATCCAAATGGCAAGTTGCTCCTCCTTTCGGTTTTGCAGAGAGAGCGATGCGTTTGAGCCATTGAGCGATGGGCAGGAAAAACTTGACTTTTTCTCCTGCCATGGGGGGCGCTCTTTTGGGGAGAAAAAATTCCTTCACAAATGTGTTGATGGCTGGACATTGCATCATCCTAGAAAACTTGGAGGCCAGTGAGGACAAAAATAAAAAGTTATAAGACTTTTAAAAATGTGGATATTTGGGTCCTCTTTGGCGCCCCCTAGAACGTAAACTGTGGGGTGCAGCGTCATGATTTGTACAACTTTGAATGGCCATGGGGTGTAGATTGACCTGAGCAAATTTGAAGCCGATGGGACAAAAGATTTAGGAGGAGTTAGCCACATTCCAATGTGTGCGAATCAGCAAAAAATGCGAAATAGCCCTTTAACCGTACATTGAACAGATACGCTCGCATTGACTTTTTCGTAGATCTTATTGAGATACATGTGTGTGTCAAATTTTGTGTCATTTTGACAAAGCGTAAAGGCGTGACAGTCAACAATGTGTATTTTCGCCTTAGGAGACAAGAAAAAATGGACTTTTTTCTCCTGCCATGGGGGGCGCTCTTTTGGCGAGTAAAAATTCCTTCACAAATGTGTTGATGGCTGGACATTGCATCATCCTAGAGAACTTGGAGGCCAGTGAGGACAAAAATAAAAAGTTATAAGACTTTTAAGACTGTGGATTTTTGGGTTATCTTTGGCGCCCCCTAGAACGTAAACCGTGGGGTGCAGCGTCATGATTTGTACAACTTTTAATGGCCATGGGGTGTAGATTGGCCTGAGCAAATGTGGTGCCTTTGGAACGAAAGCCTTCGGAGGAGTTAGCGAAATTCCAATGTGTGCGGATCGGCAAAAAATGCGAAATAGCCCTTTAACCGTACATTTGACAGATACGCTCGCACTGACTTTTTTGTAGATCTTATTGAGATACATGTGTGTGTCAATTTTTGTGTCAATATGACAAAGCGTAAAGGCGTGACAGTCAATAGTGTGAATTTTCGCCTTAGGAGACAAGAAAAAATGGACTTTTTTCTCCTGCCATGGGGGGCGCTCTTTTGGCGAGTAAAAATTCCTTCACAAATGTGTTGATGGCTGGACATTGCATCATCCTAGAGAACTTGGAGGCCAGTGAGGACAAAAATAAAAAGTTATAAGACTTTTAAGACTGTGGATTTTTGGGTTATCTTTGGCGCCCCCTAGAACGTAAACCGTGGGGTGCAGCGTCATGATTTGTACAACTTTTAATGGCCATGGGGTGTAGATTGGCCTGAGCAAATGTGGTGCCGGTGGAACGAAAGCCTTCGGAGGAGTTAGCGAAATTCCAATGTGTGCGGATCGGCAAAAAATGCGAAATAACCCTTTAACCGTACATTTGACAGATACGCTCGCACTGACTTTTTTGTAGATCTTATTGAGATACATGTGTGTGTCAATTTTTGTGTCAATATGACAAAGCGTAAAGGCGTGACAGTCAATAGTGTGAATTTTCACCTTAGGGGGCGCTATGGAGCCATTTTGCATTTTATTGTTTGGGCGACTTCAGAATATCGAATTTTTCACCAGGCCCATTCGTCCTGCCAAATTTCATGAGTTTTCGCCAGTGGGAAGTGGGCCATTTTCCCCTTCAAAGGGGAGGAAAAATAAGACTAGGGCCCCGGTGGGGCACTGTCGGGCCCGAGCCGCGTCGCGCCGCCCCCAGCGCGACCGCCTCCCCCTCCCGATCGCGTCACACTCAAGGTCCAAAGATGGTGTGCGCACTTGTCTGTGGTCATTTCCCATTATAATTAATGGGAGGCGCAGTTTCTACCAAAACGCTTGCTGCAGACAAACTACATGTCCTATTTGAAAAAAGTCTGGACCATGAGTGAGGGCACAAACACAGCTAGTATATATCCAAATGGCAAGTTGCTCCTCCTTTCGGTTTTGCAGAGAGAGCGATGCGTTTGAGCCATTGAGCGATGGGCAGGAAAAACTTGACTTTTTCTCCTGCCATGGGGGGGCGCTCTTTTGGGGAGAAAAAATTCCTTCACAAATGTGTTGATGGCTGGACATTGCATCATCCTAGAAAACTTGGAGGCCAGTGAGGACAAAAATAAAAAGTTATAAGACTTTTAAAAATGTGGATATTTGGGTCCTCTTTGGCGCCCCCTAGAACGTAAACTGTGGGGTGCAGCGTCATGATTTGTACAACTTTGAATGGCCATGGGGTGTAGATTGACCTGAGCAAATTTGAAGCCGATGGGACAAAAGATTTAGGAGGAGTTAGCGAAATTCCAATGTGTGCGGATCGGCAAAAAATGCGAAATAACCCTTTAACCGTACATTTGACAGATACGCCCGCACTGACTTTTTTGTAGATCTTATTGAGATACATGTGTGTGTCAAATTTTGTGTCATTTTGACAAAGCGTAAAGGCGTGACAGTCAACAATGTGTATTTTCGCCTTAGGAGACAAGAAAAAATGGACTTTTTTCTCCTGCCATGGGGGGGCGCTCTTTTGGCGAGTAAAAATTCCTTCACAAATGTGTTGATGGCTGGACATTGCATCATCCTAGAGAACTTGGAGGCCAGTGAGGACAAAAATAAAAAGTTATAAGACTTTTAAGACTGTGGATTTTTGGGTTATCTTTGGCGCCCCCTAGAACGTAAACCGTGGGGTGCAGCATCATGATTTGTACAACTTTTAATGGCCATGGGGTGTAGATTGGCCTCAGCAAATGTGGTGCCTTTGGAACGAAAGCCTTCGGAGGAGTTAGCGAAATTCCAATGTGTGCGGATCGGCAAAAAATGCGAAATAGCCCTTTCACCGTACATTTGACAGATACGCCCGCACTGACTTTTTTGTAGATCTTATTGAGATACATGTGTGTGTCAATTTTTGTGTCAATATGACAAAGCGTAAAGGCGTGACAGTCAATAGTGTGAATTTTCGCCTTAGGAGACAAGAAAAAATTGACTTTTTTCTCCTGCCATGGGGGGGCGCTCTTTTGGGGAGTAAAAATTCCTTCACAAATGTGTTGATGGCTGGACATTGCATCATCCTAGAAAACTTGGAGGCCAGTGAGGACAAAAATAAAAAGTTATACGACTTTTAAGAATGTGGATTTCTGGGTTATCTTTGGCGCCCCCTAGAACGTAAACCGTAGGATGCAGCGTCATGATTTGTACAACTTTTAATGGCCATGGGGTGTAGATTGGCCTGAGCAAATTTGGTGCCGGTGGAACGAAAGCCTTCGGAGGAGTTAGCGAAATTCCAATGTGTGCGGATCGGCAAAAAATGCGAAATAGCCCTTTAACCGTACATTTGACAGATACGCCCGCACTGACTTTTTTGTAGATCTTATTGAGATACATGTGTGTGTCAATTTTTGTGTCAATATGACAAAGCGTACAGGCGTGACACTCAATCATGTGAATTTTTCACCTTAGGGGGCGCTATGGAGCCATTTTGCATTTGATTTTTTGGGCGACTTCAGAATATCGAATTTTTCACCAGGCCCGGTCGTCCTGCCAAATTTCATGAGTTTTCACCAGTGGGAAGTGGGCCATTTTCCAGTTCAAAGGGGCAGAAAAATAATAAGAAGAAGAAGAAGAAAGAAGAATCCATCAGGAATAATAGGGCTCTCGCAGCTGCTTAGCAGCTACGCTCGGGCCCTAACTAGGACCCCGTTGGGGCACTGGCGGGCCCGAGCCGTGTCGCGTCCCCCCCCCCCCAACGTGCTGCCTTCCCTTCCCATTTGTGTCCTCTGGCCATCGCCCTCTCTGGTAACGCCCATCACTGCAAAGACCCTTTTCCTTCATCGGCGTTTGCTGTTCTTCCTGCCAGTGCGTGTTGCTTTCACTTACACTTGCCACAGCCAGCCTCTTGAGTGCCTAGCCTATTGGATATCACTGTCACCTACACAGGACAGTCATTACCTTTCTATTAATACTTTGTTTTTTAATTTCACATTAATTTCCATATTGTATAAACAACTGGAAAAAACTTGAGCCCCTGCCCCTGTATAATCATGTGCACGTCTCTGTTCTAGCTCTAAGGTGAATCTTCACTGCTCATGTTCTCCTCAGAAGCAGTCACCTCACTCCCCTCAGGTTACTGTACACATGCACCAACTGCCTGCTTCAGGTTTGGATGGAGCTTCATGGTTTTTTTTGGAGAAATGACCAGTCAAGTTGTGTTTGAAATTAGATTTTTTTCAGGGGCAAAAGGAGCCTCTGCATTCTTGTCAAATATGTAAATAGCATGTTTTTGCAGGTGCTAAAAACCAGACTCTGAGTGTGTGTGTGTGCGTGTGTGTGTGTGTCTGTGTGTGTGTGTGTGTGTGCGTTCAAGTCACATGACATATTTAACCGGATGTAGCTGCAAGACGGAGCCTCGTTGACTCTCCGTTTCAATTTATCTCAAAAGTGAGGACCTCAACCTATATACCAGTTTTTAAATTGTGTTGATAGGCCAAATAAAACCAGAGTTATGATAAATTATGTCCGCGATACTTGTTTTCTGCTTATTTTGATCACGTTCGGCGCTCGATCGCGCTGTATGAGACAGGAAAACATAGCATGCAGACATTAGCGACAGGTCTTACAGGCGGAAAAGGCTTGCCAAAGGAAAAAAAATACACACCACAACATCTCTCCTATTGGTGGAAAACTTCACCACAACAACCAATCCAAAATTATATGGTGACTGATTGACAAGGGGCGGGAACTTACGTTCTTCCTGCAATATGAGAAGGGAGGGAGGGACTCTCAGCAGGGATGCAGTCTGGGACACGTAGTTGCAAACCTAGCGACTTTGTTGTTAGATTCAATGACTTTTCAGACCCCCTAACGACTTTTTTTTAGAAAGAAAGTGACTTTTATCGACTTCTTCTGGAGTTTAGAGACTCTGACATGAAGCAGGCTTTCCTTACTGAGGAGTTAGCAACGCTGCTAAGGGTGCAGAGCCACACATGCGCTCCGAGCTCTGCATGGGAGACTGAAGCTGACAGAGCTGCAGCAGTTAGCAGGTTTCACCCTCAGAGACCACCAGGGGTTCATGTTGAGGCATTTTCAGTTTTTTTTTTTTTTTTTTGCCATAGACACTGTCAGCACAATCTGCAGTTACACTAACAAAAATGCTGCAAAAAACAAAGAATTATGGAAAAATTACACATGGACTAACATAGAGGAGGATCTACACAAGTTTTTTACATCATGTTTTACATCATGCATCATTTACATCATGTTTTTTTGTAGTGGCATAAATAAAAAGTGACATTTGTGAGACTATACAGTGTTTTGTAAATAATTTTACAAAGAACACCTGGGCCATTGCCTGCATTTTGATGTAAATAGAGGTAAATTACTATGTTCTTTGTTAAAAATTTGCATATGTTTTGAAGTTTACAATTTTTATTTGAAGTTTAAGTTTTAAAAACAGTTCATCACACATATTTGTGGTTTTCACAGTAAAAACGTTACTTTTTTCCACTCGGATTTTATGTTTTGTGTGTGAATTTGGGTCCAATGTGTAAATATAGTATGTCAAAATGATAAAATAACTGTAAATTGACACAGGTGAGGTTGTGCTGAAAAAAATGATACCAGGCAAGGCAAGGTAAAAATTTTGTAAGAGGAAATATAAAGGTAAAATCTAAAGTAGTCAAAAACGGCCAATAGTGACTCACAGACTCCACAGACAAGTCCCTTTGGCGCCACTCAGTGGGCAAAACTACTTTGTCTACTGTAATGTATATTTGGGTCATCTTTGGCGCCCCCTAAAACGTAAACCGTGGGGTGCAGCGTCATGATTTTTACAACTTTGAATGGCCATGGAGTGTAGATTGGCCTGAGCAAATTTGGTGTCAGTGGGACGAAAGCCTTAGGAGGAGTTAGCGAAATTCCAATGTGTGCGAATCAGCAAAAAATGCAAAATAGCCCTTTTACCGTACATTATACAGATACGCGCTCTTTGACTTTTTCGTAGATCTAATTGAGATACACATGATTGTCAATTTTTGTGTCATTTTGCCAAAGCGTACAGGCGTGACAGTCAACAATGTGTATTTTCACCTTAGGGGACAAGAAAAAATGGACTTTTTTCTCCTGCCATGGGGGGGCGCTCTTTTGGGGAGTAAAAATTCCTTCACAAATGTGTTGATGGCTGGACATTGCATCATCCTAGAAAACTTGGAGGCCAGTGAGGACAAAAATAAAAAGTTATAAGACTTTTAAAAATGTGGATTTTTGGGTTATCTTTGGCGCCCCCTAGAACCTAAACCGTGGGGTGCAGCGTCATGATTTGAATAACTTTTAATGGCCATGGGGTGTAGATTGGCCTGAGCAAATGTGGTGCCGGTGGAACGAAAGCCTTCGGAGGAGTTAGCGAAATTCCAATGTGTGCGGATCGGCAAAAAATGCGAAATAACCCTTTAACCGTACATTTGACAGATACGCCCGCACTGACTTTTTTGTAGATCTTATTGAGATACATGTGTGTGTCAATTTTTGTGTCATTTTGACAAAGCGTACAGGCGTGACAGTCAATAGTGTGAATTTTCACCTTAGGGGGCGCTATGGAGCCATTTTGCATTTTCTTGTTTGGGCGACTTCGGAATATCAAATTTTTCACCAGGCCCGGTCGTCCTGCCAAATTTCATGAGTTTTCGCCAGTGGGAAGTGGGCCATTTTCCAGTTCAAAGGGGAGGAAAAATAATAACTAGGGCCCCGGTGGGGCACTGTCGGGCCCGAGCCACGTTGCGCCGCCCCCAGCGCGACCGCCTCCCCCTCCCGATCGCGTCACACTAAAGGTCCAAAGATGGTGTGCGCACTTGTCTGTGGTCATTTCCCATTATAATGAATGGGAGGCGCAGTTTCTACCAAAACACTCGCTGCAGACAAACTACATGTCCTATTTGAAAAAAGTCTGGACCATGAGTGAGGGCACAAACACAGCTAGGATATATCCAAATGGCAAGTTGCTCCTCGTTACGGTGTTGCTGGGAGAGTGATGCGATTGAGCCATTGAGTGATGGGCAGGAAAAACTTGACTGTTTCTCCTGCCATGGGGGTTGGGGGTTGGGGGTTGGGGGTTGGGGGATGGGGGGGGGGGATGCGGATTCTTTTAAGAATGTGGATATTTTGGTCATCTTTGGCGCCCCCTAGAACGTAAACCGTGGGGTGCAGCGTCATGATTTTTACAACTTTGAATGGCCATGGGGTGTAGATTGGCCTGAGCAAATTTGGTGTCAGTGGGACGAAAGCCTTAGGAGGAGTTAGCCACATTCCAATGTGTGCGAATCGGCAAAAAATGCAAAATAGCCCTTTAACCGTACATTTTACAGATACGCGCCCATTGACTTTTTCGTAGATCTTATTGAGATACATGTGATTGTCAAATTTTGTGTCAATATGACAAAGCGTACAGGTATGACAGTCAACAATGTGTTTTTTCACCTTATGGGACAAGAAAAAATGGACTTTTTTCTCCTGCCATGGGGGGGGCGCTCTTTTGGGGAGTAAAAATTCCTTCACAAATGTGTTGATGGCTGGACATTGCATCATCCTAGAAAACTTGGAGGCCAGTGAGGACAAAAATAAAAAGTTATAAGACTTTGAAATATGTGGATTTTAGGGTTATCTTTGGCGCCCCCTAGAACCTAAACCGTGGGGTGCAGCGTCATGATTTGAATAACTTTTAATGGCCATGGGGTGTAGATTGGCCTGAGCAAATGTGGTGCCGGTGGAAAGCCAGCCTTAGGAGGAGTTAGCGAAATTCCAATGTGTGCGAATCGGCAAAAAATGCGGAATAACCCATTAACCGTACATTTGACAGATACGCCCGCACTGACTTTTTTGTAGATCTTATTGAGATACATATGTGTGTCAATTTTTGTGTCATTTTGACAAAGCGTAAAGGCGTGACAGTCAATAGTGTGAATTTCCACCTTAGGGGGCGCTATGGAGCCATTTTGCATTTTCTTGTTTGGGCGACTTCGGAATATCAAATTTTTCACCAGGCCCGGTCATCCTGCCAAATTTCATGAGTTTTCGCCAGTGGGAAGTGGGCCATTTTCCAGTTCAAAGGGGAGGAAAAAGAACACTTGCCACAGCCAGCCTCGTGAGTGCCTAGCCTATTGGATATCACTGTCACCTACACAGGACAGTCATACTTTGTTTTGTAATTAGGGCCCGAGCCAGCTGCAGAGCAGCCGGGCGTAGGCCCTATTATTCCCCAAGTGGTTTTTCTTTGTTTCTTTCTTTCTTTCTTTCTTTCTTTCTTTCTTCTTTTTCCTCCCCTTTGAACTGGAAAATGGCCCACTTCCCACTGGCGAAAACTCATGAAATTTGGCAGGATGACCGGGCCTGGTGAAAAATTCGATATTCTGAAGTCGCCCAAACAATAAAATGCAAAATGGCTCCATAGCGCCCCCTAAGGTGGAAATTCACACTATTGACTGTCACGCCTGTACGCTTTGTCATATTGACACAAAAATTGACACACATATGTATCTCAATAAGATCTACAAAAAAGTCAGTGCGGCCGTATCTGTCAAAATTACGGTTAAAGGGTTATTTCGCATTTTTTGCCGATCCGCACACATTGGAATTTCGCTAACTCCTCCGAAGGCTTTCGTTCCACCGGCACCACATTTGCTCAGGCCAATCTACACCCCGTGGCCATTAAAAGTTATCAAAATCATGACGCTGCACCCCAAGGTTTAGGTTCTAGGGGGCGCCAAAGATAACACTAAAATCCACATATTTAAAAGTCTTATAACTTTTTATTTTTGTCCTCACTGGCCTCCAAGTTTTCTAGGATGATGCAATGTCCAGCCATCAACACATTTGTGAAGGAATTTTTACTCCCCAAAAGAGCGCCCCCCATGGCAGGAGAAAAAAGTCCATTTTTTCTTGTCCCCTAAGGTGAAAATACACATTGTTGAGTGTCACGCCTATACGCTTTGTCAAAATGACACAAAAATTGACACACACATGTAACTCAATAAGATCTACGAAAAAGTCAATGCGCGCGTATCTGTCAAATGTACGGTTAAAGGGTTATTCCTTATTTTTTGCCGATCCGCACACATTGGAATGTGGCTAACTCCTCCTAAGGCTTTCGTTCCACCGGCACCACATTTGCTCAGGCCAATCTACACCCCATGGCCATTAAAAGTTATTCAAATCATGACGCTGCACCCCACGGTTTAGGTTCTAGGGGGCGCCAAAGATAACCCTAAAATCCACATATTTAAAAGTCTTATAACTTTTTATTTTTGTCCTCACTGGCCTCCAAGTTTTCTAGGATGATGCAATGTCCAGCCATCAACACATTTGTGAAGGAATTTTTACTCCCCAAAAGAGCGCCCCCCCCCCCATGGCAGGAGAAAAAAGTCCATTTTTTCTTGTCCCCTAAGGTGAAAATACATATTGTTGAGATTCACGCCTATACGCTTTGTCATATTGACACAAAATTTGACAATCACGTGCCTTGCCTGGTATCATTTTTTTCAGCACAACCTCACCTGTGCGAATTTACAGTTATTTTATCATGTTGACATACTGAATTTACACAATGGACCCAAATTCACACACAAAACATAAAATCCGAGTGGAAAAAAGTAACATTTTTACTGTGAAAACCACAAATATGTGTGATGAACTGTTTTTAAAACTTGAACTTCAAATAAAAATTGTAAACTTCAAAACATATGCAAATTTTAAACAAAGAACATAGTGATTTACCTCTATTTACATCAAAATGCAGGCAATGGCCCAGGCGTTCTTTGTAAAATTATTTACAAAACACTGTATAGTCTCACAAATGTCACTTTTTATTTATGCCACTACAAAAAAACATGATGTAAATGATGCATGATGTAAAACATGATGTAAAAAACTTGTGTAGATCCTCCTCTATGTCAGTCCATGTGTAATTTTTCCATAATTCTTTGTTTTTTGCAGCATTTTTGTTAGTGTAACTGCAGATTGTGCTGACAGTGTCTATGGCACAAAAAAAAAAGAAATTAAAATGCCTCAACATGAACCCTTGGTGGTCTCTGAGGGTGAAACCTGCTAACTGCTGCAGCTCTGTCAGCTTCAGTCTCCCATGCAGAGCTCTGAGCGCATGTGTGGCTCTGCACCCTTAGCAGCGTTGCTAACTCCTCAGTAAGGAAAGCCTGCTTCATGTCAGAGTCTCTAAACTCCAGAAGAAGTCGATAAAAGTCCCTTTCTTTCTAAAAAAAAGTCGTTAGGGGGTCTGAAAAGTCATTGAATCTAACTACAAAGTCGCTAGGTTTGCAACTACGTGTCCCAGACTGCATCCCTGCTGAGAGTCCCTCCCTCGTTTCTCATGTTGCAGGAAGAACGTAAGCGCCCGCCCCTTGTCAATCAGTCACCATATAATTTTGGATTGGTTGTTGTGGTGAAGTTTTCCACCAATAGGAGAGATGTTGTGGTGTGTTTTTTTTTTCTTTTGGCAAGCCTTTTCCGCCTGTAAGACCTGTCGCTAATGTCTGCATGCTATGTTTTCCTGTCTCATACAGCGCGATCGAGCGCCGAACGTGATCAAAATAAGCAGAAAAAAAGTATCGCGGACATAATTTATCATAACTCTGGTTTTATTTGGCCTATCAACACAATTTAAAAACTGGTATATAGGTTGAGGTCCTCACTTTTGAGATAAGTTGAAACGGAGAGTCAACGAGGCTCCGTCTTGCAGCTACATCCGGTTAAATATGTCATGTGACTTGAACGCACACACAGACACACACACACGCACACACACACACACACACACACACACACACACACACACACACACACACACACTCAGAGTCTGGTTTTTAGCACCTGCAAAAACATGCTATTTACATATTTGACAAGAATGCAGAGGCTCCTTTTGCCCCTGAAAAAAATCAAATTTCAAACACAACTTGACTGCTCATTTCTCCAAAAGACAACCATGAAGCTCCATCCAAACCTGAAGCAGGCAGTTGGTGCATGTGTACAGTAACCTGAGGGGAGTGAGGTGAGTGCTTCTGAGGAGAACATGAGCAGTGAAGATTCACCTTGGAGCTAGAACAGAGACATGCACATGATTATACAGGGGCAGGGGCTCAAGTTTTTTCCAGTCGTTTATACAATATGGAAATTAATGTGAAATTAAAACACAAAGTATTAATAGAAAGGTAATGACTGTCCTGTGTAGGTGACAGTGATATCCAATAGGCTAGGCACTCACGAGGCTGGCTGTGGCAAGTGTAAGTGAAAGCAACACGCACTGGCAGGAAGAACAGCAAACGCCGATGAAGGAAAAGGGTCTTTGCAGTGATGGGCGTTACCAGAGAGGACGATGGCCAGAGGACACAAATGGGACAGGAAGGCAGCACGTTGGGGGGGGGGGGACGCGACACGGCTCGGGCCCGCCAGTGCCCCAACGGGGTCCTAGTTTCACATTAATTTCCATATTGTATAAACGACTGGAAAAAACTTGAGCCCCTGCCCCTGTATAATCATGTGCACGTCCCTGTTCTAGCTCCAAGGTGAATCTTCACTGCTCATGTTCTCCTCAGAAGCAGTCACCTCACTCCCCTCAGGTTACTGTACACATGCACCAACTGCCTGCTTCAGGTTTGGATGGAGCTTCATGGTTGTCTTTTGGAGAAATGAGCAGTCAAGTTGTGTTTGAAATTTGATTTTTTTCAGGGGCAAAAGGAAGCCTCTGCATTCTTGTCAAATATGTATATAGCATGTTTTTGCAGGTGCTAAAAAACAGACTCTGAGTGTGTGTGTGTGTGTGTGTGTGTGTGTGTGTGTGCGTGTGTGTGTGTGTGTCTGTGTGTGTGTGTGTGTGTGTGTGTGTATCCTGCAGTACTCTGAGAAGAATAATCAGCATATTTCTGAGGTGAATTTTGAAGATTCATCTGAGAGTTAGGTTTGATTCGATTCGATTGACGCTCCCCAGCGTTCAAGTCACATGACATATTTAACCGGATGTAGCTGCAAGACGGAGCCTCGTTAACTCTTCGTTTCAACTTATCTCAAAAGTGAGCACCTCAACCTATATACCAGTTTTTAAATTGTGTTGATAGGCCAAATAAAACCAGAGTTATGATAAATTATGTCCGCGATACTTTTTTTCTGCTTATTTTGATCACGTTCGGCGCTCGATCGCGCTGTATGAGACAGGAAAACATAGCATGCACACATTAGCGACAGGTCTTACAGGCGGAAAAGGCTTGCCAAAAGAAAAAAAAACACACACTACAACATCTCTCCTATTGGTGGAAAACTTCACCACAACAACCAATCCAAAATTATATGGTGACTGATTGACAAGGGGCGGGCGCTTACGTTCTTCCTGCAACATGAGAAGGGAGGGAGGGACTCTCAGCAGGGATGCAGTCTGGGACACGTAGTTACAAACCTAGCGACTTTGTTGTTAGATTCAATGACTTTTCAGACCCCCTAACGACTTTTTTTTAGAAAGAAAGGGACTTTTATCGACTTCTTCTGGAGTTTAGAGACTCTGACATGAAGCAGGCTTTCCTTACTGAGGAGTTAGCAACACTGCTAAGGGTGCAGAGCCACACATGTGCTCAGAGCTCTGCATGGGAGACTGAAGCTGACAGAGCTGCAGCAGTTAGCAGGTTTCACCCTCAGAGACCACCAGGGGTTCATGTTGAGGCATTTTAAATTTTTTTTTTTTTTTTTGTGCCATAGACACTGTCAGCACAATCTGCAGTTACACTAACAAAAATGCTGCAAAAAACAAAGAATTATGGAAAAATTACACATGGACTGACATAGAGGAGGATCTACACAAGTTTTTTACATTATGTTTTACATCATGCATCATTTACATCATGTTTTTTTGTAGTGGCATAAATAAAAAGTGACATTTGTGAGACTATACAGTGTTTTGTAAATAATTTTACAAAGAACGCCTGGGCCATTGCCTGCATTTTGATGTAAATAGAGGTAAATTACTATGTTCTTTGTTAAAAATTTGCATATGTTTTGAAGTTTACAATTTTTATTTGAAGTTTAAGTTTTAAAAACAGTTCATCACACATATTTGTGGTTTAATTTCACATTAATTTCCATATTGTATAAATGACTGGAAAAAACTTGAGCCCCTGCCCCTGTATAATCATGTGCACGTCCCTGTTCTAGCTCCAAGGTGAATCTTCACTGCTCATGTTCTCCTCAGAAATAGTCACCTCACTCCCCTCAGGTTACTGTACACATGCACCAACTATCTGCTTCAGGTTTGGATGGAGCTTCATGGTTGTCTTTTGGAGAAATGAACAGTTAAGTTGTGTTTGAAATCTGATTTTTTTCAGGGGCAAAAGGAAGCCTCTGCATTCTTGTCAAATATGTAAACAGCATGTTTTTGCAGGTGCTAAAAAACAGACTCTGAGTGTGTGTGTGTGTGTGTGTGTGTGTGTGTGTGTGTGTGTGTGTGTGTGTGTGTATGTGTGTGTATCCTGCAGTACTCTGTACTCCTGCAGTGGCCAAAAAGACTTTTAAGAATGTGGATTTTTGGGTCATCTTTGGCGCCCCCTAGAACTGCAGTACTCTGTACTCCTGCAGTGGCCAAAATGACTTTTAAGAATGTGGATTTTTGGGTCATCTTTGGCGCCCCCTAGAACTGCAGTACTCTGTACTCCTGCAGTGGCCAAAATGACTTTTAAGAATGTGGATTTTTTTCACCTTAGGGGGCGCTATGGAGCCATTTTGCATTTTATTGTTTGGGCGACTTCAGAATATCGAATTTTTCACCAGGCCCGGTCGTCCTGCCAAATTTCCTGAGTTTTCGCCAGTGGGAAGTGGGCCATTTTCCAGTTTAAAGCGGAGGAAAAATAATAACGAAAGAAGGAAACATGCAGGAACAAGAGGGCTCTCGCAGCTGCTTAGCAGCTACGCTCGGGCCCTAATAACTAGGGCCCGATCGAGTCACACTCAAGAACCAAAGATGGTGTGCGCACTTGTCTGTGGTCATTTCCCATTATAATGAATGGGAGGCGCAGTTTCTACCAAAACACTCGCTGCAGACAAACTTCATGTCCTATTTGAAAAAAGTCTGGACCATGAGTGAGGGCACAAACACAGCTATGATATATCGAAATGCCAGGTTGCTCCTCCTTACGGTGTTGCCTGGAGAGCGATGCGATTGAGCCATTGAGCGATGGGCAGGAAAAACTTGACTTTTTCTCCTGCCATAGGGGGGGGGATGTGGATTCTTTTAAGAATGTGGATTTTTGGGTCATCTTTGGCGCCCCCTAGAACGTAAACCGTGGGGTGCAGCGTCATGATTTTTACAACTTTGAATGGCCATGGGGTGTAGATTGGCCTGAGCAAATTTGGTGTCAGTGGGACGAAAGCCTTAGGAGGAGTTAGCCAAATTCCAATGTGTGCGAATCTGCAAAAAATGCGAAATAACCCTTTAACCGTACATTTTGCAGATACGTGGCCATTGACTTTTTCGAAGATCTTATTGAGATACATGTGTGTGTCAATTTTTGTGTCATTTTGCCAAAGCGTACAGGTGTTACACTCAACAATGTGTATTTTCACCTTAGGGGACAAGAAAAAATGGACTTTTTTCTCCTGCCATGGGGGGGCGCTCTTTTGGGGAGTAAAAATTCCTTCACAAATGTGTTGATGGCTGGACATTGCATCATCCTAGAAAACTTGGAGGCCAGTGAGGGCAAAAATAAAAAGTTATAAGACTTTTAAATATGTGGATCTTAGGGTTATCTTTGGCGCCCCCTAGAACCTAAACCGTGGGGTGCAGCGTCATGATTTGAATAACTTTTAATGGCCATGGGGTGTAGATTGGCCTGAGCAAATTTGGTGTCAGTGGGACGAAAGCCTTAGGAGGACTTAGCCACATTCCAATGTGTGTGAATCGCCAAAAAATGCAAAATAGCCCTTTAACTGTACATTTTACACTTACGTGCCCATTGACTTTTTCATAGATCTTATTGAGATACACGTGATTTTCAAATTTTTTGTCAATATGACAAAGCGTAAAGGCGTGACACTCAACAACGTGTATTTTCACCTTTCGGGATAAGAAAAAATGGACTTTTTTCTCCTGCCATGGGGGGGGCGCTCTTTTGGGGAGTAAAAATTTCTTCACAAATGTGTTGATGGCTGGACATTGCATCATCCCAAAAAACTTGGAGGCCAGTATGGAAAAAAATAAAAAGTTATAAGACTTTTAAGAATGTGGATTTTTGGGTTATATTTGGTGCCCCCTAGAACCCAAACCGTGTGGTGCAGCAAGATGATTTGTACAACTTTTAATGGCCATGGGGTGTAGATTGGCCTGAGCAAATTTGGTGCCGGTGGAAAGATAGCCTTCGGAGGAGTTAGCGAAATTCCAATGTGTGCGGATCGGCAAAAAATGCAAAATAGCCCTTTAACCGTACATTTGACAGATACATGCCCTTTGACTTTTTCGTAGATCTTATTGAGATACACGTGATTGTCAAATTTTGTGTCAATATGACAAAGCATACAGGCGTGACACTCGACAATGTGTATTTTCACCTTAGGAGACAAGAAAAAATGGACCTTTTTCTCCTGCCATTGGGGGGCGCTCTTTTGGGGAGTAAAAATTCCTTCACAAATGTGTTGATGGCTGGACATTGCATCATCCTAGAAAACTTGGAGGCCAGTGAGGACAAAAGTAAAAAGTTATAAGACTTTTAAGAATGTGGATTTTTGGGTTATCTTTGGCGCCCCCTAGAACCTAAACCGTGGGGTGCAGCGTCATGATTTGTACAACTTTTAATGGCCATGGGGGGTAGATTGGCCTGCGCAAATGTGGTGCCGGTCGAACGAAAGCCTTCGGAGGAGTTAGCGAAATTCCAATGTGTGCAGATCTGCAAAAAATGCAAAATAACCCATTAACCGTACATTTGACAGATACGCCCGCACTGACTTTTTTGTAGATCTTATGGAGATACATGTGTGTGTCAATTTTTGTGTCAATATGACAAAGCGTACAGCCGTCATGTGAATTTTCACCTTAGGGGGCGCTATGGAGCCATTTTGCAT
Organism: Xyrichtys novacula; assembly: GCA_962446985.1. Classification (NCBI taxonomy): domain Eukaryota; kingdom Metazoa; phylum Chordata; class Actinopteri; order Labriformes; family Labridae; genus Xyrichtys; species Xyrichtys novacula. The sequence goes on from OY660865.1 coordinate 23,531,427, forward strand.
ATTATTGTTTGGGCGACTTCAGAATATCGAATTTTTCACCAGGCCCGGTCGTCCTGCCAAATATCCTGAGTTTTCGCCAGTGGGAAGTGGGCCATTTTCCAGTTTAAAGCGGAGGAAAAATAATAACGAAAGAAGGAAACATGCAGGAACAAGAGGGCTCTCGCAGCTGCTTAGCAGCTACGCTCGGGCCCTAATAATAACAAACTAGGGCCCCGGTGGGGCACTGTCGGGCCCGAGCCGCGTCGTGCCGCCCCCAGCGTGACCGCCTCCCCCTCCCGATCGCGTCACACTCAAGGTCCAAAGATGGTGTGCGCACTTGTCTGTGGTCATTTCCCATTATAATGAATGGGAGGCGCAGTTTCTACCAAAACACTCGCTGCAGACAAACTTCATGTCCTATTTGAAAAAAGTCTGGACCATGAGTGAGGGCACAAACACAGCTGGGATATATCCAAATGGCAGGTTGCTCCTCGTTATGGTGTTGCCTGGAGAGCGATGCGATTGAGCCATTGAGCGATGGGCAGGAAAAACTTGACTTTTTCTCCTGCCATGGGGGGGGGAGAATGTGGATTCTTTTAAGAATGTGGATTTTTTGGTCATCTTTGGCGCCCCCTAGAACGTAAACCGTGGGGTGCAGCGTCCTGATTTTTACAACTTTGAATGGCCATGGGGTGTAGATTGGCCTGAGTAAATTTGGTTTTAGTGGGACGAAAGCCTTAGAAGGAGTTAGCCACATTCCAATGTGTGCGAATCGGCAAAAAATGCAAAATAGCCCTCTAACCGTACATTTGACAGATACGCACCCATTGACTTTTTCGTAGATCTTATTGAGATACATGTGTGTGTCAAATTTTGTGTCAATATGACAAAGCGTACAGGCGTGACACTCAACAATGTGTATTTTCACCTTAGGGGACAAGAAAAAATGGACTTTTTTCTCCGGCCATGGGGGGGCGCTCTTTTGGGGAGTAAAAATTCCTTCACAAATGTGTTGATGGCTGGACATTGCATCATCCTAGAAAACTTGGAGGCCAGTGAGGGCAAAAATAAAAAGTTATAAGACTTTTAAATATGTGGATTTTAGGGTTATCTTTGGCGCCCCCTAGAACCTAAACCGTGGGGTGCAGCGTCATGATTTGAATAACTTTTAATGGCCATGGGGTGTAGATTGGCCTGAGCAAATGTGGTGCCGGTGGAAAGAAAGCCTTCGGAGGAGTTAGCGAAATTCCAATGTGTGCGGATCGCCAAAAAATGCGGAATAACCCTTTAACCGTACATTTGACAGATACGCCCGCACTGACTTTTTTGTAGATCTTATTGAGTTACATGTGTGTGTCAATTTTTGTGTCATTTTGACAAAGCGTAAAGGCGTGACAGTCAATAGTGTGTATTTTCACCTTAGGGGACAAGAAAAAATTGACTTTTTTCTCCTGCCATGGGGGGGCGCTCTTTTGGGGAGTAAAAATTCCTTCACAAATGTGTTGATGGCTGGACATTGCATCATCCTAGAAAACTTGGAGGCCAGAGAGGACAAAAATAAAAAGTTATAAGACTTTTAAATATGTGGATTTTAGTGTTATCTTTGGCGCCCCCTAGAACCTAAACCTTGGGGTGCAGCGTCATGATTTTGATAACTTTTAATGGCCACGGGGTGTAGATATGCCTGAGCAAATGTGGTGCCGGTGGAACGAAAGCCTTCGGAGGAGTTAGCGAAATTCCAATGTGTGCGGATCGGAAAAAAATGCGAAATAACCCTTTAACCGTACATTTGACAGATACGGCCGCACTGACTTTTTTGTAGATCTTATTGAGATACATATGTGTGTCAATTTTTGTGTCAATATGACAAAGCGTACAGGCGTGACAGTCAATAGTGTGAATTTCCACCTTAGGGGGCGCTATGGAGCCATTTTGCATTTTATTGTTTGGGCGACTTCAGAATATCGAATTTTTCACCAGGCCCGGTCGTCCTGCCAAATTTCCTGAGTTTTCGCCAGTGGGAAGTGGGCCATTTTCCAGTTCAAAGGGGAGGAAAAAGAAGAAAGAAAGAAAGAAAGAAACAAAGAAAAACCCCTTGGGGAATAATAGGGCTCTCGCAGCTGCTTAGCAGCTACGCTCGGGCCCTAAAGAAGGAAACATGCAGGAACAAGAGGGCTCTCGCAGCTGCTTAGCAGCTACGCTCGGGCCCTAAAGAACTAGGACCCCGTTGGGGCACTGGCGGGCCCGAGCCGTGTCGCGTCCCCCCCCCCCCAACGTGCTGCCTCCCCGTCCCATTTGTGTCCTCTGGCCATCGCCCTCTCTGGTAACGCCCATCACTGCAAAGACCCTTTTCCTTCATCGGCGTTTGCTGTTCTTCCTGCCAGTGCGTGTTGCTTTCACTTACACTTGCCACAGCCAGCCTCGTGAGTGCCTAGCCTATTGGATATCACTGTCACCTACACAGGACAGTCATTACCTTTCTATTAATACTTTGTGTTTTAATTTCACATTAATTTCCATATTGTATAAACGACTGGAAAAAACTTGAGCCCCTGCCCCTGTATAATCATGTGCATGTCTCTGTTCTAGCTCCAAGGTGAATCTTCACTGCTCATGTTCTCCTCAGAAGCACTCACCTCACTCCCCTCAGGTTACTGTACACATGCACCAACTGCCTGCTTCAGGTTTGGATGGAGCTTCATGGTTGTCTTTTGGAGAAATGACCAGTCAAATTGTGTTTGAAATTTGATTTTTTTCAGGGGCAAAAGGAGCCTCTGCATTCTTGTCAAATATGTAAATAGCATGTTTTTGCAGGTGCTAAAAACCAGACTCTGAGTGTGTGTGTGTGTGTGTGTGTGTGTGTGTGTGTGTGTGTGCGTGTGTGTGTGTCTGTGTGTGCGTTCAAGTCACATGACATATTTAACCGGATGTAGCTGCAAGACGGAGCCTCGTTGACTCTCCGTTTCAACTTATCTCAAAAGTGAGGACCTCAACCTATATACCAGTTTTTAAATTGTGTTGATAGGCCAAATAAAACCAGAGTTATGATAAATTATGTCCGCGATACTTTTTTTCTGCTTATTTTGATCACGTTCGGCGCTCGATCGCGCTGTATGAGACAGGAAAACATAGCATGCAGACATTAGCGACAGGTCTTACAGGCGGAAAAGGCTTGCCAAAAGAAAAAAAAAAACACCACAACATCTCTCCTATTGGTGGAAAACTTCACCACAACAACCAATCCAAAATTATATGGTGACTGATTGACAAGGGGCGGGTGCTTACGTTCTTCCTGCAACATGAGAAGGGAGGGAGGGACTCTCAGCAGGGATGCAGTCTGGGACACGTAGTTGCAAACCTAGCGACTTTGTTGTTAGATTCAATGACTTTTCAGACCCCCTAACGACTTTTTTTTAGAAAGAAAGGGACTTTTATCTACTTCTTCTGGAGTTTAGAGACTCTGACATGAAGCAGGCTTTCCTTACTGAGGAGTTAGCAACGCTGCTAAGGGTGCAGAGCCACACATGCGCTCAGAGCTCTGCATGGGAGACTGAAGCTGACAGAGCTGCAGCAGTTAGCAGGTTTCACCCTCAGAGACCACCAGGGGTTCATGTTGAGGCATTTTTTTTTTTTTTTTTTTTTGTGCCATAGACACTGTCAGCACAATCTGCAGTTACACTAACAAAAATGCTGCAAAAAACAAAGAATTGTGGAAAAATTACACATGGACTGACATAGAGGAGGATCTACACAAGTATTTTACATCATGTTTTACATCATGCATCATTTACATCATGTTTTTTTGTAGTGGCATAAATAAAAAGTGACATTTGTGAGACTATACAGTGTTTTGTAAATAATTTTACAAAGAACGCCTGGGCCATTGCCTGCATTTTGATGTAAATAGAGGTAAATCACTATGTTCTTTGTTAAAAATTTGCATATGTTTTGAAGTTTACAATTTTTATTTGAAGTTTAAGTTTTAAAAACAGTTCATCACACATATTTGTGGTTTTCACAGTAAAAATGTTACTTTTTTCCACTCGGATTTTATGTTTTGTGTGTGAATTTGGGTCCATTGTGTAAATTCAGTATGTCAACATGATAAAATAACTGTAAATTCGCACAGGTGAGGTTGTGCTGAAAAAAATGATACCAGGCAAGGCACGTGATTGTCAAATTTTGTGTCAATATGACAAAGCGTATAGGCGTGAATCTCAACAATATGTATTTTCACCTTAAGGGACAAGAAAAAATGGACTTTTTTCTCCTGCCATGGGGGGGGGGCGCTCTTTTGGGGAGTAAAAATTCCTTCACAAATGTGTTGATGGCTGGACATTGCATCATCCTAGAAAACTTGGAGGCCAGTGAGGACAAAAATAAAAAGTTATAAGACTTTTAAATATGTGGATTTTAGGGTTATCTTTGGCGCCCCCTAGAACCTAAACCGTGGGGTGCAGCGTCATGATTTTGATAACTTTTAATGGCCATGGGGTGTAGATTGGCCTGAGCAAATGTGGTGCCGGTGGAACGAAAGCCTTAGGAGGAGTTAGCCACATTCCAATGTGTGCGGATCGGCAAAAAATGCGGAATAACCCTTTAACCGTACATTTGACAGATACACGCGCATTGACTTTTTCGTAGATCTTATTGAGTTACATGTGTGTGTCAATTTTTGTGTCATTTTGACAAAGCGTATAGGCGTGACACTCAACAATGTGTATTTTCACCTTAGGGGACAAGAAAAAATTGACTTTTTTCTCCTGCCATGGGGGGGGCGCTCTTTTGGGGAGTAAAAATTCCTTCACAAATGTGTTGATGGCTGGACATTGCATCATCCTAGAAAACTTGGAGGCCAGTGAGGACAAAAATAAAAAGTTATAAGACTTTTAAATATGTGGATTTTAGTGTTATCTTTGGCGCCCCCTAGAACCTAAACCTTGGGGTGCAGCGTCATGATTTTGATAACTTTTAATGGCCACGGGGTGTAGATTGGCCTGAGCAAATGTGGTGCCGGTGGAACGAAAGCCTTCGGAGGAGTTAGCGAAATTCCAATGTGTGCGGATCGGCAAAAAATGCGAAATAACCCTTTAACCGTAATTTTGACAGATACGGCCGCACTGACTTTTTGTAGATCTTATTGAGATACATATGTGTGTCAATTTTTGTGTCAATATGACAAAGCGTACAGGCGTGACAGTCAATAGTGTGAATTTCCACCTTAGGGGGCGCTATGGAGCCATTTTGCATTTTATTGTTTGGGCGACTTCAGAATATCGAATTTTTCACCAGGCCCGGTCGTCCTGCCAAATTTCGTGAGTTTTCGCCAGTGGGAAGTGGGCCATTTTCCAGTTCAAAGGGGAGGAAAAAGAAGAAACTAGGGCCCCGTTGGGGCACTGGCGGGCCCGAGCCGTGTCACGCCGCCCCCAGCGCGACCGCCTCCCCCACCCGATCGCGTCACACTCAAGGTCCAAAGATGGTGTGCGCACTTGTTTGTGGTCATTTACCATTATAATGAACGGGAGGCGCAGTTTCTACCAAAACGCTCGCTGCAGAAAAACTCCATGTCCTATTTGAAAAAAGTCTGGACCATGAGTGAGGGCACAAACACAGCTAAGATATATCCAAATGGCAAGTTGCTCCTCCTTTCGCTTTTGCCGAGAGAGCAGTGCGTTTGAGCCATTGAATGATGAACAGGAAAAACTTGACTTTATTCTCCTGCCATGGGGGGCGCTCTTTTAAAGAGAAAAAACTCCTTCACAAATGTGTTGATGGCTGGACATTGCATCATCCTAGAAAACATGGAGGCCAGTGAGGACAAAAATAAAAAGTTATAAGACTTTTAAATATGTGGATTTTAGGGTTATATTTGGCGCCCCCTAGAACCTAAACCGTGGGGTGCAGCGTCATGATTTGAATAACTTTTAATGGCCATGGGGTGTAGATTGGCCTGAGCAAATGTGGTGCCGGTGGAACAAAAGCCTTCGGAGGAATTAGCGAAATTCCAATGTGTGCGAATCTGCAAAAAATGCGAAATAACCCTTTAACCGTACATTTTACAGATACGTGGCCATTGACTTTTTCGAAGATCTTATTGAAATACACGTGTATGTAAAATTTTGTGTCAATACGACAAAACATACAGGCGTAGCACTCAACAATGTGTATTTTCACCTTAGTGGACAAGAAAAAATTGACTTTTTTCTCCTGCCATGGGGGGGCGCTCTTTTGCCGAGTAAAAATTCCTTCACAAATGTGTTGATGGCTGGACATTGCATCATCCTAGAAAACTTGGAGGCCAGTGGGGACAAAAATAAAAAGTTATAAGACTTTTAAATATGTGGATTTTACGGTTATCTTTGGCTCCCCCTAGAACCTAAACCGTGGGGTGCAGCGTCATGATTTGAATAACTTTTAATGGCCATGGGGTGTAGATTGGCCTGAGCAAATGTGGTGCCGGTGGAACGAAAGCCTTCGGAGGAGTTAGCGAAATTCCAATGTGTGCGGATCGGCAAAAAATGCGGAATAACCCTTTAACCGTACATTTGACAGATACGCGCGCATTGACTTTTTCGTAGATCTTATTGAGATACATGTGTGTGTCAATTTTTGTGTCATTTTGCCAAAGCGTACAGGTGTTACACTCAACAATGTGTATTTTCACCTTAGGGGACAAGAAAAAATGGACTTTTTTCTCCTGCCATGGGGGGGCGCTCTTTTGGGGAGTAAAAATTCCTTCACAAATGTGTTGATGGCTGGACATTGCATCATCCTAGAAAACTTGGAGGCCAGTGAGGGCAAAAATAAAAAGTTATAAGACTTTTAAATATGTGGATCTTAGGGTTATCTTTGGCGCCCCCTAGAACCTAAACCGTGGGGTGCAGCGTCATGATTTGAATAACTTTTAATGGCCATGGGGTGTAGATTGGCCTGAGCAAATGTGGTGCCGGTGGAACGAAAGCCTTCGGAGGAGTTAGCGAAATTCCAATGTGTGCGGATCGGCAAAAAATGCGAAATAACCCTTTAACCGTACATTTGACAGATACGCCCGCACTGACTTTTTTGTAGATCTTATTGAGATACATGTGTGTGTCAATTTTTGTGTCATTTTGACAAAGCGTACAGGCGTGACAGTGAATAGTGTGAATTTTCACCTTAGGGGGCGCTATGGAGCCATTTTGCATTTTCTTGTTTGGGCGACTTCGGAATATCAAATTTTTCACCAGGCCCGGTCGTCCTGCCAAATTTCATGAGTTTTCGCCAGTGGGAAGTGGGCCATTTTCCAGTTCAAAGGGGAGGAAAAATAATAACTAGGACCCCGTTGGGGCACTGGCGGGCCCGAGCCGTGTCGCGTCTCCCCCCCCCCCCCCCCAACGTGCTGCCTCCCCGTCCCATTTGTGTCCTCTGGCCATCGCCCTCTCTGTTAACGCCCATCACTGCAAAGACCCTTTTCCTTCATCGGCGTTTGCTGTTCTTCCTGCCAGTGCGTGTTGCTTTCACTTACACTTGCCACAGCCAGCCTCGTGAGTGCCTAGCTTATTGGATATCACTGTCACCTACACAGGACAGTCATTACCTTTCTATTAATACTTTGTGTTTTAATTTCACATTAATTTCCATATTGTATAAACGACTGGAAAAAACTTGAGCCCCTGCCCCTGTATAATCATGTGCATGTCTCTGTTCTAGCTCCAAGGTGAATCTTCACTGCTCATGTTCTCCTCAGAAGCACTCACCTCACTCCCCTCAGGTTACTGTACACATGCACCAACTGCCTGCTTCAGGTTTGGATGGAGCTTCATGGTTGTCTTTTGGAGAAATGACCAGTCAAGTTGTGTTTGAAATTTGATTTTTTTCAGGGGCAAAAGGAGCCTCTGCATTCTTGTCAAATATGTAAATAGCATGTTTTTGCAGGTGCTAAAAACCAGACTCTGAGTGTGTGTGTGTGTGTGTGTGTGTGTGTGTGTGTGTGCGTGTGTGTGTCTGTGTGTGCGTTCAAGTCACATGACATATTTAACCGGATGTAGCTGCAAGACGGAGCCTTGTTGACTCTCCGTTTCAACTTATCTCAAAAGTGAGGACCTCAACCTATATACCAGTTTTTAAATTGTGTTGATAGGCCAAATAAAACCAGAGTTATGATAAATTATGTCCGCGATACTTTTTTTCTGCTTATTTTGATCACGCTCGGCGCTCGATCGCGCTGTATGTGACAGGAAAACATAGCATGCAGACATTAGCGACAGGTCTTACAGGCGGAAAAGGCTTGCCAAAAGAAAAAAAAAACACACCACAACATCTCTCCTATTGGTGGAAAACTTCACCACAACAACCAATCCAAAATTATATGGTGACTGATTGACAAGGGGCGGGAACTTACGTTCTTCCTGCAATATGAGAAGGGAGGGAGGGACTCTCAGCAGGGATGCAGTCTGGGACACGTAGTTGCAAACCTAGCGACTTTGTTGTTAGATTCAATGACTTTTCAGACCCCCTAACGACTTTTTTTAGAAAGAAAGGGACTTTTATCGACTTCTTCTGGAGTTTAGAGACTCTGACATGAAGCAGGCTTTCCTTACTGAGGAGTTAGCAACGCTGCTAAGGGTGCAGAGCCACACATGCGCTCAGAGCTCTGCATGGGAGACTGAAGCTGACAGAGCTGCAGCAGTTAGCAGGTTTCACCCTCAGAGACCACCAGGGGTTCATGTTGAGGCATTTTAATTTTTTTTTTTTTTTTGTGCCATAGACACTGTCAGCACAATCTGCAGTTACACTAACAAAAATGCTGCAAAAAACAAAGAATTATGGAAAAATTACACATGGACTGACATAGAGGAGGATCTACACAAGTTTTTTACATCATGTTTTACATCATGCATCATTTACATCATGTTTTTTTGTAGTGGCATAAATAAAAAGTGACATTTGTGAGACTATACAGTGTTTTGTAAATAATTTTACAAAGAACGCCTGGGCCATTGCCTGCATTTTGATGTAAATAGAGGTAAATTACTATGTTCTTTGTTAAAAATTTGCATATGTTTTGAAGTTTACAATTTTTATTTGAAGTTTAAGTTTTAAAAACAGTTCATCACACATATTTGTGGTTTAATTTCACATTAATTTCCATATTGTATAAATGACTGGAAAAAACTTGAGCCCCTGCCCCTGTATAATCATGTGCACGTCCCTGTTCTAGCTCCAAGGTGAATCTTCACTGCTCATGTTCTCCTCAGAAATAGTCACCTCACTCCCCTCAGGTTACTGTACACATGCACCAACTATCTGCTTCAGGTTTGAAATGGAGCTTCATGGTTGTCTTTTGGAGAAATGAACAGTCAAGTTGTGTTTGAAATTTGATTTTTTTCAGGGGCAAAAGGAAACCTCTGCATTCTTGTCAAATATGTAAACAGCATGTTTTTGCAGGTGCTAAAAAACAGACTCTGAGTGTGTGTGTGTGTCTGTGTGTGTGTGTGTCTGTGTGTGTGTGTATGTTGGCGTGTGTGTATATGTGTGTGTATCCTGCAGTACTCTGTACTCCTGCAGTGGCCAAAAAAACCTTTTAAGAATGTGGATTTTTGGGTCATCTTTGGCGCCCCCTAGAACTGCAGTACTCTGTACTCCTGCAGTGGCCAAAATGACTTTTAAGAATGTGGATTTTTGGGTCATCTTTGGCGCCCCCTAGAACGTAAACCGTGGGGTGCAGCGTCATGATTTTTACAACTTTGAATGGGCATGGGGTGTAGATTGCCCTGAGCAAATTTGGTATCGGTGGGACGAAAGCCTTAGGAGGAGATAGCCACATTCCAATGTGTGCGAATCGGCAAAAAATGCAAAATAGCCCTTTAACCGTACATTATAAAGATACGCGCTCTTTGACTTTTTCGTAGATCTAATTGAGATACACATGATTGTCAATTTTTGTGTCAATATGACAAAGCGTTCAGGCGTGACACTCAACAATGTGTATTTTCATGTAAGGGGACAAGAAAAAATGGACTTTTTTCTCCTACCATGGGGGGGCGCTCTTTTGGGGAGTAAAAATTCCTTCACAAATGTGTTGATGGCTGGACATTGCATCATCCTAGAGAACTTGGAGGCCAGTGAGGACAAAAATAAAAAGTTATAAAACATTTAAGAATGTGGATTTTTGGGTTATTTTTGGCGCCCCCTAGAACCTAAACCATGGGGTGCAGCATCATGATTTGAATAACTTTTAATGGCCATGGGGTGTAGATTGGCCTGAGCAAATGTGGTGCCGGTGGAACGAAAGCCTTCGGAGGAGTTAGCGAAATTCCAATGTGTGCGTATCGGCAAAAAATGCGGAATAACCCTTTAACTGTACATTTGACAGATACGCGCGCGTGGACTTTTTTGTAGATCTTATTGAGTTACATGTGTGTGTCAATTTTTGTGTCATTTTGACAAAGCGTATAGGCGTGACACTCAAGAATGTGTATTTTCACCTTAGGGGACAAGAAAAAATGGACTTTTTTCTCCTGCCATGGGGGGGCGCTCTTTTGGGGAGTAAAAATTCCTTCACAAATGTGTTGATGGCTGGACATTGCATCATCCTAGAAAACTTGGAGGCCAGTGAGGACAAAAATAAAAAGTTATAAGACTTTTAAATATGTGGATTTTAGTGTTATCTTTGGCGCCCCCTAGAACCTAAACCTTGGGGTGCAGCGTCATGATTTTGATAACTTTTAATGGCCATGGGGTGTAGATTGGCCTGAGCAAATGTGGTGCCGGTGGAACGAAAGCCTTCGGAGGAGTTAGCGAAATTCCAATGTGTGCGGATCGGCAAAAAATGCGAAATAACCCTTTGACCGTACATTTGACAGATACGGCCGCACTGACTTTTTTGTAGATCTTATTGAGATACATATGTGTGTCAATTTTTGTGTCAATATGACAAAGCGTACAGGCGTGACAGTCAATAGTGTGAATTTCCACCTTAGGGGGCGCTATGGAGCCATTTTGCATTTTATTGTTTGGGCGACTTCAGAATATCGAATTTTTCACCAGGCCCGGTCGTCCTGCCAAATTTCATGAGTTTTCGCCAGTGGGAAGTGGGCCATTTTCCAGTTCAAAGGGGAGGAAAAAGAAGAAAGAAAGAAAGAAAGAAAGAAAGAAAGAAACAAAGAAAAACCACTTGGGGAATAATAGGGCCTACGCCCGGCTGCTCTGCAGCTGGCTCGGGCCCTAATAATAATAATAACAAAAGAAGGAAACTACAGGAACAAGAGGGCTCTCGCAGCTGCTTAGCAGCTACGCTCGGGCCCTAAGAAAGAAAGAACTAGGGCCCCGGTGGGGCACTGTCGGGCCCGAGCCGCGTCGCGCCGCCCCCAGTGCGACCGCCTCCCCGTCCCGATCGAGTCACACTCAAGAACCAAAGATGGTGTGCGCACTTGTCTGTGGTCATTTCCCATTATAATGAATGGGAGGCGCAGTTTCTACCAAAACACTCGCTGCAGACAAACTTCATGTCCTATTTGAAAAAAGTCTGGACCATGAGTGAGGGCACAAACACAGCTATGATATATCGAAATGCGAGGTTGCTCCTCCTTACGGTGTTGCCTGGAGAGCGATGCGATTGAGCCATTGAGCGATGGGCAGGAAAAACTTGACTTTTTCTCCTGCCATAGGGGGGGGGATGTGGATTCTTTTAAGAATGTGGATTTTTGGGTCATTTTTGGCGCCCCCTAGAACGTAAACCGTGGGGTGCAGCGTCATGATTTTTACAACTTTGAATGGCCATGGGGTGTAGATTGGCCTGAGCAAATTTGGTGTCAGAGGGACGAAAGCCTTAGGAGGAGTTAGCCACATTCCAATGTGTGCGAATCGGCAAGAAATGCAAAATAGCCCTTAAACCGTACATTTGACAGATACGCGCGAATTGACTTTTTTGTAGATCTTATTGAGATACATAGGTGTGTCAATTTTTGTGTCAATATGATAAAGCGTACAGGCGTGACAGTCAATAGTGTGAATTTCCACCTTAGGGGACAAGAAAAAATTGACTTTTTTCTCCTGCCATGGGGGGGCGCTCTTTTGGGGAGTAAAAATTCCTTCACAAATGTGTTGATGGCTGGACATTGCATCATCCTAGAAAACTTGGAGGCCAGTGAGGACAAAAATAAAAAGTTATAAGACTTTTAAATATGTGGATTTTAGGGTTATCTTTGGCGCCCCCTAGAACCTAAACCGTGGGATGCAGCGTCATGATTTGAATAACTTTTAATGGCCATGGGGTGTAGATTGGCCTGAGCAAATGTGGTGCCGGTGGAACGAAAGCCTTCGGAGGAGTTAGCGAAATTCCAATGTGTGCGGATCGGCAAAAAATGCAGAATAACCCTTTAACCGTACATTTGACAGATACGCGCGCATTGACTTTTTCGTAGATCTTATTGAGATACATGTGTGTGTCAATTTTTGTGTCATTTTGCCAAAGCGTACAGGTGTTACACTCAACAATGTGTATTTTCACCTTAGGGGACAAGAAAAAATTGACTTTTTTCTCCTGCCATGGGGGGCGCTCTTTTGGGGAGTAAAAATTCCTTCACAAATGTGTTGATGGCTGGACATTGCATCATCCTAGAAAACTTGGAGGCCAGTGAGGGCAAAAATAAAAAGTTATAAGACTTTTAAATATGTGGATTTTAGGGTTATTTTTGGCGCCCCCTAGAACCTAAACCGTGGGGTGCAGCGTCATGATTTGAATAACTTTTAATGGCCATGGGGTGTAGATTGGCCTGAGCAAATGTGGTGCCGGTGGAACGAAAGCCTTCGGAGGAGTTAGCGAAATTCCAATGTGTGCAGATCGGCAAAAAATGCGAAATAACCCTTTAACCGTACATTTGACAGATACGCCCGCACTGACTTTTTTGTAGATCTTACTGAGATACATGTGTGTGTCAATTTTTGTGTCATTTTGACAAAGCGTACAGGCGTGACAGTGAATAGTGTGAATTTTCACCTTAGGGGGCGCTATGGAGCCATTTTGCATTTTCTTGTTTGGGCGACTTCGGAATATCAAATTTTTCACCAGGCCCGGTCGTCCTGCCAAATTTCATGAGTTTTCGCCAGTGGGAAGTGGGCCATTTTCCAGTTCAAAGGGGAGGAAAAATAATAACTAGGGCCCCGTTGGGGCACTGGCGGGCCCGAGCCGTGTCGCGCCGCTCCCAGCGCGACCACCTACCCCTCCCGATCGCGTCACACTAAAGGTCCAAAGATGGTGTGCGCACTTGTCTGTGGTCATTTACCATTATAATGAATGGGAGGCGCAGTTTCTACCAAAACGCTTGCTGCAGACAAACTCCATGTCCTTTTTGAAAAAAGTCTGGACCATGAGTGAGGGCACAAATACAGCTAGTATATACCCAAATGGCAAGGTGCTCCTCCTTTCGGTTTTGCCGAGAGAGCGATGAATTTGAGCCATTGAGCGATGGGCAGGAAAAACTTGACTTTTTCTCCTGCCATGGGGGGGGCGCTCTTTTGGGGAAAAAAAATTCCTTCACAAATGTGTTGATGACTGAACATTGCATCATCCTAGAAAACTTGGAGGCCAGTGAGGACAAAAATAAAGTTATAAGACTTTTAAAAATGTGGATATTTGGGTCATCTTTGGCGCCCCCTAGAACGTAAACCGTGGGATGCAGCGTCATGATTTGTACAACTTTGAATGGCCATGGGGTGTAGATTGGCCTGAGCAAATTTGGTGTCAGTGGAACGAAAGCCTTAGGAGGAGTTAGCCACATTCCAATGTGTGCGAATCGGCAAAAAATGCGAAATAGCCCTTTAACTGTACATTTTACAGATACGCGCACATTGACTTTTTCGTAGATCTTATTGAGATACACGTGATTGTCAAATTTTGTGTCAATATGACAAAGCGTACAGGCGTGACACTCAACAATGTGTATATTCGCCTTAGGGGACAAGAAAAAATGGACTTTTTTCTCCTGCCATGGGGGGCGCTCTTTTGGTGAGTAAAAATTCCTTCACAAATGTGTTAATTGCTGGACATTGCATCATCCTAGAGAACTTGGAGGCCAGTGAGGACAAAATAAAAAGTTATAAGACTTTTAAGACTGTGGATCTTTGGGTTATCTTTGGCGCCCCCTAGAACGTAAACCGTGGGGTGCAGCGTCATGATTTGTACAACTTTTAATGGCCATGGGGTGTAGATTGGCCTGAGCAAATGTGGTGCCGGTGGAACGAAAGCCTTCGGAGGAGTTAGCGAAATTCCAATGTGTGCGGATCGGCAAAAAATGCGAAATAACCCTTTAACCGTACATTTGACAGATACGCCCGCGCTGACTTTTTTGTAGATCTTATTGAGATACATGTGTGTGTCAATTTTTGTGTCAATATGACAAAGCGTACAGGCGTGACAGTCAATAGTGTGAATTTTCACCTTAGGGGGCGCTATGGAGCCATTTTGCATTTTATTGTTTGGGCGACTTCAGAATATCGAATTTTTCACCAGGCCCGGTCGTCCTGTCAAATTTCATGAGTTTTCGCCAGTGGGAAGTGGGCCATTTTCCCCTTCAAAGGGGAGGAAAAATAAGAAGAAAGAAAGAAAGAAAGAAAGAAAGAAGAAAGAAAAACTCATCAGGAACAACAGGGCTCTCGCAGCTGCTTAGCAGCTACGCTCGGGCCCTAATAACAAAAGAAGGAAACTACAGGAACAAGAGGGCTCTCGCAGCTGCTTAGCAGCTACGCTCGGGCCCTAAAGAAAGAAAGAAAGAAACAAAGAAAAACCACTTGGGGAATAATAGGGCCTACGCCCGGCTGCTCTGCAGCTGGCTCGGGCCCTAAAAACCACTTGGGGAATAATAGGGCCTACGCCCGGCTGCTCTGCAGCTGGCTCGGGCCCTAATTAGGCAATGACGTCATCCAGCGACTTCTACGACAGCCACTAATGACTTTCCTTACTGAGGAGTTGGCAACACTGAGCTGTAGTCATCTGTGATCACTGATGGATAGCAAATTAACAGGAATATCACTGCTTCAAATGCCACAGCCTCTCAGTGACACTAATTTTTTTTTTTTTTTCTTCATGTGGCAAATTTTCACATTTAATAGAAAAAAAACACTCATCACGCTCAGTGCGCAAGGCTTCTGTGTGGTGAGACGCCTCCTCATCCTGTTTTATTTTGGCTGGACTTCCTGTTTTTCCCTGTTTGCCTGGTCTGGCTGTACTCTTTTCCAGAGCTTCCTCCCCTCCCCCGTTGCTGAGGCTGAGTGAGACGACACACCTGCTCCTTATCTCCAATTAAGGGACTTTAAGAAGCCTGCAGCCCTCAGTCTCAGCGCCTGAGTATTGTCTACCCTTCCTAGCGGTACAGACGCGTCTCCTGGCCTTCCTCGTGGTATAACTTTGAGAACTTTGCTCCTAGTGACTCTTTTTCATGTTCTCTAACTCCTGTCTCATCTGGTTTCTCCTGCAGTGTCTCCAGCCCACACGACAGCCAGCCAACCAGCCAACCACCCGGACTTCCTTTGTTTCCTTAGCTATCCCTTTCTGTTTTGGACATTAAATTCGCTTTACGTTGATCCCTGTCTCTCTAGCTACGTTTACATGGAGCCAAATATTCCAAATATAATCGGATTAGAAGCCCAATCGGAATGAAAATGCTCCATATAAACACCTCATTCGGAATAAACAGGCCCATTCCGAATGGAATTTCATTCCGATTCACAGGGGTAGAATTTTCCTTTTCCCATTCCGATTAAAAGCAAAATCCTGTCATGTAAACGGTGAATTGGAAAGTTGTCAGGCTGGGTTCTGTCTGCGCATGCTCTGTCCTGATGTAAACAAGCAGTGACGTATGACTCACATGGAAACATGATGGCGGCTTCCAAGCAGAGCACTATGCACTGGTCTGCGTCGGAGATCACATGATCAATCAATCACGTGATGTTTGAAGGTATCACGTGTCTGTAAATAGCTGTTCCGATTGAATGCCGTGGCACATGTAAACACCAGATCAGAATAGATCGCTTCCATGTAAACAGTTCGCCTGGGAGCTTCAATCGGAATGATTATAATCCGAATGAGAAAAAAGTCTGCATGTAAACGTGGCTAGTGTCTGCTTCTGGGTCCTTACTACGAGCCTGCCTCACAACATTCTGTGCATGATTTTACCTCAGGCATGGGTGAGATTAAGGTTGTGAGTGCTGCAAGAGCAGTGGACATGGGCCCTTATTTTCAATGTTTGAGAATATTGCTGAAAGAATCAAGTCAAACAATTACTTTATCAATTAATCAGACCTTATTTATAAAGCACCTATGATACTATGATAATGCAACACGATGTACATAAAAAGTAATTGGAATCAATAATCCCTTCAAAGTTTAGCTAAACAAGCGCTGTAAAAAAAGTCATAAATATCTACATTTAAAAAAAGAAAGAGAATTTCCTATAAATTCCCTCACAATAGATACTTTGATGTTTATTTTTAAGGGTGACTCTGAATGAAGCTTCATTTAAAAAATAACCTCTGTGGTTTGACTCTCTTGTCTCGCTGGCTGATGATCACAGCGTCCAATAAGAGGACGTGAGGAGCTGTTCTGGTGTTCACTGAGAGGAGGTGGATCTCTGAGGAGGAAGAGCAGCTTCTGTTGTGTTTGCTGATTGAAGGGAGCTCTCCACATCCCATAATCCACTCTGTTCACACGTCCAGAATCAGCAGGTGGGCTGATGGGGGACATCCACACTGGTTTCACTCAGAGCTGTTTCAACAACCCTGTTCCTCTCTGTGCAAATGTCTGCGGCTTCTTTTTCTCATGTTATATGAAAGTAATCATAGTTTTAACTCATATAGAGAGATCTTTGTATTATGTATGATGTGTCACTGAATGAGGGATGTTTTTTTTTCTGCTTAGCTTGTAAGAAGGGAAAAGAAACTGAGTCAATCCATCAAGAAATACATACAGACTTCTTTGTGTTTCTATTCAAATATTAAACCATTCTTATCAGTTTAATCTTTCTTTACAGGCGTCTTCTGCAGATAAATGTTCATTCTTGTCATGAAGTAGGTCTTTGTGTGGTGAAACAAAGGCAGTATGGGGGTCAGCGCCATAGACTGTATATAGAATGGACAGCATCTGCCTCCTCATCGGCCTATTGGCGTTCAGGGATTGTGTAGCTCACCCAGGGGATATGCTGTTTGAGCCGAGTGTCATCACAGTGACTCTCAGTGCCGAATGCGCACAATGCTACTGCGCAATGCTGGTTTCAGGAAATGAAGAGAAATCACGGAAATACCGAGAGCTTTTGGGCTTCAAATCCGTATACAGACGGAAGGCAGAACCAAGTTGTACATAGTATATACAGTCTATGGTCAGCGCTGACCAAAGAACCTCGTATTTGCTGGATGTTGACATGTCAGGATGCTAATAACCCCATATTCATTTTACTCAACTTATCCAAGATCAGGTTGCAGTGGCAGCAGACTAGGTAAGATGTCTCAGACATCTCTCTCTCTCTGCTGATGTTTCCCATGCTCCTCCGGGGGTTTCTCCATATTCCCAGGCAAGACTGAATGTACTGCATCATCATAACCCATCGAGCTGAGCCTACCCGGAGGTTCATTCCCAGGGGGGCAGCCCGAAGGCATCCTATTCAGACCCCTGAACCACTTCAACTGGCTACGTTCAATACAAAGGAGCGTCAGCTCTACTCTGAGGTCCAATCTGATAATAGATCTTCTGAATGAAGAAAAAAAGGCTCTGTGCAAAGACCTGGAGGCTAAGCCCAGTCACATTTCCAAGAAACCTAACTTTGGTTGCTGTGATCCACAATCTTATTCAGTACCCAAAGCTCATGACCATAAGTGTGAATTTGAATGTATATCCTGTAATAAATCAAAGCCTTCCTCACCATGACGGTCATTTATTCAGTGCTGTATTGATATTTATCTAGGAGATGATAAAATGAGCACAAATGAGTTTCCTCTGCGGATGACTGGGCTCTTCCTTAGAGAGAGGATGAAGAGCTGGGAACACCTCAGGGTGCCCTGGGAAGAGCTGGACAAAGTGGCTATGGAAAGGGAAGTCTGGGCTTCCCCTGCAACCGGACTCAGGATAAGCAGAGGAAGCTTAATAGGTGGATGGATGGTAAAAATACTACATAATCTCTGTATGATCATTATATCTGTCTCTATGGGAATAAGACTGTAAAACAAGATGATTTATCAAACCATATTTAACAGACAGAGGGGAAATGTTAGAAACCAGCCTGAGATGCTCAAGACTACTGTTTTTACCACAGTGTCAACAGGCAGAGGAGAAATGTGACTTATGTTTGGTCATGGACTAATTTGATTTACTCATGTCAAAGCAGGATACCCTAAGTATCACTAATGAAGGGATATGTGGGAGCTAGTTCAGGCAGACAACTAAGGCTGCATTAATTCTACATTTGCTGTGCATCATTCACACAATCACATGACTTTTATACTCCTTTCAGTGATGTTATTGAGACTGCAGTATTTCAAGTCTGGCTTTAAAAAAAAAGCACTCTTATTTTGTTGGATCGCCTCTAGCATTGATTACAGCTCTCACTGGCTGTGGCATTGTTTCAACAAGCTTCTGCAATCTCACAACATTTATTTCCATCCAGAACTGCATTAAATTTTTACAAAGATCTGGTACTAATGATGGGAAATGTTCTCACCTTCACTCTTAAACATAGCCCTGAATTCTACTATGGTTTTTGTTTAGGATTTGATTTCACCAAAGTTTAAGTGATCATTTTTTTGCTTGATACATAGCAATCATTCAGATTTCCACAACCACAGGATGTGTGTTTTGACATGGTTATACAAGAAAGGAGATGCTACTCACTGCATCAGTTAGGGTTAAATAACTTATTGCCAGCTGAAACATTATCACTCATGCAGTTATAATCCAGTGATAGCCTCTTATCTATTTGCTTAATGTAATCCAGGTGGCGATCCATCACTCAATCTGCATTTATATTACCATATCAAGAGACATGGTCAGTATTCATCTGTCTGTGTTGGTCAGACCTGTCTGAATCTCAAAATGGATAAATCAGATCATGCATTTATTCACCCTTGCACCACACTGATCTTTAAAGATCATACAGCCTGACAAGTGACAGATGGATTAGCCCCCTACTGAGGAGGAGGAGGAGGAGGAGGAGGAGGAGGAGGAGGAAAAGAAAGAGGGAAGGAGACGATGAAGATGATACAGTGCTGATAGAGACGACTGAACTCAAGGATCAACAACCATGACTGGAAATCAATTTAACATGTTAGAGAGCGCAGGAAAACATCAATAAAATACACATGTGCGCACAAACACACACTCTGACAGTTACTTAAGGTGTACTGACCTCATCTCTCGCTCTGCGCTGTCTTTGTTAATCTTGACATAAACTGATATTGATTGTAATCCACAACCAAACATCAATAAGAATTTTAACTGCTGTCTGACAAAAAACACATGCTGATCAATTAAAGGGTTAAAATTTTATCTATTTTATTTGTACACTTTAATTGACCTGACATATATAATGACGATACTTTTATCATTATTGTCATCAGGCCAGATGAAGAACGTACTTTCTTAACCCAACTCCATAACAGGTTTGTTCGTGTTAAAAAAAAAAAGAAAAAAAAAAGGACTGTCTTATATTCAGGATTAAGTAAATAAACCTACAAGAACCAACACTGTTGTAGTTCGATTGATTTTACAATAACTGCTCCAAAAACAGCAGCGCCATGCAAATCCACTTACCCTGTGAGTCCAGCAGCTAATATATCTACCTCGGGCTAACTTGCATTTGCTGAATCTCTACGTACCTTATCTAATGCCAATTTGAACATATTATGCTGGTCTCAGGTACTCAGATTTGTTTTTTATTTCTCCATTTATAATAATAATAATAATAATAATAATAATAATAATATGATTTTGATCATGACTATTATTATGATTATGATTATTATTACTATTATCAGTAGTAGTAGTAGTAGAATAGTTTGTTTTCCTTGTTTGGTATTTCACTATTTTCAACATTGGCCAAAATTTTATATGCAATAACTGGCTGAATTTTGAATTCAGTAGGGTAATGTGCATTGCAACAGGCACTTTTTTCTTTCTTTTTTCAGTGCAATGTTGGGCAATGTGTAATATAAAGAGGACCTGAGCTCCCAAGCAGCTAGTGCTGTGCACTTAAATCACTTGGCACTTTAGCATTATGGCACTAAAGTTAGCACTCCAGCACTTTATGATTCAGTGTGTGGTCCCCCGACTCTCAGCCTGATTTTTTTTTTCTTTGTTTGTTTGTTTGTATATCATCTACTTTGTTGCTGATATGCACTGTGTGTTTCACTCCTATTGTTAATGTTTGTTTTTGGTTTTATTTATTGACACCAACCTGCTAATGGGACTGGGGATGGAAATTAGCTGCTTGGCTGTAATCCCATGCATTTACATGTAAATGTTCATCAACGCATATTGTCCCATTTAAAAAAACAAAAAACAAAACTTAAATCTTGAATTTGGTGCTGACTGTTTTTCCTCATCCCTTGTTTACAGTTGTTGCAGTGTTTATATTATATTGCCTCTAATTGTCCTCTGGGGGCAAGTAAGGAGTTTTTGAATTCAACAGAAAAAAATTGTGTTTTAGAGAATGTTCAGATCCAGTGCAACAATAAAAATAATCTGAGAGGACTTCAGATTCCATGCTTAGCTGACTGTACAGCACAGATGCTACCATGTTTGTTTCATAATCAGCTCACAGTAAAAAGTCCAGTTACGAGTAAGAGTATGGAGTAAGAGTATGGATTACCATTGCTGTCAAAAGTCTGTATGGGTAACTTTGACTTTTTGTATCCACATTTGAAAACTTGATGCCTAAAAAAGATGCTTTGTACCCCGCAATAAATGGTTCCATGTATATGAGTCAGCAAATTATGAGTGTTTTTATGTGAGTATGAATCTAAAAGCTACAACTCCTAGTGGTCAAAAATACGAATTCGATTTTCTACGTACACAAACTCAAGTCTTTGGGACGAGGCGACAAGCATTTAAATTTGTCAATGAGGCCACAGGCAGCAGGTAGGGAGACTTAATTGAGCCCCGGTTCAATTTGTGCCAAAAGGGATTTAAAGCTTCAAAGCTTCAGACTCAGACACAATGACACCTGCTGGCTATAAAACTAATGACAGCCCTGTCAGCGATGGTATTTTTACAATACTTGTTTTCTTTCTGAGAAATAAAAGTATGTGACGCTTATGTGTTGAATATAAGTATGTCCATTTATCTACTTCCATCTCTAACTCAAGTACCAATATAATACAGGTTTACTCATAGTTCACAAAACTTGAGTGTAAGTTTGAAGAAAATGTAATCCAGACTGCCAAACCAGCTGCAGGATTTTTGGTGATCTTTGAAGCCTCAGCACCAGTCACATGATGTTTATTTATTCCTTTTTATTTTTTTTCACACAAACTTTGAAACTTCAGAGTGAAATCATGCTGTTCCCTTGAGTAATACATACAGTACTTCAGAGGTTTTCTATCATTTTATTTCTATGAAAACTAGAGATAGAGTTGGAATGAAAGATTCAGTCCATTTAGTTTATTCTGATATTAGCAGATTTGTGCTCTATCTGGGCACCATTATAAGGGTGCTTCATTTATTTACCCCCGCAGAGGTATCCACGCCGTGCCGTCTTTTCATATGCGTCCCCAGGTTTGTTGTGCTGCTGATGTATTTGATAGCCGCACAGCATTGTTTGCAAATTGCATGCCTCTTGTCAAGTTAACCTCCTTGCTTGAAAAACCCGAAATATTGCCACATGTTTGATTTGTGTGTCTTTTTTGGTACATTAAATATCTCTTCGCTGCGACCATTATTCTTGTTTGCCTCCATATTTGTTGTTTACAACACCTGCTTGCGTCAGTGCCTGAGGACACGAAGGTGCATTCAGGTTGCCTCAGAAAAGAGGATTGGACAGGGAATGGATAATAGAACATGAAATAATTGTTCTAACAATGCTATTTATCGGTGCAGACAGGCTAGAAGAGATGCACCACAAATTCACCCATAAATGACACTCCTTGAATCAGCTGGTGCAGTCGCATCGCAAGCATTTGTATCAGACCACTGATATGAATCTGTGAATCTTGACATCCCTAATGCCAATACGTTCCCTCATCCCTCTCTGAATTTGTCTGCTATTATCAAACTTAAAAAACGAGCAGAGTTCCTGTATTTCCTGTTCGGCATAACGAACCCCAGACACATCTGGCCAGTTGGTTGGCTGCAGCACTTAAACACTGTTATGAAATCTCTGGTGTTCTTCTTTGCTTCTCTGTTTACCAGGCAGGCATCCCATTCTTGTCTCAATATTAGCAGTCAAGGCATGAAAAAACTGTTGGTGGTGTCTTCTGTACCTTGGATTATTTGTCATTGGCACTCCTTTGAACAGCTACAAATCCACTGCAGTCTGAGCCTCTTCTGCCCTTGGTCTAGGTTGCTCTGTCATTGACTTCAACACATGGACCTTCCGACTGAGGCTTGCTTTAGCCTTGGGGAGTGTCATGTTTCAGTGTTGCAGTGTGAGAGAAAATTCAGACAGCTCTTTGCAAGCATCATACATGACTCCAAGGTTCTGCACAAAGGTTTAATTAGACAGGCGATTTGTTAAACCACTGAGCATGAATCTCTCTTGTTCTTTTCGGATCAGCTGAGGCATTAGAGAAGTGTTTGTGGAGTGCAGAGTACTGTTGCCACACAGCTTTAATGGTCCTATAACTGGATGCCACCCATCTGGTGTTGAGAATACTCCCTGTGTTCAGACACTGTAACGCAAGTTCTTCACAACATTCAGTGAGCTCACAGAGGTTTTTGGCTGATGAATGATCAAGGCTGTAAACTTTGTCAAAGAAAAACAGGAATTCATTCATCCCTGCAATTTCTTCAACAGCATCTCCAACACCTAACTTAAGATGGTGGTTCATTCAGTGCCACACCATTGCGTTGGAAAACTTTTCAACATTTTGGTTGCAACACCTGATTTACTACCAAGCATTGCAGAAGCTCCATCTGTCGCAAAGCAAACAAACCGCCCCCTTTATAATAACTTAAGAGAAGCCATGGCGTGACAGGTTATTCATCAGAGCTTGATAAATTCCATCTGCATTGGTAGCAGAAAGCTCAACTAGGTCCAAGAAGACTGTTCGTGGCTCTTCACTCATCCTTAGGCTTGCTCTTAAATAAAAGATCAACACTGATTTTTTTTAACTCTCAGTTGTATCAGAACTGAAAATTTAGTTCCACTTCCAAGGACCTTTCCAACTGCCCTCTTTCTCATTTCAGTTTCTATGTGTTGGCTGATTGTTGCACAGGAATAGTCTGAATGTGAGGTTCTTCCCATGTTCAGCCCATTCAAGACTTGCAGATCTACATCAGTTGGTAGATCGGTGAAAGGCCTTGCAGATTTCACAATCATGTAAACTGTGTGAAATACCCTATCAGTAGTTAGGATGAGATCCCTTTGCATTTCAGAAGTCAGTGTTTTTATTCTCTTTTCTTTTGCCTTTTTCATGGTTTTCTCAGCTGCTTGGTGATAGTCTGACAGTCTATGCTTGCGTATCTTCTTACGAAGAGATTGCAGCTGTGCTGCTCTTGTTGCACAATAGGCTGTGACTTGAACTTTGGATCACTCAGCAACAACATGCACCTGGCTCCCACCTGCGTTTAGCCGAACTGCTTAAATCTTTGCTTTTATACCATTTATCATTGAAAATGTTGCCTCCAGCACTTTTGGACTCATTTACATATCTCTTAACTGTCTTTGCGGCAAAAACAAACTGGAGCACGCAAGAAAAAAATGTCACCTCGGGTCCTTTCAGTGTGGCGGGTCCTGTCAGTGGAGGTCTGCAATGAAGGGTCCAGACAGTGGAGGTCTGCAGCAAGACTGTCTTGGGGATCTTTGGTGCACAAGGCAGTTCAGCTGATCTGACAGTCAGTGAGTTTACATGCACAGCTTAATCGGACTAAGCTCATAATTAATTAATTTGTCTTCGATTAATTAATTTTTGTCTTTTGTTTGTAATATTTTTTTAGTTATTTATTTGCATGGACATATCTAAGACACAAAAAGCCAAGTCACAATCTGGCCCTATGCTTCCATGACCATCTCGGTGCATCTTGGGGCGCCTCAATTTACCAATCAACCAAATTGGCTGCGCACAGAGCCAAGCTGCACAAATTTACCACTGCGCAGGGTGCACCACAGCCCTGAGCAGTAGGGAGTAGCCCACAGTTAGCAATAACCCCATAGAAAGTAAAAAGAAACCAGAGCAAACAGCACAGAGACAGCCATACATACTTCACTTTAAATCTAACAATGTTTTTCATGTTCAGATCGTGTGGCTCCTGTGTGATCATCATGAAATTACTGGTAAGTTCTTTCCATGATAAATTTGAAAGTGCTGAAAATCCCATTTAAAAGCCGGCCTTTATTTACTCTTTAAGGATGTGATCCTTGTTGTAAAATGAGCTGCAGTGTGAATACTGGTCTTTATTTATGGATTCTATACATCAGGTGCACTGACTCCATTATCTGCTACTAATATGCTCCTAAAACAAGCTTTGTGACATTTCAGTCTGTTTTAAGGGTGACCGGTTATGAATTACATTTGATGATTTGCACCGTGGAGCCAGTTTAAACTGGCCTAATTGGTGATTCCTTGTTCTACGGGGATTTAAACCGGTTCTCGGTGGGCTGGGCTGAAAAGACTGGAAACATGAAATTAATCGTACCGTGTATAATCCCAGATAATCCCCATACTCTTTAATGACAAGGGTCTGATAGGAGATGCTGAGCCAACTGTACAACACTAATCAGTTTATGTTTCATGTCCATGTGAAATCCCTAAAGCCCTGCAGTAATTAGAAATACATGCTCATCAGGGATTTTAATCCACTTCAGCAGCGTCCTGTTAGCTGAGTGTGACAGTGATGAAAGAGGAGCAGCAAACGTTTATCATTAATCTGCTGTGGATCATTTATTTACAAGCAGTACAGATTCATATCTAAACAAAAGACAAAAACTTTAATCCTTCACTTCTGTTCACCTTTGTCTCCAACATTTATCATTATTTTACCAAGCAATGGTTCGTAACATTGTTTCTTATTTTGGCATACACAGTAAAAGTCACTGTTGTTATCACACCCAAAAACAAAGAGCAGTTCAGACTCTTCGTTCATCAATTATATTGGCAACCTGACTATTCCTAAATTTCATATCTGTATACATGTTTTCATATTTGTATACATGTTTTCCAAAATAGAAAGGTTAGAGGGTCTTACAGACCCTCTAACCTTTCTGCTGGACAGGTAAACTGCTTTAACAAAGTAAGCCAAGTGTCTGTAACAGAAGTGTTACTTGTCAAACGGGACCTGCTGCGTGTTGTAGCGACGCTAAACTGTTTACCTCTGGTCCTGGAGTATGTCACTTTATCCTAGTTGTAGAAGTCCTGCAAACATTGTGTTTTCTGTTAGTCTGTTGGCATCTACAGTAGCACCAATGCTTTTACTTTCACGTTGACTGGGCCCCATTTGTAATTATCTGAGTATTTATCTGCATTATATCTGAATTTAATTGGAAAGATACGAGCGAGCAGGAGCGTCTGTTTGTGGGCGGGGCGTTCTGGAGCAGAGAGGGAGGGGAGAGGAGGAGCTGAGGGGAAAACTGGTTGGGAGGGGTAGAGTTTACATTCAAGAGTTCTCCCAAAAACTGGCACTTCCTCAGATCCTGCCTACCCCAGCTTTAAGCAAAATAATTATGATAGCCATTGAGCAATCTACTGTACACTTAGACTTTTGTTAGCCAGCAAGTCTAAACTTGGTCCAAATTTAGACTTCTAAAATACGTTCATTTTTAGACCCATGGTAGCCTGCTTTTGGACCAGTCATCTAGGTTAAATTTAGACGTCTATTAGACCTCTTTTAGACCAAAAATGCTCAGTGGGTATGGCAGGAAATGAGAGCTCGTATGGAGGAGGATGGCACTGGGATGGCGTAACGTCAAGGAAACCTAGTGTGTCTGTAGAGAAAGTGATGTGACAACTGTTTCTGTTCAAAAACATCTTCCTCTTTAACAAATAGATCATCTATACCCTTAAACATGTGAAAAGAAGGCTCAGATTTGAACATGAAGAAATTATATTCTATAAGGTTCTGAGATGAAATCCCTTTAAGATCATTTTTAAGAGAATTTTAAAGTCTCAAATCCATACGTGTTTTATCCTCCCTGCCTCCTTTCCTAAGTGAGCAGATAGAGAGCTGACATCACAGTGAGGAAGAGGAAAAAACATGACATCATGCTCTTTAGCACATTGAAGTGTTAGTCTTTTGTACATTTGTCTCAAGTCATATGATGTCATGGCAATGGAGGTAAATGTAGTGCAGACACAAAAATGAAGAGTAAATATTTGGGATTTTGCTGCAGCCCCCCTGGAGAAAATGCACCTGCAGCCACTGGTACAATGATGATACACAAACTCTGCTGCAGCACACATGGGAGAGGGGGTTCACTCTGTTTATTTAGTTTTATCTTTCATAAAACACATTTTGTTTGGCTCACTACACCACTTTAGACCATGAACAGGAGATATAATAAATGCTGTGTATGTGAGGGTGGATGCAGGTTTGGGAAAAAAACTCCCCTCAACCTGATCCTTTAGCTTCTCATGTTCATGTGAGGTTCTCCATGTCATGTCATGTGTCAGGTATCGATTTTCTGCAGCCAAACAAATGTCAGCCATTGATTTTTGCTCACGAAGACTTAATTTTACAAGCATAGAAAGGTCAATATTACAGTAACAGCTTAACCAGGAGAGATTGTTTGGGGGTGATGCTTTGTGAGCTATCGACAGGCTGTAACCTATGCTATTATTTCTTACATCTGAGACTCTGTGGGCTCATCTGATTGGGCAGTTTATGAGTCTGATATCCAGTCAATTTGATCTATTTTCTCAGGACCAGCAGAAAAGGTCACTGCAGACTTTTGGCGGCAGAACCTGCTGTTTTCTGTCATAACGGTGCTGCAGAGGATGCATCAAAGGATTCAACAGAAAACGTGGGTGTGTGGAAATTTCCTGCAGGCCTCTCCAACCGTTAAAAACTTCAGACCATCTAAAATACGCTGCTCAGCCGCTCTGACAGATCATACACTGTATCACTGAAAGAAGCACTTAAAACACTCTTTGAATGTTGGTACCTACTGAGCAATAGACGGCTATCAGACGTCTGTTTTTTTGTTTAGACTTAATTTCAACTGTCTAGATTCTGTATATTTTTAGACAGAATTTAGACCTTGCACTTTGACCCATTATTTGATAACTATTTATTTCAAAAAGCAACTGTGAGTTGCATAGCTGATCTCCAAGTACTTAAAGGGGGGGTAGGCAGAAATCCGTTAAAGAAGCATCTTTTTTTTTGTGGTGCATATACAAAAGAACATCACAATATCGTTATGTCTGTGTAGTCAACATTTAAAAATTTTTGAGGAGTCCACTTCTACTAAATGTAAACAAAGCCATTCTCCACCTTCCTGAGCTGATCGGTTGTGAGACGGACGCTGCTCCTTGGTGCTGATTGGTTGTGAGGCAGACGCTGCTCCCTCGAGTTGTGAGGCATGCTCTACGTTCCCCAATAACGTGCACGAGCCCAAACAAAGTTAGCGTGCTACAGTATCGGACAGTAGAAACCAACCAGAAAGTACAGAAAATTGTCTGAATCCTCCTTTGGCCACGACTGCAAACACAAGCAATAAAACAAAGTAAATACCAGAGACTCTGGTGGAATAGCAAGTGCTTAAAAAGGAGGTAGATCGGACAAGAGCTAAAAAGCCGGGTCAACATCAATGAAGCATAAATGATGGGGGACGCTTCAGGATCTTACAGACCCTCTAACCTTTCTGCTGGACAGGTAAACTGCTTTAACAAAGTAAGCCAAGTGTCTGTAACAGAAGTGTTTCTTGTCAAACGAGACCTGCTGCGTGTTGTAGCGACGCTAAACTGTTTACCTCGGGTTCTGGAGTATGTCACTTTATCCTAGTTGTAGAAGTCCTGCAAACATTGTGTTTTCTGTTAGTCTGTTGGCATCTACAGTAGCACCAATGCTTTTACTTTCACGTTGACTGGGCCACATTTGTAATTATCTGAGTATTTATCTGCATTATATCTGAATTTAATTGGAAAGATACGAGCGAGCAGGAGCGTCTGTTTGTGGGCGGGGCGTTCTGGAGCAGAGAGGGAGGGGAGAGGAGGAGCTGAGGGGAAAACTGGTTGGGAGGGGTAGAGTTTACATTCAAGAGTTCTCCCAAAAACTGGCACTTCCTCAGATCCTGCCTACCCCACCTTTAACCAAAATAATCATGATAGCCATTGAGCAATCTACTGTACACTTAGACTTTTGTTAGCCAGCAAGTCTAAACTTGGTCCAAATTTAGACTTCTAAAATACGTTCATTTTTAGACCCATGGTAGCCTGCTTTTGGACCAGTCATCTAGGTTACATTTAAGCGTCTATTAGACCTCTTTTAGACCAAAAATGCTCAGTGGGTATGGCAGGAAATGAGAGCTCGTATGGAGGAGGATGGCACTGGGATGGCGTAACGTCAAGGAAACCTATCTATTTAAGGTGGTAGTGGACCAGCAACATCTCTCTCTATGAGCTGAAAGGTCTGTTTAGGAGGTCTATGTTGGAGCCAAGTGTCTGTAGAGAAAGTGATGTGACAACTGTTTCTGTTCAAAAACATCTTCCTCTTGAACAAATAGATCATCTATACCCTTAAACATGTGAAAATAAGGCTCAGATTTGAACATGAAGAAATTATATTCTATAAGGTTCTGAGATGAAATCCCTTTAAGATCATTTTTAAGAGAATTTTAAAGTCTCAAATCCATACGTGTTTTATCCTCCCTGCCTCCTTTCCTAAGTGAGCAGATAGAGAGCTGACATCACAGTGAGGAAGAGGAAAAAACATGACATCATGCTCTTTAGCACATTGAAAAGGTATGGAGAGAGAGAGAGAGAGAAAGAGAGAGAGTGGGATCCAGCAGGGCCTCATGGGCGTACAGCATGAACACTTCAAATGCATAATTAAAAATGTGAAAGGTTTCGCTGCTGTCTTCCATTTCCTCACAGTGACACAGAATGCATTAGCAGTGCTCTGCTGCTAAACTGTGCTCAAGCTTTAAACGCTCATCGGGGACGCGTTGTACAAGAGCTGTATCACAAATACAACACAGACTGGTTTAAACAACCAAAAAACGCTGCAGCTCTGGAGCATGCTGCTGGTGCAGTGCCTTGCTAAAGGGCAGAATATGATGCAAAGCTTATCTCCTCCAATGTGCAAAATAAGAAAAT
This sequence comes from Xyrichtys novacula, assembly GCA_962446985.1. Classification (NCBI taxonomy): domain Eukaryota; kingdom Metazoa; phylum Chordata; class Actinopteri; order Labriformes; family Labridae; genus Xyrichtys; species Xyrichtys novacula. The sequence goes on from OY660865.1 coordinate 23,560,833, forward strand.
ATGTGCACTGCAGTTTTATCTTCATATTTTTAACCCCGCTCCTCTGTGCAGAGATGTTCTGATAAGTCTGAAGGTGAGGGAACATGCTTCATGGTTCCACAGAGCTGTCTCATTTTCACTCCTGGTAAACATGGTCTGCACAAAAGTTAAAATATCCCCCTGCAGCTCTGGAGCAGGCTACGGGTACACTACCTTGCTCGGGGGCAGAACACAGCGCAAATCTTGTCTCCTAAAAGATGCAAAATAAAAAAGTTCCCCTGTGCACTGCAGATTTACTTTTGTTAGGAGAGTAGGCTGCGAGCTTGATTCGGTCTAAAGCAAAGGTTGCTGTGGGTATTCCCTCCCCCCTCTTTGTGCAGAGATGTTGTGGAGAGTCCAAAGGTGGGAGGACATATTTGGTACCTCCACAGTCTCATTTACACACTTGCTGCTGTGCAGGTAACACAGTCTGCACACCTGTTTATTCTTTCCTGCAGCCTGATCCTGTCTTTCCTGTTTAGGAAGAAGAGGAGTAGCAGCTCAGCTCAGCTCCATCATTCATCCTGTGAGTGAGTGACACTGAGCCAGATGGTGCTGGTCTCTAAGCTTCTGATGAACAGGAACAGCACCTCAAACCTGGGAACACACCACTTCCTGCTCCTCCCCCTCAGTGTGAATCAGACTTTTCCCACCAAACATCGGATGTCGAAGAGACGTGCAGATCAAGTCAGTATTGGGTCGGTCCGTCAAAGACCACATCTAGACAAAATAGGTTAAAAATTTCGCCGTCCAAATTGGACCTTTTTTAGACATCGCTCTGACGTTTAGAATTCGGATGTCATCTGTAGACCAAATCTAGATGTCAACACAATGTGCAAAATGGATCCAGGATTTAGACATCATTATTGGACCTCTTTTAGACGTTGAAATGACATCCACATTTGTACCTCATCGTTGAAAAAATACATTAAACGGATGTCATTTTGACGTCACATTGCGCAGTGGGTTCATGGCTGTTTGTTTCACTGTTTATTTACACTCTCAGTTGCCCCCTCAACTCATCAGCTGACACTGATCATCAACAAGGTACAGCTGATCTTGTGTTTTAAAGGTACTTTGCGTAGAAATTAGCAGCATCTTTCCAAAGACAAGCTCAGGTCATTGCTCCAGAAGCTGCCATGCTGCACCACCACATCTTCTACAGTAGCTCCGAATGGAGAAACTAGTAGGAACCAAGCACATTTGGTCACTGGGTAGCTGAGCAAACACTCTAGTAGGAGAATAGAGTGAGATCAGTTGTTGTAGTTAAAATGAAAACTTTATAAAACCATGAAGTAAAACGAGATCAGGACAGGTGAGGGCAGAAAACAGGGGTTAACATCAGTGTTTCCTCATAGATGGAAAATTCTGGTGACAAATTTATGTCTGAAGACTGAAGCTGAAGCTGTCAAACTTACAGCATCCACATTTGAAGGTGGGTCCCTTACATGGACAGTCAGTACTAATCCAGGTTTTATCTTCAGCTTCTTCCTCCTTTGAACTGCCCCTCATTGATAAAACAGTCCTTGGTGAAATGGTTAGCATAAACATACAACATTTTCTGAGTTGTTGTGGGTACAATTCCATCAAAAATAAAATTAATCCACTGGGTCCTCAAATCTTATGATGAAGGAGGCAGAAATATACTCCTGTCGTTCTTTGTACGGCCAAGAACCACGCAGCGGCTGGGTGGTAGTTTCAACATGGTTGCTGTACTGGAGTAGCATATGCAAGGAGAATAATGGCAGACGCTACCTTAGCGGAGAAGTTTTAGTGGGCTGGGCTAACGATTATCAGGGATGCTGCCACCAACATGTAGGAGGGGCTTATACAGTTGGATACTGGCGCTGCGGATACAAAAAAATCCAAGCATGGTAGTAATGAACTACATCGCGAAGATTGCTACTATTTATTTGTTGTGGGGAGAAGAGGAGAGGGGAGGAGAGACACCCTGACATGAGTAAATTAGATCCAGAGAGGGAAATAGCAGGGGGTAAAGTGCCGCTTTTACTGCCCAGACAGCAGGTCCTGCAGCTTTCCAACGGACCCCATGACCACAGGCACACATATGCACTCACAGGATTACCAGGTAATCTGACCTCCTCACTCACTTTCCTCCAGGCGAGCTCCCTTTATTCGGTAATTGAAAGAAAAGGCATCGTATAATTCGGGGCACCCACACACCGACAAGATCAGTATGTCCTCCATTTTAGATACCAGTGAACAACTGTCCGATCTTTTACATTACCTGGCAACCTTATCACGACACAAATAACCGCTCAAGTTGGGACATTTTCAGCTCCCACCCAATTCACGTCATTCGCGCCGCCAGAGTAGTACAAATGTCTAATCGTGTCTTTGCATTAACTTAACATGAAATTAATTGGCACAAATAATTTACTCATGCTTGGTGTGTGTTGCAACAGTGAAGGTGCAGTGTGTCAAATAAAATGAATCTTATCTTTTATACTGTTGAAATATGGCTAAATAATACAAACATCTCGATTATGTCTCTCCATCTGGCATTAAAATACTTAGATTTATTAGTAATCAGACAAAATTAGCATCACCTCCATGGCAACAGGTGGTTTAATCTGTAAAGACACAAGGGGACACTACATTTGAGGTTAGTTAATTAACAAATCTATGAACACCATGCACACACCTCAGTAAAATCAAGGCGTCAGAACTCAACTATCTGAAACAGAACCCAGCGGTAAAAACAGAAGATCAGCCCTAACTACAGTGTTTTTTTTTATCATCTGAGGCAGAGACAAGATCTCTTTTGTTGGATGTTTCCCACTCACAGGTTGTGTTCGTGGCTTTTCTTCCCAACTAATCCTTAAAAAAACTAGACTGACAGACTAGACTGTATTTCCACTAATAGAGAATCAGAGGTTTGTCATTTTCAATTTCAGAACCTGCAGTGATAATCATCGACACAGCCCATTCAGTTGCTCTGAAAATAAATCTTTTATCTTTGAAAATGGCCTGAATGAAGCGCTTTGTCCTTTCATTTGGTAAATTAGTTCTTCTGTCCTGCCTTGAATCCCTGATAATGTGACCAGCAGCGCCCGTGGCACACTGAAGAGCCACAGTGAGGCGGGGAGAAAATGGAAAAAGCTTTTCTACAGCAGCACACAGAGCCAGCACCATTCACACGATTCATCCCACTTATTCTGAATAATCCTACACGGGCTGCCTTTAATTGTAGGGCACTTATTCCACCGTTTAAATACAATATTAGCCTGACAGAGCGATATTCATCTGGGTAGAATAGCGTGCTGTGGACGCTGATTATAGCTTTTGCTGAAATGTGGTGTTTAGGACAGAGGAGGAGAAAAGCAGTAGGAGGAAAGTCAGTTTTTTCCTTTCAGACCAGTTTTCCTCAATGTCTCTGCACTGCGGCAGGGACTCTCTGTTTGGCTCACAGGTACAATGTTAAGAATTCAGGTCATTTTGGGCCTCAAAGACAAAAAAAAAGCAGAGCAATTAGCTCCTTATAACACTGAATATCAGAGCCTGTTTAATGCTGCAGTTATCACTCTGAATATGATTTTCTAAAGCAAATCTGGTTGCCTTATTTTAGAAATCTTGTCCACAATCTGTAAGGGATCATGTACAGTGAGCTGGTGAGCAGGTGAGATAAGTATTTGAGAAGGTGTACGAGGTGAGAGGAGATTAAACTGATGCTTTCCCACTCCGACTTACAGAGAGGACCATGCATTAATCTTCTTTAGATTGGACTACTATATCGCCCCGATATAGTGTTTTAGTGTGCTGTATCTAGGTTTCGAGATTTTGCTGATCACTTTTAAACAGCGTTTGAGCCACATATTTAAAATGACGACCCCCTGTAAGCCAGCCCGCAGCCTGAGGTCCTCAGGTGGACCCTCCTGGTCCCTCAAGAGTCAAGGCTTTTCATTGAGGGTACTTTTTGCATCAGGGCCCCTCTACTTTGGAACGACCTGCCTGAAGAAGAAGATCACAAGCTGACCCCCTGAGCTAGCCTTTGATTTTTGCATGTGAAACTCCTGGTTGTTCCAAAGTCAAAGTTATAAAGTTGATTTTCCTTTTTCCACCAGGGCCTATCAACTTTGGAACAACCTGCCTGAAGACACAACCTTCAGCCTTAGATCCTCAGCTGGGAACCCCAAAGTCCAGGCTTTTAACGTGGGGATGACTTATCTTTTCCTATCAGGGCCCCTAGACTTTGGAACAACCTGCTGAGGAGACAGCCTACAGGCTAAGGTCCTCAGTTAAGGAGTTCTGGTCATTCCAGAGTTAGAGATTCAAATCAAAGCTGACAATGCCTTTCTCATCGGGACCCTTCAACTTTGGATTGACCAGCCTGGGGGATGTTTGTGTTGTGATGTGAAATGGTGCACATCAAGTGTGAAATCAGATTGATTTTCTTCAGTTTGGTTGATATTCAGTAGAGCATGGATTTCAATGTTGGTACATCCGTAAGTTTTTCTCTATTTCTGACTTTTTGAAATACTTTGACTGTTTTTTTTTTTTTTTTTTACTGTTATTCAATTTTACTGCCAGATTTATTTATTTATTTTAAAGGTAGTTGTAAGTACTGGATAGGCTCTTGCATCTGACCATTAAACGTAAACTCACTTTTGGACCAATTACTATGTGCGTCACTTAAAGCCCCTCTTGTGCATGGGGAATACCTACTCTAAAACAAGAGCTTAAAAGGTTCCTCTTAACAGGGTTGTAGGATTTAAATGAGTTTATAGTTTCTGTGATGTGGTATGAATAAGAAAGGAAAAGGTTCCTACAGTTCCTTGAATTATGCTGAGGTCTCCCATGGTCCAAAAGTACTCTGTGTGGGCTCTGATGTTGTTCTTGTGTTGTGTGAGCTGAACTCTGAACGGTTAAGATTATGTTGTATTTTTCTTTTATATTCCTGTTGTAAGGTGAAAGAAAATAACCAAAAAGGGCAATTTTTTTTTTTTATGATTTTGAAACCATAATACATCTTTTTAAATGAGCCATTTTCATACCGGTCTCTGTGATCTCGTTTGTTTTTAAGTTTGAGCTACATGACCCTCCTCTTCAGCTCCAAAAACAAAGCAGTGCATACCGATCTGTGGAAGGAATTACTGCTCCTCTATGAGTCATTTCAACTTGTTACTGAACACTGTCCAACGAAGTCAGAATAAAAGTGACATTTTCACTGCTGTCATTCCTCCTGTTCATTTCAATCTGCACATTTTAAATCTTCAGATTTACTCTTCCATCTTCAATTTCAGAGGGAAGAAGAAGTGAAAATATAAAGAGCACAGAGCTGACACTTTTATTAATATGATGAATTGCTTTTGGACGGACATCTTGTACCGCGTCGTACCACAAAAGTATGATTTATGATCGCCTCCCAGTTCACTGTCAAAAAACAATACAGGAGGAGTCACCGGTGTTTGAAAATCTCTCTAATACAAATTAATGATCACATCACAACGCCAGCCCAGCTGGAACCCAGCAAGGAGCGTTCCTTAACAGGCTATTTTCAAACGTTAATCAATTTATAACAAAGCTATAACTCTGAACAGCATCAGGAAAAGAAACTCTGTGAGTGTCCCATCGCCCTGCTGCCAAAATCGTTCAAAATAAAGAAATCAGCAGGGAAAGGCTTTTATTTTCATCTGAATAATGAACAAGACGGACATGGCCTCCGTGCTCTCCTTCTCTTACATCATCTCAAGAGGAAACTTCACCTGATGAGACTTCACCACGAAAGACTCTGAACTGACGTAAAGGTACTTCAGCTGTGTTTGACATTTGAATTGTTTGGCAAAAGTTTGAGAAGGTAAGTTTTTAACCTCTAATTTTAATATAAAACATATCAGCCTTTGAGTTTGAGGCTGAGACACAGTTATGGTGATCAAGTGACTTCAGGTGTTTGTCAAAGCTGTGTGTCTCTGAGAGTGTGATCAGCAGAGTGAAGGTGTTGCTGACTCTAAGCCTGCTCTATGACAACCGCTCCCATCCTTTGCACCTTGTGAGCTTAGAGTACGTCACCATGGCGACCCAGGCAATGCAAGTGTTGTTGTATGCAGACTTTGGCTTCACAAACCTAACATCGCTGTGATTTTTCAGTTCTCAGCAACACAGAGGAGCAGAAGGAGGAGGAGAAAAGGAGGTGCAAAGTGACATACAAGGAAAAAGAGAGAAGTGTGTTCACAGTGTTTACAAACATCTCTGGGGGAATGAAACCACAGACATCCTAAAGTGTATTTCATTTGTGATGGATGTGTTGTGTGGTTTTTATGCTCATTGATCTTGTTTATTTAACATATATCAGGTATCATGTGCAAAAGCCACTGTGGTCCCACAGAAACATGGGAAACTACCTGGACCCTGCATCACCAAACAACGTTGTGGTGCTTAAAGACCCACTCTGATGAAAATTAACTTTTTCTTGTGGTCCATGTGTTCATCTGATATTTTTATGATGCTAGAGGACATATTGGGAGATAACTAAGAGCAACACTGCATTTCTGAAAATTTCTGCATTGAAATCAATTGAATCCTCTCACAGACCCAAACGGCAGGTTCAGACCATAGACTGTATATACTATGGACGACATGGTTCCACCTTCCGAATGGATTTGAAGGCTAAAAGCTCTCGGTATTTCCAGTTTTTTCTCCATTTCCTAAAATCAACATTGTGCAGTAGCGTTGTACGCACTCCACCACTTGCACAGTAGCATTGTACGCTTTCAGCGGTAGAGTCACTGTGATGACGCTCGGCTCAAACAGCATATTTCCTGGACGAGCTACGCAATCTTTGTGTCAATCATAGAAAACATGAACCCCCTAATAACTTTTAAAAATAGAGCTGTACAGAAAAAAGGACTAGAGCACAAACCAGTCTGATAGTAACTACATGTCAAAATCACAAGCAGGGGGAAGAAAAATGTATATTCTGTGTAATAAATTTTTAAAGTTTGTTCACAGCTCCATAGGGATTGCTGGAGGGGGCGGGATTTTTGACCTAAACTGCAGTTTGTCACCAGAGGGTGCTGTTCTCGGGATGGCTTCACCCAGCGAGGAGGCAGATGGCGTCCATTCTATATACAGGCTATGGTTCAGACACCGTGAGATTTTCTCTGCAGGCCAGACTTTGAGATGTAGAGAGAATGATGGCAGTGTGTGCATTAGCAAATTGCAATGCTTGCAAGAGAGCTAATTATAATAATAACTTTCATCATGCCTCCAAAGACATTAGTGTCTCAGAGCTGAATACCTCCTATGTGACCTGCCACTTCTGCTGCACCAACAATGTTAGGCTACAAGCTAGCGTGAAGAGGAGTGTGCAGAGCAGTGCTGTCTCCGCCCACAACTCAGAGGTGAATTGCCAATGAGCTACAGGAGCTCTGCAGAAGAAAAGTCCTTGAAAATGACACAGGTAACACGATTTTGGCTAAAAACTTCATTATCACGATTTAAAAACCACTGATAACACTTTATAAAATAAAATAAAAACTATTAAAAAAACAATCAGAGTGGGTCTTTAATCTGTTAAAACTTTGTGTTTGCACTACAGGGACAATTCACTCAAGCAGATCATGTACAAGTGAATCCCTGTTCTGATCAGGGATTCACACTCTTGACTTGGAATGAGATGGCTCACTTTCATTGGTCTTCGAATCTCTGAAAGGTCCGACAAAGCTCCACCCTCACCTGATTTACTTGAGAGAAATGAGGAAACACTTTTTTTATTTCCGATTGAGAAAAGTCACACAGCTCCAGAAATACTTCAACACTGTAGTTGAGTTTGACTACAGACACAACTGAGAGTGAAAATGAACTTCAGAAAGAACAGTGAGCCATGGCTTCTCTCCCTCTGACATTAACATTTCCGTCTGCTTCACTCAGAGACTAACTGGTTGACAGTGCCTGTCAATCTGCTGATGGTCCAGTCAATCTCTGAAAATCTAGAAACACTATATATATATATATATATATATACGTATATATACGTATATATATATATATATATATATATATATATATATATATACAGTGGTGGCCAAAATTATTAGAACACTTGGCATATTTAAGAATTTTCAGTTGTTTTTGTTGAGTTGGCCATTAAAATACCCATAAAACAAATTAAATATCTACAAAGTCATCATTTTGCTCTATAAACCCTAGAATAGAGCCATCATAAGGAGATTTAGGTCATTTTCCATACAAAAAACAAGCAAGGCCTGTCAGTGTCACACAATCATGTTCCTTCACAGAAGCAGCCAAATTACTTGTGTAATCCTTCTCAGGTGTGATCGTGGTTAAATTGATGGTGATGCAAGTCTTAGGACACAGCTGTGTGATTCTTTTGAACGTACAAGGCCTATCCTGCTCATTAAGTGATTGGTAACATGAGGGTTTTGTCACTGAGGCCACACCACCAATTGGTATAAATTCAAAGCCTCTAGAAGTAGTCTTGAAGCTCATGTTGCTCTTTGAACATGGCTAAGGTGAAGAAGGAATTAACGAGTGAGCAGCGGGTTCGAATAAAGGCCCTTTTTGATGCTGGCTGGAGTTACCGCCGCATAGCCAAGGACTTGAGATGCAGTCCAAGCACTGTAAAGTACACTTTAGACCGCCATGATGCCACCAATTCACACCAGAACCGAAAGGGGAGAGGTAGAAAAAAGAAACTTTCTGACAGACAAGTGAAGCATCTCAAAATTCTCAGTCTTAAGGACCGAAGAAAGACCTCACGAGAACTGCGTGACGAGATCAACACCACAATGACTAATGGTGCAACAGTGTCTTCAAGAACTGTGCGTCGGAAACTGGGAGAAGAAGGACTTGTTGGCAGAATAGCAGCAAAGAAACCATTACTGAGAGAGAAAAATAGAGTGAAACGCCTGAAATTCGCTAAAGAACACAAGAAATGGACAAAGGGAGATTGGTATAAAGTGTTGTGGACTGATGAGTCCAAATTTGAACAGTTTGGCAACAAGCGAAGAGTGTATGTTCGACGGAGGGAGGGGGAGAGATATAAAAATGAGTGTCTCTTGCCAACAGTTAAACACGGAGGGGGTAGTATTATGGTGTGGGGTGCCATTGCAGCCTCAGGAACAGGTGACTTAGTGAAAATTGATGGCATCATGGATAAGAAAGTATACCACAACATTCTGGTGAGGCACGGAGTACCATCTGGGAGTCGTCTTATTGGGCCTGGATTTATTTTCCAAGAGGACAACGACCCTAAACATTCTTCTAAGTATTGCCGGAACTACCTGCGACAGAAGGAATCTGCTGGAACATTGAAAATGATGGACTGGCCCCCTCAAAGTCCGGACCTCAACCCCATTGAGCAAATTTGGGGCGAGTTGGAAAATAAACTGGACAGATCTATTGTACATTCAAAGGAAAGCCTTTGGCTTGAGTTGCAGAAGGCATGGGATAATATTAGTGTTCAAGTTCTCAAGAAATATATTGACACTATGCCAGAGAGATGTGCTGCTGTAATTGCTGCAAAAGGTGGACATACCAAATATTAAAGTTAAAAGTGGATAAAAACAGTAGGACTCACTTAATCTGATATTTGTTGTGCTCAGAGCAACCATCTGCATGCATCATGAACATTTTGAAAGGAAATCATGTTTTGGAGGCAAAAAAAAGTTCAATGTTTTCATTTCTGTCAGGTGTTCTAATAATTTTGGCCACCACTGTATATATATATATATATATATATATATACAGTTGGAAAAAAAAGGGTTTCTTCAGCTTACTCCTCTACACTTCCCAAGAGCAGGTTGACAATGAAATGAAGCAGGTTAATGTTGGTATTTATGGAATGAAAAACCTTGTATCTATCACAGGATGGCTGATAGAGCTCCACCCCTCACCCGATTTACCTGAGATAAACTTGAGAACAGTAATCGTCCTTGACTGAAAAGAGACACACAGAAAAAAGAGAGACATACAACCAGACTCAGCTCCAGAAACATTTTTAAAAAGACATATATATGCAGCTTTGTCTGAGTGAGCCTAACTACACACTGAAGGTAAGTTTGACTACAAACACAACAACGACTCAAAACAAATGAGAGGGATGCTATGACTGACTGTTCTGTCTGCTGTTTTCACTCAGAGACTAAATGGCTTTCAGATCAGAGGAGGATCTCTGCTGTCCGGTCTGTCAGGATATCTTTGTAGATCCTGTCGTTTTGTCATGTAGTCACAGCTTTTGTAAAGACTGTCTGCAGAGCTGGTGGACAGAGAGACCAACTCAAGAGTGTCCAATTTGTAAGAGGAGATCTTCAAGAACATATCCACCCTGTAACCTGGTCTTGAAGAACCTATGTGAGTCATTCTTACTGGAGAGAGATCAGAGACCTTCAGAGGATCTCTGCAGTCTGCACTCTGAGAAACTCAAGCTCTTCTGTCTGGACCATCAGCAGCCAGTGTGTCTGGTCTGCAGAGATTCAGAAAAACACACCAACCACAGATTCAGACCCATCGTTGAAGCTGCTGGAGAACACAAGAAGAAACTTCAGGAAACTCTTCAACCCCTAAAAGAGAAGTTAAATGTTTTTAAGGACGGTAAAACAAAGTTTGAACAAGCTGCAGAGCACAATCAGGTCCAGTGCCGACACACAGAGAGGCAGATTAAGCAGCAGTTCAAGAAGCTTCACCAGTTTCTAGAGGAGGAAGAGGAGGCCAGGCTGTCAGCACTGAGGGAGGAAGAGGAGCAGAAGAGTCAGAGGATGAAGGAGCAGATGGAGGCTCTGAGCAGAGACATAGCAGCTCTTTCAGACACAATCAGAGTCACAGAGGACCAGCTGAGAGCTGAAGATGTCTCATTCCTGAAAAACTACAAGGCTGCAGTGGAAAGAGTCCAGCAGCGCCCCCAGCTGGAGGATCCACAGCTGCCCTCAGGAGCTCTGATAGACCAGGCCAAACACCTGGGTAACCTGAGCTTCAACATCTGGACCAAGATGAAGGACATGGTCTCCTACAGTCCTGTGATCCTGGACCCAAACACTGCTGGTAGTAAGCTCACACTGTATAGTGACCTGACTTGTGTGTGTCAAGGAGAAGAACACCAGCTTCCTGATAACCCAGAGAGGTTTGATTTTCCACTATCTGTCCTAGGCTCTGAGGGCTTGGGCTCAGGGACCCACAGCTGGATTGTTGAGGTAGGAGATTTTGCACAGTGGTCTCTGGGTGTTGTAGCAGAGTCTTCAAAGAGGAAGGGAAATACAAGTTCCAGGTTCTGGGGACTTAAATACATTTATTCTGTATTCACAGCAGTTACACCAACAGATGCCTCTTTTCCTCTCTCATTTTATGATGAATTCCAGAGGATCGAAGTGTATCTGAATTGTGACAGAGAGCTGTCGTTCTACGATCCAGATACTAACAAATGTATATGGTCCTTCCCAAACACTTTCACTGAGAGGGTGTTTCCATACTTTTGTATTTATGATAACCTGGAGCTTTTACCACAGAAGGTGTGGGTAAGCGTGGGAAAGCAAAGGCGGAAATGAACACTATTAATTTGACCTCATTATTGTTTGGTCCACAAAGGGAAGCCTGCCCACAGACTTTTTAAACATCATTCCATTCATTGATTTTGAAGCTGATGTGTGGGGAATTTGGCAATATTTTGTTTTTGTGCTGTTTAAATCAGTCTGTTTTACTTAGCTGTTTTGTTAATTACCTGGCTGAATTGACAACTGAATTGTGATTGGTCAAAACCCCTTGACAACTCCTTCACAACAGCCGTTAACTCTGTATAGCAAAAGCAAAGCCAGAGATAACCAGGTCATGTTTTATCAATTAGCAGAAAAGTCTTCTGGCACATTTTAATTCTGCTTGTTGACAAGTTTGGAGTTTTTTTTGTTAACACGCCAGCTTGTTCAGCAAAACAACATGAATACTTTGGTACTGGATCCTGTCCTGCAATCCATGTTCTGGCAACATAGCTAGTAAGAGCACCTCCATGTTGCAGATGCCTCCAACTGAAACATGAGCCATATTAATGACAGCAACAATGGTCAAAGTTGGAAGAAAAAGAGTGTTATTGTTGTGTCCAAATTAAGAAAAAATGATGTTAATAGAATTTTTGTTGTTGAAAAGCTGACAAAATGAGGATTATACTTATCATTCTTCACAGGGGCCTCTTGTCCTTGAAGGCCATGTTTTTATCTGGGGTGAGAAGAGAAGAGGGGGGTGTTTTAATGTAGTATCTGACTGCTAGATCTCCCTGATTAATCCTATTATGACACACTGTAGCTTTTAAACAAAATTGTGGCAGCCATAGCCATTCCTTTTAGTTACCAAAATCACAAAAATCCATCTTTTTCATCATCACATTGTACTCTTCTTAATAATGTCATTACATTATGCTTTGTATAGCTTAATTCTGCATTAAAACTTGTGTAACCATCAAGTTGCTGTCAGAAGTCATTTTTGCATGAAGCTGCTCGGTAAAAACAGTGTTTATTTTGCGTGTATTTAAATCTGAGATCGCCACATAATCCGATTTTCCGCTAGAAAAAGGACTGTGATGTTCAGAATGACTGTTTCTGTGTCTGATAAGAGTTTCAAATCCTTTACACTCTCCTCTACGAATAACGATGTCTTAAGTTCTTCTAGATATGTTCAAATAAGGTTTAAGGTGTAAAAAAAAAATAGTTCAAGTTTCTGGACTCAGAACTGCTTTAAAAATAATCTTGGGGTAGGAAAGCTGTATGGATGTACCAATCCAATGTTTGGATTGGATATTGGCTCTGACATTGACAAATTAACTGGATCGAATAACTGATGAATAACAACGATCCAGCGTTCTGATCCAGTCTTTTTTTTCTTTTAATTAATTTTTCTTTTAATACATGGAAGTCTTACTTCTTTTTGCTGTGTGCTAATGTACAATTTGTTATTGTTATCAGACTGAGTTGGAAAAAATGGATCGATGCATTTATAGTGAGCTGCATAAAGTTTGGAAAGATTTTCCCTACCCAGTCCTTAAACCATGAACAGAGTAAGATAAAAAAAAAAATCTTTATTTAAAAATAGAGCAGACAACAATTACAAAGGAGAGTAAATATATTACCTCAGAGTGAACTGTGGTCTATATAAATATTACCTTACAGAGGCAACATGAGGAACTGTGCAATCAGTGAAACTTAGAAAAAGCTAAAACCTTTTGGACTAGCCAGATAAAGATCTTCTTGGTAAATCTATGCAGGTGTTGCAAAAGCAGTATTTACGATGTAAATAAGTGCATTTTTTTATCTCTTTTTTCCTTCTTCTTCAATAACATCCTTTTTTAACAGTAACTGCATGTATTGCAGTCTGTCTGTAAGGCACTGTATTGCTGTATTCTGCCATATAGCAGAAAGTGCAGTTAATGTGTTCCTGCTTTGTAAGACAATATTGTAGCCTTACTCTCTTAATTTAACTCACTCAAATACGCACGCCTACACACAAACACACACACACACACACACACACACACACACACACACACACACACACACACACACACACACAGAAAGCTGACTGACATAAACAAATCAACGGAGGCCTCACACAGGGCACCATAAATTTGATTTCATGTTAGCCAGTTGGTTATTTACTTAAACGTGGGTAATTATTGGAGTTGACAACAAATTTTTGTCAGATTAGTATTAGATTATCCTGAGTACCACACTGTAATCAAAAACCAATCATCATAGAGGGCATATCTGGTGTCATTAATTCACTTGAAAGGTGTAAAAAGCAGATGAGGCCTAAAGAATTAACACAAGAGTATCTTGGGCTTTGCATGGCTCACTTCCTAAGATTGGGTTGAGAGAGCACAGCCATGTCTCCATGCTGCCTGCACCTCACCAGGGTGTTGCAGGTAAGAGAATGCATGTATGCGGAAGCTACAGGGGTGAAAAAAAGAAAGAAAGAAATGCCCAAAGTGGCAGGCAGATAAGATCAGGTGAAACCTGTTGAGCAGGAAAAGAATGGGTTAGAAATGCTGGTGGAATGAGAACATTGTGATCAAGTAACAGCATTTATCACAAGATGCCCGAAAGAGCTCTACCCCTCGTCTGATTTACCAGAGATAAACCTGAGTACAGTATATAACTGTCCGTCACTGAAAAGAGACACATAGAAAAGAGAGACTGGCAACCAGACTCAGCTCCAAAAAAAAGGAAAGGTTTGTTTGAGTGAAACTACAGAAACGGACAACTACAACACTGCTGCTTTAACCTGCTGGAACTCCACACACTGAAGGTAAGTTTGCCGACAAACACAACAATGACTTAAAACGAATAACAGGGACAAAGAGAGAGAGGGAGAGGCCATGACTGATGGTTCTGTCTGCTGTTTTCACTCAGAGACTAAATGGCTTTCAGATCAGAGGAGGATCTCTGCTGTCCGGTCTGTCAGGATATCTTTGTAGATCCTGTCGTTTTGTCATGTAGCCACAGCTTTTGTAAAGACTGTCTGCAGAGCTGGTGGAGAGAGAGACCAACTCAAGAGTGTCCGGTTTGTAAGAGGAGATCTTCAAAGGAATATCCACCCTGTAACCTGGTCTTGAAGAACCTGTGTGAGTCTTTCTTACTGGAGAGAGATCAGAGACCGTCAGAGGATCTCTGCAGTCTGCACTCTGAGAAACTCAAGCTTTTCTGTCTGGACCATCAGCAGCCAGTGTGTCTGGTCTGCAGAGATTCAGAAAAACACACCAACCACAGATTCAGACCCATCGATGAGGCTGCTGGAGAACACAAGAAGAAACTTCAGGAAACTCTTCAACCCCTAAAAGAGAAGTTAAATGTTTTTGAGAAAGTTAAAGTGGAGTTTGAACAAACTGCTCAACACATTCAGATCCAGACTGAACACACAAAGATGCAGATTAAGGTGCAATTCAAGAAGCTTCACCAGTTTCTAGAGGAGGAAGAGGAGGCCAGGCTGACAGCTCTGAGGGAGGAAGAGGAGCAGAAGAGTCAGAGGATGAAGGAGCAGATGGAGGCTCTGAGCAGAGACATAGCAGCTCTTTCAGACACAATCAGAGCCACAGAGGACCAGCTGAGAGCTGAAGATGTCTCATTCCTGAAAAACTACAAGGCTGCAGTGGAAAGAGTCCAGCAGCGCCCCCTGCTGGAGGATCCACAGCTGCCCTCAGGAGCTCTGATAGACCAGGCCAAACACCTGGGCAACCTGAGCTTCAACATCTGGACCAAGATGGAGGACAAGGTCTCCTACAGTCCTGTGATCCTGGACCCAAACACTGCTAATATAGACCTCGGTCTGTCCGAAGATCTGACCTATGGGAGATGGAAAGATGAGCAGCCACTTGATTATGATGACAGAACTGATATAGTTCCCTGGTCTGTTCTCGGCTCTGAGGGCTTTAATTCTGGGACTCACAGTTGGGATGTTGTATTGGGAGACAGTTTAATCTGGTCTCTGGGTGTTGTCGCAGAGTCTGTTAAGACAAAGAAAAACACTGAAGGTGGATTGTGGAAAATAATATTTTCTGTCACTGAATATATAGCCTCCTCACCATCAGCTCCACAACTAGTTCTCCCTGTCCATGAGCAGTTCCAGAGGATCAGAGTGATTCTGAACTGGGATGAAGGAAAGCTGTCGTTCTTTAATCCTGATACTAACACACACATACACACCTTCACACATGCTTTCACTGAGAGGATGTTTCCTTTTTTTGACTGTTTTGATGAACTGATGATTTTACCCCTTGAAGTCAGTGTGACAGTGGAATAAAGCATGCAGAGTTAGATTTGGATAAATCTGGTTTTATTCATGTTTATTTGTTAAAGGAGAGTCCTCTATCAGCTTTTTGGAAATGTAGTTTATGGTTAATATCTTGGTTTACATTGGTGTGTACAGTAATCACCTGAATTTAAGAATTGGTTTTACTTTTTGCCAACTTAAATTGGGTCTTTTATATCTACATAGGAGCAGGTTCCCCTCAAAGAGGCCACCCTAATGGACTGCCATATCGTCAAAGAACAGACAAATCACATAACTGGCCAGAAACATTAATAACATAAAACTAGAGTTGACCACAATCTATGATTGTCCACCTCAGGCCCTGAGCTCCTTCTTCTCTTGGATTCCTCTGGACTGTTACTGCAGACATGAACATCAGCCTCACTGACATTAATAACATAAAACTAGAGCTGACTACTATTAGGCCTGCTGACTGTAATCACATTTAATTAATTTAATAATGTCCATAATCACTCATATCTTAACCCTGTAAACTGAACTCTTTTTTGTTTCACCATTACATGAACTGTTGTTGTTGTTGTTGTTGTTTCTGCTGTCCCCTGTCTCTCTCTCACCCTCGTTCTCTACTCTCTCTCTCTCGCTCTCTCCCTCTCCCTCCCTCTCCTTACTCATTCTCTCTCTCCTTCCCCTTATCTTGTTCTGTCTCTCTCCCCCTGCCCTTTCCCCTCTTCTCTCTCTCTCTCTCTCTCCCCTCCATCGCTCTACATTCCTCCCCAACCCAGCAGCGGCATGGTGGCTGTCTAACATGAGGCTGGTCCTGCCCAAGGTTTCTGCCTGTTAAAAGGAAGTTTTTCCTCGCCACTGCTACTCATGTTAGTTGAGATGGGCCAAAACCCATGTTAGGTTGGTTCTTGATCATCAAACAATGAGCGTGGTCTAGACCTGCTCTTGTTCTTTGAAAAGCGTCTTGAGATGATGACTGTTGTGAATTGGCACTATATAAATAAAATTTGATTGATTGATTGAGAAACAGCTAGAAAATAAATAATTTGATTATCTTTCTTTGTTTTTAAAGCTATGTGTTTGGACATCGTTGTCTTCATGAGATAAGACAGCTAAAGAGAGGCAGGAAATGTGGGGTGTAGAGAGTGCAACAAGGACCATAGCCTCCATACATAGGGCATTAAAACCCCCAAGATTTCCCATTTGAATGTTTCTTAATCACAGTCTAATTATGAAAGCATGTCTTTTACTGTATTTTTGCTTAATGTATTACTTTTGTAAAGATGTTATTATAGGACAGTTAAAGATACTCAAAGATATGTCCTCACGTTAAGTTAAAATAACATTGACAGCACAATAAAGTTATTGCTGTTGGTGGGTTCACAGGGTTTGATTTTTTATACAGGGAGCTCTGCACTTCATTTTTGACATCTTTCTTATCTGTTAGTGTGGTTTGTACATGACAATAAATGTGTGATTTAAGTTTTTATGATTATCAAAAATAAAAACATCCTTTTAAAACTTTTGAGATGACTTTATTGTTTTATCCTTTGTGCAAAAGTGCACCTAGAAGTTTATCTACAGCTTTAACAAAGATTCAAGTCCAAATATCATCCCTGCATCTGCCCAGCTTTCATACTGCAAACTAACTGCAGAAAGCATTAACACTTATGAGGTTACAGTACAAACAGAGCCGTCCTTGTTTCCTGCAAATTCAATGATAATCGATAAGAATACTTAATTTTGGTCAAATTTTGCAGGAGTCTGATGCTGTCTTCCAGTTGTACTGAAAAGTCAGATTTTTCGAGTTCTGAGTCAGAAATTCATCTTAACTGCTCCCCTGAAGTCAGATTTTTGACCTGGAAAGTTGGTCGGGAAGATGCCAACTTCCTGCATCAACAGTAAACAATAACAGTGTAAGTGCTCATAATGAAATATGCACTTCTGTTTTATTTGTTTTGCAGGTGGTATATATATTAGGTACTATCCAACGTCTAACTGTGGATATGGTATAATGGTGTTTGTATGAGTAAAATACCATGTTACGTGTTGTTTTCAACTGGTACAGCCAACAACGGTTAACATGCAGTCAACTTGGGTGAAACACCATCCCCAGCTCCGACATCCAACTTCTGAGGAAACCGGAATGCAGAATTAGTTATAGTAGAATCCTGTTCCTTAAAAACCCTGACCTTCTTTAGTACTACTCTGGGGTCTGACTCATATAAATACAGCCTTTGCATTGCTTTCTATAAGACAACACAAGAGTGCCCGGGTGAATTCTTAGACCCTGAGTAGTTTCAACTACATTATTTTTTGTGACTGTACGATTGTGTCAGATGTAGTTTAAAATTTAAAGCAGGTGAAGGTATTTTTGAAGTGAGGTTGGTTTGCCACAAGCAATTGTTTTCATGGATTTTTGTCTCCTCAACCCTTTAGTAAGACATTGCTGGAAATACTGACACAAATACTTAACTCAGCAGCTTTAGAGACTTTGACCCAAACACTCATCTCAGTTACAGTGTACACTCTATATCAAAAGTTTTTTTTCATACTTTGCCCTCTTACGGAAGAAAACGTTCTTGAGTCCAAACATTTTATCCTTATTAATTATTTTGACACCTAAAACATATAAACCTAAAGCCCTTGTTTGAAACCATAACTGCTCTTTGAACCCAAATAGGCAGCTGTTGATCAAAACATGATTTCAGTGTTCATCGTCTTAGATATGACTTTTCCAAAACAGAGGCTTAATACTAATGGATCCCTCTTTGTTTTGTGCAAACCACTAGGTCATTGTTGTTAATCTGCATGTTTGTTATTATAATGCAGAAGTTATAGTGCAGAGAGTCACAGTCAGCTTTAGAGTATCTCTAATATGTTTTCTATGGAGATGAAGCAGTGCAGTTGGGGGTGTGGGCGTGTAGGCTCTGGTGTTACACTTTCTCATATTGATTTGTTCTCTGTTGCTCTGTTTGGACTCATTGAATGTTGTGAAAATAAAATGCCATGAAATCCAATAGAGGAGAGGAACAATAAACTGATATCCCCTTAAAGGGCTGCAGTGTGGCAGCCAGGCGGTGCACTGTGGGTAATAAATCAATGTTACTGACAACTGTCCTCGCTGTGTGTCTGTAAGTGACACAAACCAAGTGAAACTGGTGAGATCAGCCGGTGCTTTGACCCACAGCCAAATAAATCTGATGCAGTGCTGAAGCTCTGATACATGGCAAACACACACACACACACACACACACACACACACACACACACACACACACACACACACACACACACACACACACACATAATACAATTATCATGACACCAGCAGAGAGGCATCAACACTGAAAGGCCATGTGGTCAAATGGACATCCTGCACACACTCACACACACATACACCAGTGGTCAACGAAAGCGATCTGGTCACTCCCCAGGGTGCAATGCATCTTATCTCATCTTCCTGGTGTCCCCACTGTGAGCTGGCCAACAGATATGGGGCAGCTGGGGGGTGTCTGCAGGCGCACCAGAGGGCAGATAAGCGCTAAATTAGAGCCAAGCAGAGGAATGGTCTGTGTAATGCAGCCCAAGGGTCAATATGCATCAGCGGTTATCTAATGATGGGAGCTGAGCCGCAGGAATGAGACCCCCTATAGAGGAAGACCCCACTCTGAGCATCACTGCACCTATTTAGGATTTTTTTGTTTTTTTTTCCACGTTTCTTACATGTAACAGTGTATATAATACTGGATAAGGTAGGAACATTAAGATGCCATGGATGCCACTTCTATTGTTTTGTTTCTGTTCTCCTGAAGAACGCCATTCCCCCCCTTATTATACGCATAACTGGGAAAACAAACAAAGACAGTTTATCCCAGTCACTACAATTTCATACAGTTCATAAAAATGTCCTTAATACTTACTGTTGGAATTGGATGTTGGCTTGTTTCTGAGCTGCAGAAACTGTTAACAGAGGTTTTGTTGTCTCTACAGTTACTCATTAAAGAGTATTCTCGGGTGCTGGTTGATTCACCCAAGGATCCATGAATTGGTCAGATTTCCATTAACTTCAGGATAAAATTCAAAATTCTTCTTCTGACTTACGAGGCTCTTCATGTTCATATAACATCATATCTTAAAGAGCTTTTAGGTTCTTTTCACCCCTCTAGAACATTGCAGTCCCAACATGCAGGTCTGCCCATCGTACTTAGAGCCTTTAAAAAGTGTTCTGGTTGGAGAGCTTTGAGGTATCAGGCCCCTCTCCTCTGGAATCATCTACCAGTTGAGGTGTGGGGGCAGACACCCTTTAAAGTGCAACAATATAGCCAGATTATTGGGCAAATACAAGTATTCTAAAGATTGCAAACATTTAACTCTTGTAAAACACATAACAAATTATTTTATGAACTAATTACAAAAGAGATGGTGATAAACCCTTGGACTAATAAAGAGGGTTCTTCTCAGGAGGTAGATTGTTCCCCTCCTTCAGATGGTGATGGGCTCACACAACGTAAACGCAACAAATTATTTTATGAAAACACAACTTATTTACAAAAAAAAAAAAAAAGAAAGAAGATGGGGAACTCAGAAGGGTAGGTAAGAAGATAGAGATATACCAAGGAGTGTGTGTGCATGCACGTGTGTGTCAGATACCAAGAGGGTGACAGATGACATTCTGCCTTTTGGGGCTGTGCCCCATTGTCCTGTGAGTTGCCATCATACTGTGTGTTGCCATGTGATCTCTGAGCTTGTATGGCTTCTTTGGTTGATGGCCTTTGTGGCTGTGTTCTTCTTAAGTGCTCTTAAAAATAAATGACAAGAAGCCAACTTAGTAAAGCTCAATTTCTGGATTATGAAATCTTATAAGAGATATCACTTAGATATCGATGCTTGTTGTTTGCATGCACCCAAAGGGCAAGATCCTAACATTCTACCAATGTGATTAGAAAATAGTAGATATTGAAGTGAATAAGAGACTTGAACTTACAACTGCAGAACTGAAGTCTGAGTCGCACAGCTTGGTGTCCATGGCGTCATCATTCTCAATTGTTGGGTTACTGCACTTATTCAGCACTGGGACACCCTCTCTCTGCTTCAGGAGGTTATTCAACATCCTGGTATGGACCGTTTGGGTGTCTTGCACTTTGTCGAGGAGTTTCACCAACTGGGTGAACACGTGTTGTCCCATTCCACGTGGTGCTACACTGGAGCTGCTCAACTGGGTTGAAGTGGGTCGGCTCTGTCTTGGTGTCTGGGTTTTTTAGTGGGGCTGTGCATTAGGGTACCACAGCCACTCCAAATTAAACATCTTCAGCCAGCTTTCAGTGCACTTTATGCACCGGCCGGCGGGCACGAAAATGTCAATGTACCAGCTGATTCTGTCAACACCTCCCCTTACTGCGCCGCCATGCCCAGCTTGGTGCATCTCCATTTAACTCTGTCTACTAAATTACGAAACTGGCAGTGCACTGCACTAAAATACTGCGGGTCACGCCACCCTGTGCTGCTGGCAGGCAGGAAAATAAAGCCTAAAGTCTGATAAAAAACAAAACAGAAAGGAGTGGGTGACAATGAAGGGTAAAGGATGATGTTGAGTCAGCAATTTAGAAACCCTGACAGAGTGAGCAGGACCACGAAACAAATTGAGTCTCACCCTACGATTGCACATGTATTATACATTATCCTGCTTTTTAGCTGGCTGCCAAGTTATGAAACAAAGAAACTGACAGATAATACAGATTTAAAGATGGATATAATGATTTCAAAGTGATTTATTCATAATACATAGTCCCTTTGATTTTAGTCAGTAACACCTCCACTCCAATCGATTCCTCTAGCCTGCTCGAAGGGCAAATTAATATTAAACTGAACATTTAAATTCAGGGTCAACTTAAAGCATGATCCTGCTCATTTTTTTTTCTTTTTGAACTAATTTATGTTCCACAGAGGGAAATATGAAACAAGGTGAAAGGAACGTCGGCAGGAATACTTATGTTTATATTCTGGTCCTTTGACGATTCTAAGCTTCGACATTGAGACATTTGTAAACATGAATATAGCAGATGTCACAGTGTTAATCATCATTGCTTCTATCACAACTGCTTGCAGCTTACAGATGCTCCCTTGGCTCTGCTCCCAGTGTAGGGGTTTCAGTGGTTGAGGTGCTCATTTCTCCACTCTCAAAACCAGCCTGAGAAACAGGACACTGACTTTTTACCACAGTGTCAACAGGCAGAGGGGGAATCTGCCAGACCTCTTTAAGGGGATTTATTAATATGATAAATGTGATTAGGTTGTCTCAAAAGTCTCTCTTGAGTGCCTTATTGACGCTGTCCACGTTTATGAAATGAATTCCTGCAGTTGTTGAGAAGGCCGTTATGAGGAGGGTATACATTTCCTCTGAGTCTGAAGATTGTCCCGGGTGCTGACCTTTGTATCCCTCATGGTGCTCTGTCAGGTGTTCAGACACCTCCAAGGCAGTGCTGTGCTGATAGGTGTGTGCACCTCCTTCATGACATTTAGCTGCAAGTCGTCAGCAGGAAGACTCGTAGAGAGCAGGTAGGTGTTCAGTCTGAGTCAAGGACAGGGAGATTTATCACACAGTTGTGATGCTGCGGTGAAACTTTAACCTTTCAGCAAACTGTCTGATCTCTCCAGTCTACCAGAAATCACTGTGGTGCTGGATGTGGGAGAGTTATAAGACCAGATGAGACAAAAAAGTGGGTTAAAGAAAAGCTACAGTGAAACTCTGAAAAGGAGCTCATTAAGATTTCAGTATGAATGTTTTGCAATTACTTCCTCGTACTTCTGCCTTCCATGTTTTCTTCCACTGTCCTCCATACACCATCCTAAGCTGTCAGCGTACGAGCTAACCATATGTTCGTTTGCTGTTAACAAAAATGTAAAAGTCACTCAACAACATGATTAGCACAAGACCCACTCTAAAGCGGGGTACACAAATAAAGATAATCAGGCTGTATTCGTCCCAATTTTCCCCCTCCTGACCAAGGACGACAATCAGAAGATTATTTTATGTCTTCTAAGATTATCCTATAAGATTATCCTGTGGTCTGAGGTGTATTAAGAGTGAATTTGTACCGATAATTGGGTCCAAAATGGGTCGGGTCTGACTGAGGAACAAGGAACCAAACAAAGCAAATAAAAATAAAACATGTTCTTTGTTTTTGTTAGATCACATTTTATCACCCGAGATTTCTGTCTTGGAGGACTAGATTCTAGATCGGTGGTGAAACAGAATCGTTTAGAGTGTGGTGTGCTGTGTTGAGATTATGGGAGCACACCACACAGAGTACAATTAAAACTGTTCAATGCCTAATTCTTTTATCTTCATGGGGTCTGAAACAGATAAAAAATGTCTTCAGATTTAAAAAAATCCTTATGTGTGTACCCCGCTTAATATTAAACATGTTTTAGATGACAATTGTTTCATGCTGAAGTAACAGGGAGTGTAGCTCATACTCATCAAGTTACTGCTGGCTTTTAACACCTTTCAGCAACATCCTTATGACTTAACTTAGGGTAACCATATTCTGAATCCCCCAAAAGAGGACACGACTTCGCGGGAGCAGAGTCACAGAGACGCGTGTGGTTAATTTTTTGAGTTTTTCGGGTCAAGTCCACGTGACACAAATTCAAAACTTCAATACAAAACCCCGGACATTTGAAGAATTTTATAAACTCCCGAGTACAAGGCGAGACAGCCCCCCCCCAAAAAAAGACATGTCCGGGTAAAAGGGGACGTATAGTCACCCTACTTAACTTGCTTCAGATTTGATCAGGATGTGTTCTTCACCCTTCACAAACAAAATAATGTGGGAGTTAAAGGACATATCATGTACTCTTTAGCTTAGAGAGCTGTAGGCTTAAGCTGCTGTTGTCTTAAGCCGCGTTCAGACCAAACGCGACCTGAAGCGACCTAGTCGTGTTGGTTGTTGTATTCCCGTCGCGTCGCGCCCTGGTGTGTTCACACCGGGTCCAAAGCTGCAGTCATGGAGGTCGCAGGACGCGGCTGGTCGCCGCTGACCCGCTTCTCCCACCTTCCTTCTCCCTCCTTTTCTCCCTTATACATACATCCCGCAGCCCCTTCCAGCGCTTGCGGCACACATCCACTGCAAAGACACACACACACACACACACACACACACACACACACACACACACACACACACACGTTGAAACATAGCCTAGCAAGCAGGGGAAGTTTGCTGTGTTTTCAGAAAATAGTCTGCTCACTGAAAAAAATAAACAAACTTCCCAGAAAGCCCAACATCATGGACCACCTTCGCCCATGCCTCCTCTTTGGAGGTGCGGTCCCGGTAGAACGCGCACCCCATGTCATACAGGACTGGGTGATAACTCACGGCAGTGATAAGCTGCTCCTCCATTGTGATTCTTCTTCTCCTCCTCCTTGCTTCGCCGGTTTGTTGACGTCAGCAGAGCCCTGATTGGCTATCACGGCACAGAGTCGCTCCCAAAGTTCAAATATTTGAACTTTGGGAGCGACGCGACTTGGCGTCCTGCAACCTCAGGCGATGTCGGCAACCATGTGTGACTTGGTCGCCGAGGTCGCTGACGTCGCGTTGCTGGCAGCCGGCGGTCCCCAAGTCGCGTCAGGTCGCGGCTGTCCATAGACTTTGCATTGGGAGTCATTGCTCACGTCCCCGAGGTCGCGTTTGGCCTGAACGCGGCTTTAGACTGCATTATATATTAGACTTTAACAAGCTTAGACTGCTACAGGTTTGGACCTCTGTAGGCTCATAGTGTATGAGGCTCTGACTGCTACAGGCTCCGAATGTTGTAGGCTCAGACTGTTATAGACTCAGACAGTTGTAGACTCGGACTGTTATAGACCTAGACTATGATATACTTACTGTTATATCACACTGTTGATGTTCAGACTGCTATAGGCTCAAAGTGTTAAAGACTAGAGTGTTATAGGCTCAGACTGTTGAGGTTCAGACTGCCATAGGCTCACAGTGTTAGAAGCTTAAAGTGTTAGAGACTAGAGTGTGGTAGACTCAGACTGTTGAGACTCAGGGCTCTATTTTCGTGCCTTGCTGGAGACGTGGCACAGGCACGGCATAAGTCAGGTCTGCTGCGCCGACAAGGCGTTCCCAAGCACAATTTGGTATTTTGCTGAGCGGCGTAAGTATCCCCCCTCCCAGCGGCGTCGTGACAAAAGTGGGTTGTGCGCAGAGATCAAAACATAAACTCCAATAATTGCATTAAAATCAGAACCATCTGTGCGTAAATGACGCATCACGCTCCGTGGCCTGGCTCTTTCTTTCCTTGATATTGGCATACAAAATAAATTTGGCCCACAAAACTGAATGTTAAAATATTTGTGTAGGCGCAAAGTAAATAACTCATCTGATCACTGAAACATATCGTCAGTTCAGCCGCTGCAGCTACAGCAGGACGGGGAGAGGACACTGAGATGTGTCCAGGTCGAGCTGTGCGAGAAATAAGCGGAAGAGGAAGAAAGAAAAGGAGGGAGACGGCTTACATATCTTGTTAACTTCATCATGTGTGTTTATTTACTAGATATTTAATTTAATGCGGTTTCAGCTGTGTTGATTTTGGTCAGGTTGTGTGTCCAAACACGTGCCAGATCAGATATAGATCAAAATATATCAATATAGATCTAAATGTGCTGACTCAGAATATTGGTTGTTGATGATTATTTATTGCACTAAAATGTGCCTGACACTGTGGAAACCTGCTGGTGAGGCATCAGTGACGTATGCCGATACGCTGCAGGTCTACCAAAATACCACTACACCAGCTGCGCTCCGCCTGCGCTGAAAGCTGACCAGGTTTGAATCAGTGAGCTTTCAGTGCACTTTACACGCCAGCGGCGAGCACGAAAATGTCACTGCGGCAGCTGACTCTGTTGACACCTCCCCCTGCCGCGCCACCACGCCCAGCTTGGCAGACCTCGGTGCGCCTCAGTCCACGAAAATACCAAACTGGCTGTACGCCAGGCTCCGCCAGACAAAAGTACCACTGCGCTGGGTCCGCCACCCTCTGCCGCGTCGCCGGCGAACACGAAAATAGAGTCCTTAGACTGTTGAGGTTCAGACTGCTATAGGTTCAGAGTGTTAGAGGCTCAAAATTCTATAGATCATGGCTGCCTTAGGTCTAGACAGTCGATATAATGATTTCCAGCTTAGAAACACCAGTATGAAACAGAATTAGACATCTGTTTGTATAGACTACCACAGACTTAGACTTACATGTACCTCGACTACTACAAGTTAGGAGTTTTGTAGACTTGGACTAGTATAGGCTTAGACTGCTATGGTTTTAAGTTAAATTCTGCTGAGTGAAGTGACACTTTTAACTTCTATCTCGCAATTATTGTCCTTTCTCTGTCTGCTTACCACAAATGTTGATCCTTAGTGTTATTCAAGGTACTAATCGTTGATTTTAAAGAATACTTTTAGCCTTTTTTCTGTTTTATTACTTCTGCTGGATTTTATTTATTTATTTTTTTTTTTTGCAAAGGGTGGCCTGCTGCTGTGAACCAGCTTGACTAACTCCTGGAAATGTAACCATAATCTTTTGTTGTTATTAATGCTTTGTTAATTTCTTTGTCTCCATTTATCTCTTTTTCTGTTTCTGTCCTTTCGGTCGTCACAGATATTTGGTCCAGATCTGCCCTTTATAAATATTGTCTTGAGGTTACTTTGTAATGACTTGACGCTACATAAATAAAAAGTAATGATTGATGTGAAATGCACCAATGCTGGCTTGATGATGCCACACCCGGCTCTAAACTGGTCTGAAAATGAACAAAAACAAAACGGTTATCTATCTGCAGGCAGCATGTAGGAATGAAAATTTCATGACTTTATTAAAAGAAAAGTTTGCGCGTGTGGGAAGGCAACATGTTGAGATAACAGCACAAGCTGCTGCTGAAGACTCCTACAGAGAGAAGAGGTTAAAGCTGAGGATAATGAAAAGGAATGAGATGCGGATAGAAAAAAAAGGAGTGTGGAGAAAGCAGAGGAGTGTAAAAAGAGGAGGAAAGAAAAGGAGGGATATAGCAAATGCCCTGTGCTTTTTTCCCATGATGCCTCTCCCAGTTCTCTGAAGAAATCAGTGTTTCTTCAGTTTGTTACTTTGCTCTGGGCTGTGTGACAGTCCCTTCCCACCCTCAGCAGGGTGTGAGCTGTGATGAGTGCAGGCCGGAGGCGGTGGCTCAGAAAGTGAGCAAGAAAGGAGGAGAAGGAGGAGGAGGCCGGGAGAAATGATAGAGCGTCTAAAGTATGGATGACACGAAGGAGGGCAGAGAGGAGGAAGACGGAGCTGGAGCAGATGTTTGAAGGATGACTAGATTGGTGGAAGGTGTGATTTTCTCGGAAAATGAGGATGTGGGAGGGGCTAAATCTGATTTGGAAAGAGATGAATGAAAGAAAGGGGTGTCTGAGAAGGTAGAGGGAAAGTGACTTTGATGGTAAGATATAGAAGTGTGGAAGTGAAAAAGGATCAAAATCAGACGAGATCAGGGAGGATGAAGACAAAGAGGATGAGGATGAGGAGGTGGGCTGATGCTTGCAGAAGGAGACTCATGAGACGATCCCAAGGAGCCTCCGGGCAGACTTCCACCAAATGCTGGGTGGATTCCTTCATCCTACAGCCTGAC
Source organism: Xyrichtys novacula (assembly GCA_962446985.1). Classification (NCBI taxonomy): domain Eukaryota; kingdom Metazoa; phylum Chordata; class Actinopteri; order Labriformes; family Labridae; genus Xyrichtys; species Xyrichtys novacula. Next base: position 23,588,245 of record OY660865.1, read on the forward strand.
GCCATGGCAACGCCTTGCACACATGGGGTGTAAGAGCAGTGTGAAGGCTGGATGTTAGCCTTGGGAGGCAGTATGAACTGGAAAAAAGGCTAACAATCATTTCAGGGCTGAAAAGAGTCATATGACCCACCCAGCTTTTCAAACTGTTTCTTAGGACAAAGCAGAAGACATGTCCACATCATTTTTTTTAAATACTAAGGTTTGTTTAAAGGTCAACTTTAATTTTGCAGACATTTATGAGGCTGTACTGTATGTGACTAGACAAAAACAGGTAATAAAACACTCAACAGAAGCGAAAATAGAGTTTAATTGTTATAAGACTGGATATAATGGTTACCAACAATAAGATCATACATCTTTTTTAGAGTACAGAGACATAAATTGACCATGAGGAAAAAAAAATTTCAGTGGGCAGTAACCTTAAAGAGAACCAGACAACATGCATGACTCTGTAGTAGAAATCACCACATGTGCTCAATTTGATGTATGTATGTATGTATGTATGTATGTATGTATGGATGTATGGATGGATGGTTTGCGTTTGAAAGAGTTGGCTAATGGTTCCTCTCAAAGATGTTCAAGTGTTCATAAAACATTGACCTTGTGTAAAACCTGTGCAGCTTTACCACACTTTAGCCTATACAGAGGTCCACTTCAGCTTTAATGAGTGTCACACTTGTGGTAATACTGAAAGCAGGTGCTTTAACTGTGAAATAAGAACCTTCACTTCCTGTACATTAAGCTGCCTTTGTATAAGAAGCCCCTGTCCTCCTATAGGACTCTGAGTTAGCTTTTAAACTACAGGGTGTGTGTTTGTGAAACGGTATCAGGAAGTATCTGTGTTTCTGAAATGACCTCGGACATGACACTGAAGCCATGCCAGCAACTGTGTGTGGCCCTGGACGCTGGTCTGTTTTGAGCTGGGTAAAGGATTTACCCCGAGGAAGGTGAATAAGTATCACATTCATATTTTTCACAGAGAGCTTTGCTGAAAACAGACTAAAAGTGTCACACTCTTGCACCAAAATATCTCTAGAAAAAGGGAAAATACGATTAGAATAGTCAAATCAAATCCAACACGATATTTGTGTAGAATTTAACAAAACCATCTGCAACACTGCGGTTTTGCCTTCTTCTTAATGGACTGCTTTATCCTCCACCATCACCATGTTTGTTGTCGTCAAAGTTTGTGACTCTTCTTGTTATTTCGGGCTTACTCTTGAGTCTGAGCGGCACCATCTAGCGGATGTATTGCTATTTTTTTCACCTGACACACTGGTAAGCTTTAAGCCCAATGTCCACACTTTGTAAAAAAACAGACAATCCACATCAACACATGTGGGTGTGTTGGTCAAAAAAAGAGGTGAAGTTGGCAAAAAGGTTGTTTATTGATGAGAAACAGAAAGAGTCTGTACTGTCTACCTCCAAAAACCTGGTCTAGAGTCTGAAGTCAGTAATGCAGTACTTTATGAAAACTTAGTGGGCGCATTATGGGAGTAAAAAATTGTGTTAGAGTCGACAACCTAGCTTTCTTTGACTTTGACACGGATGAGCTCTTGTTCATGATAAAATATCGCAGCCTGATCTACTAAAGCTTTGCCTGTATAAAAACACATCTGCTGTCCCAAGTGTTGAATGCTATGTCGCGTAGGATGGGCAGGTATATCCAGTTCCCACGCATTAAATGACACACAACACAGCTTTTATGCAGTTGTTGACTTCTCCAAAATGATAGGTGCAACTCCATGGCTTCAAACTGTTTAAGGCTACTCTGGTCCCCCAACATCTCAATGCTGATGGCCAATTTTGCACATGTGAAATCCTCATTTAAATGGGGTGGTCTGCACCACTTTGCACCTGTTGTCAATATCACAAGCAATCTTAGTAGATCACCCGCAACACACCCACTTACAGCACATGTCGTTATTTGGGACCTTAGTAGATCTTGCCCATGTTGTTTTCGCTTTAACACTGAAATTGAGCTTTTTATTGGGACTTGGAAGACCTAAAATTGCGAGTATTTTCCCTGTTTCCATACATCCTGATACAGCTCACTGCTTTTTCATAACCATAGCCCTGAGGCTGCAGCCTCAGACTTCAAGCTTTATTGTGCACACTCTTTTGATTATGTGCTAACCTGACTCTTAAAAGGGAATGAGCATAGACAAACTGATTGGTTTGACTTACTTCACACCAAAAACAAACATGATCAATCAGTGCAGGCAATCCAACCTCTTTGCACCCTGCACCTTGTTCAGCAACAAGACTTTGGGCTCTATTTTGGTGCCTCGCCGGAGACGTGCCGCAAGCGCAGCGTCAATCAGATCCGCCGCGCTGACAAGGCGTTCCCAAGCACATTTTGGTATTTTGGTGAGCCGCGCAGCCCGGCGTAAGTATCCCCCCTCCCTAACTCAGCTCCTCCCGGCAGCATAAGTCATAGTCGGGGAGGAGAGAGGGCGTGGAGTCGGTTTAACACAGCCGAGACCTGTTTTCACCAATCACATAAGCTCCTCTCCTTGCCTTTAAATCCGCCACCGGCGAGGCGTATTACTATTTTCATGAAGTAGTCAAAGAGATCAAGAGATGTCTGAAGACAGTTATGCCACACGATGGCGACAGAGGGCAGCTGCTCAACAAGTGTCCTCCACACTCTCTCATCTGAGCACAGATGGATTTGGTGTGCGTAATGTTGGACCCACTGGTAAGACAAACACCCTTTTCCACAAATAAAGACACTCACATAAAGTTGCATATATTCAAACCTCACGTGACAAAGGTGGGTTGAGCGCACAGATCACAACATAAACTCCAAAAATGGCATTAAAATCGGAACCATCTGTGCGTAAATGACGCATCGCGCTCCGTGGCCTGGCTCTTTCTTTCATAGATGTTGGCATATAAAATAAATTTGGCCCACAAAACTGAATATTATAATATCCGTATGTCGGCTTAAAGTAGATAACGCATCTGAGCACTGAAACAAATCATCTGTTCAGCCGCAGCAGCAGCAGGAAGACGGACAGAGGACACGGAGACGTGTCCAGGTCGAGCTGTGCGTGAAATAAGAGGAAGAAAGAAAAGGAGGGAGACACATTACATATCTTGTTAACTTCATCATGTGTGTTTATTCACTAGATATTTAATTTAATTTGATGCAGTTTCAGCTGTATTGATTCGGTCAGGTTGTGTGCCCAAACGCGTGCCAAACGCGCTCATCAGATCAGATATAGATCAGAATATATCTATATAGATCTAATTGTATGTGCTGACTCAGATTAATAGTTGTTGATGATTATTTATTGCACTGAAATCTGCCTGACACTGTGGAAACCTGTCGGTGAGGCATCGGTGACGTATGTCGATACGCCGCCGGTCTACCAAAATACTACTAGACCAGCTGCGTTCCGCCTTGCGCTGAAAGCTGACCAGGTTTGAATCGGCGAACTTTCAGCGCACGTTACACGCCAGTGGCGAGCACGAAAATGTCACTGCGCCAGCTGATTCTGTCAACACCTCCCCCTGCCACGCCACCACGCCCAGCTTGGCGGATCTCGGCTCGCCTCCATGCGACTCAGTCCACGAAAATACCAAACTCGCCTTACGCCGGGCTCCGCCAGACGAAAATACAACTGCGCGGGGCTCACCGCCCTCCGCCGCCTCACCGGCGCGAACGAAAATAGAGCCCTTTATGTGGATGAAATCTGAAAACTGAATAATTTTCAGAAACCATTAGACCAATCAGATCTGCACACACTTCTCTCTTGAATGCGTCCTCTGAGTTAACAGGACGCAGCTGCCTGTTGCTTCAAACTCACTCTGGGAAAGTTGCCTCAGCTGTTGCTGCGGTCTACAAATTAAGATACATTTATAGAGGCAGTGTCGATCTTAGGCCTAGTTCAGAATAAACAGAGCTTTGATTAAGAAGTCTGTGTTAACCTGTTAGATGTAAGACAATTGCAGCTTTGCCTAATTATCGTTTAACTTGTTTAAGTTTAATAAGTATGTTGTTAGAAAATACACCCATCTGCTCCCCTTCAATGTCTTTGATTGTGCTCAGCTCCAAACACACTTCTCAAACTTTAATGAAGGACTTTACTTGCAACAGTGTAATTAATCACTTAGCTGCTCCCAGACATTTGTCTAATTGAAAAACCCAACCAGGGACTGATAGTGAAAGTTGTTTTTTCCTGAGTATTAAATGGGGAAAGGGAACTTGCTTAAATCCTTAACTTCCCTTGTGGTGTATTAAGAGGAAAACCCAACTTAGTTAGTAAAGAACAGCGAAAACTTGACCTCTTATCCTTGATTCTGTGACTTTTTTTTTTTAAATTATAGACAAGATTTGGTTTAAAAGTTTTTCATACAGCTTATCCTTCTCTGTCATCTGGACCACAAGCAATATTTGACTACCAGACAAATCTTTTTCCCAAACTTTTTCTCAGATAACCATCCAGTCAGCAACTTGAGGAGCAACCTTGAGCCCAGAAGTCTAAAAGAAGTAAAAACTCAGATCTCAAATGGTCTGTAAAATGAACACTATAATATACACCATAACTTTTTGGTTCATGGCATCTCCCAGATCAGTGACCATGTTCCTCTGTTTGTGGTGAGTCTCAGTTTCACTTTAAATAATAAGTAACACAGAAACCTTCCTCTGGCTTATTTCAGTAATATAAACCTGAAACAGAGACTGGTGTTCTTGTGATTTTCTTGTCATTATTTGTTGCTTTCATGGACAGTCTAATGGCTCATGCTCCTCTAGTTTGTCCTTTCAGTTAGTGCTCTGTTTAAACCTTCCCATTAATGAGCTCTGCAGCTTCAGCTGATCAATTACTCCCTTTTTTTCCACAGGTTAACAATTCTTCCATGATTCAGGACCAGACTACATGTCCCCATCAGTGGGTCAATGATAAAGGCTTGTTTGAATGAGAGGAGAAATAAATTTGATTTAAAATCCTGGCACACACACAAAGGTAGTTACACACAATAATGCAGTTCACTGAAAATGGAGCACACAAATAACCATTTAGTAGATAGGAAACTGTTGGTGTCAAACACATACAGAGTGCCCCATACAGGGTTAGTATAACAGAATAGCCTGAGTGATGAACAGTGATGTACCCTTAGAGCACACAATGATAACACATTTATTCAGTTTCAAGGCTTAATCCTGGCATGTCAGAGGGATTTATGAAGATGACCTTGGATCAATGTTCATTTGACACCTGAGCTCTTACTCTAATACTCTGAGCAATACCCTCGACCTGTGCTCTCATCCAGCCAACGTGCTGACCTGATCCTGCCTTCAAAAGGACTTGATCCCACCTTCATAAACGACCTGATCCGGCCTTCAAAATGACCTGATTCAGCCTTCAAAATGACCTGACCCAGGCTTCAAAAGCAGCCTGATCCAACCTTCACATGTGCTGATCTACACTGCTAACACAGATGAGAACTGTGAGAAACACTCTCAGAATTACTTACAATGCACCAAAAAGGTTAAAGATTAATCAGTGTACAAGGTAAACAAACTGAAACAACAGAGTATTTAAATACTGCCATTTTTTCCCAATTATCAGCTCTTAAATGTTATATAATGTAGTGAAATGTACTTTACAAATCCTCATGATCAGCAAGTATTGACAAATAATTTGAGCTTTTGAAAAAAATGTGGTATTAATGTTATTTATACCTGCTAATATTTTCTAAAAAAGCAACAACAATAATATTAAAATCCAAATTAAGCCTCAAGTGCATGACACACAGGGAATTTAGGCATTCTGCCAGTTAAGACATGCGCAATCTGGCCACTTAGTGAAATCCAGGGGGCAAGAGGTTGTATTCAGTCCCACGATTCACCATGGAAGTGTTGCACTAAACAGGACTGATCATGCTTCTGCTTTTATTCCCTTTAAGGCCAATGTTGCAAATTTTAATCTTTTTAATCTGTCCCATCACAATGGAGGAGGCTCATTTAACCTCCAACTTTTCTTTGTACTTCTACGCTTGCAAAAAAAACACGTACAGGCCAGCCAATGAGGTTTGTTGATGTATAAATTGATGTTAAAGCAACTGCATGCTAAACAGTTGGAATGAAAGTCACTTTTCAACATGGCAGAGACACAGCAGCACAACTTCATTAATCCTTTTAAACTCAGGACTTATCAACAATATTAAGCCAGATCTAATGATGACTGATGTATGAAACATCAAGTTGATCTTCTTATTTTTGTGGCCGGGTTAATTGACTGTATTTTGTAGGCTTTCTGTGTGCATAATGGATACTTTATGAAATATCAGTGGGCACCACGAGTATGTGTTTTTGTCTGTCTCAGCAAATATTTGATAGAGCAAGCACTAGAATGGTGTCATGCCATTGGTGTAATTATGTTGCACAGATCACAGATTGAATCAACTGCCATTGAGCCTAATCTTTGCTGATTAAATGGAAGAAATCATTTGACTGCACGACATCATGGAGAGGCAGGAGGGGGCCATATTTGTAGTTCACTTAAGTAATCAAGTTTGGTAATTTGCCTGATAAAGCTGCAAAGTTTAGTAAGTCTGGATGTATATAAATCCCTCATTAAAAGTCTAAAGTTGTTTTTATTTATTTATTTAGTTTTTTGTATACACTTGTACCAACCAACTTCTTTTACAGATGTTTTTGGTTCTACTTTTCAAGTATGTTATTTTTGTTATTGAGGCTTTGTGTTTCTGCCACTTGGTCACCTCTTTGAAAACAGGTCTCTGATCTTAATGAGACTAACCTGGCTAAATAAAGATCAAATTAAAGAATATATCAAAAGACTAGCAAGTCCTTGCCACCGTATACTCATGCATCTGTATAATGGCGCCACCTAAACGGTAATCGTGAGTGTGATTTCTACTTTTTCTCGTCCTGCTTTGTGCCCTCCTTATTTTTGTGGACAGGAAAACATGGCGACTGAATCCAAACATTATATATTGGAGTAAAAGCCATAGACTAGATATAGAATGGATGCCGTCTGCCTCCTCGCTGGGTGAAGACAGCCCGAGAACAGCACCCTCTGGTGACAGGCTGCAGTATAGGTCATAAATCCCGCCTCCTCCAGCAAAACTTATGGAGCTGTAGACAAACTTTAGAAATTTATTACCCAGAATATAAATTTTTTTCTCCCCCCTGGTTGCGATGTTGACATGTAGTTACTGTAAGACTAGTTTGTGCTCAAGCCCTCTTTTTTTCTGTACAGCTCCATTTTTAAACGTTATTAGGGGGTTCATGTTTTCTATGATTGACACTTGATACAGCCTATGGGCGTTGAGGATTGCATCGCTCACCCGGGGGATACGCTGTTTGAGCCGAGTGTCGTCACAGCAACTCTAGGCAACTCTCCCACCGAATGTGTACAATGCTACTGCGCAATGTTGCTTTCAAATCCGTATACTGGCAGAAGGTGGAAACAAGTTTTCCATAGTGGCTACAGTCAATGGTTAAAGCTTATAAATAACAGATGATCAAACTGCTAGTTCAAAAAAGTAAAGAGGGGAGATGTGGAAGGAGACAACTGCTGAGGTGGAGAACAGGGGAACACAAAGGTTCACCTCTGAGTGGAGAGCTTTTAGGGCTTTGCTGTTTTGACACATTTTTGGGAAGGGGCATGTCAGGCTCCGCTCACAGGCTTCTGCATAGATAAGACAGACCTACAGAGGATGATACAGCAGAGGTACCAGGACTGCACTGCGTCACTGACTTTCGAATATAGACCAGGTTTTTCTAAGTCTGAAACATAGATGCTTTCTGCCTTCTGCAGCACACCCCCAGTGCACCTGACCACACCTCAATTGAAGACCAACACTACCACTAGTGATAATGAGGTGCAAAAATAACAGTGTTGGGAAATAATGATGATTCCTCCTCGATGCAAAGACACATTCCCCCGGGTGGTAAATAGGCCCATTGAAACACCACTAACATTTTAGATTTTTTTCTTTCTTCCATTTTTACATGTTTTTTTTATTTGCATGCATATTAAATCAAAGATGCATAAAGGAAATATACAGGCCAAGGTTAACACAAAGTCAGTTGCGGTGCCATGGCATGCATTGTACAGCTACACACTCACATATAATGAGACAGTCATTGTTCAGAAGAATAATATAGCATGTAAGTATTTGATGTAATCAGGTTAATGATTTTAATCCTGTGTTGTCAGTCAGATACTCAGATTGCCATATGACCCTGAGCGGAGTTTCAAATAAGCCCCTATGGATCTGTCATGGGAGCACAGAGCTTTATCATGTCATACACAGAGATGCCATAGTCAGATTAATCTGCTATTAAAATGCATGAGCCTACACATCATATTCAGACTGTAACAGCAGCATGCAAACAAGGCCAGGCTGTTCTATAACATGAAGGCATAGGGAGTTGAAAAACGGATACAGATCTGATACAGGCAGAGCTCTGAAGATGACAAAGGTATAAACCCTCATCTCATTAAAATTGTTTTCTTTTTACAGCTTGTTTCAAGCAGAAGCCATCTGACTGACTTCAGCTTAACAAGAAAACATACAAAAAAGAAAAGCAGTAACCTTTGTCACGGATGGTGTTTTTGTCTTTGACGAACTGGGGGTGGGGTGGGGGTAATGGCAATTGGACGGGGAAGAAGGGGAGGGACGTCAGTCCAACAGTTCCACTATCTGGTCTCTTGAAGCCCTGACAAGCCCAGTAGGATCCATTTTGGGAGATCTAATAGGTTACTTTTGCAGGAGAAAGTGGAGGTGTGCTGGCCGTCTTCATGTGCCCTCTTGCGATTGGAGTCTTAAGATCTTTCTATGCAATCTGCTGTACATGGCCTATTCAGACTGAGGATGTCTCTGTCCCTGCTGGAATATTGGTGTGATAACCATCGTTTTTGTGTTAGATACTGACGTTGAGAATTCTTTCATGCCATGGTTTGGATGGATGTTTGATTTTTATTGGCTGCATGAAGTCAATTATATCCTGGCAGGTGAACAGCAACACGAGATGCATGGAAAAATTACAAAGTGCCAAAAGAAAGAAAACTGGTGATTTGTTGTTGAAAGTCTGAGTTTTCCTTAACTGGCAGAGACATAAAAGACATCTAACTGCAAAAATAAATAAATAAATAAAAAATGGAACATGTTTTTCAGTGTCCAAACTCAACAAAGTAGAACTGAAGTCTGCTAATAGAAAAAGAGGCTCAACAACTCAAATGACCCTAAATTAACTACACTAATGGATACAGGGCCAACAAGCACCATGGTTTTATTAACTGTTAGAAGACATGCTTAAATTTTACTCTGTGGACATTTTACCTGAAAAGTACTGAGTAATTATAACTCTGGAAACACAACAAGTCAAAGCAGCCAAGGGAATCACTTCAATAATGTGCATTTCTGTAGAAAACAGGCCAATTTCCTGTACGTGCCCAGGTGAGAGGTTTCTCTTCATCACGCATCTCAAACAGTACCTCTTACTAATCACCCTCATTATTTACTGATTTTCCTCCTGCAGTCTTTTTTTTTTGTTTTTTTTTACTTTGAACGCTGGCTTACAGTGTTCTGACTTGTTAGTTAACTACAGGATTGATTAATGCTCAGAGGAAATCACTGGCAGAGGCTCAGAGCGAGTAAATCTGATACCTTAAAGTGAAGGGGTACATCATTTACAGCCTCAGAGAGCTGAGTTTCATTTACACAAAAGTTGAGTTTCAGCTGTGTTTGTGCCAGAAGGCAAACAGCACACACTGCCAGTTTATCAGTGTTTCTGATTCACTGGATAATTGGACGCTGGGTGCTGGGCTGTAGAGATTCAGTCTCTGAAAGAGTGTGCATATTTACAAGAGACCTCAAAGGTGTTTAAAACATCTCTTTCTGACATCCAACTCAGATGTCTAACTAAATACTCCTTCAACACAACCCCCACAGTGTCAGATGGACTCTCTGTTTTTAGGTTGTCCATCCATACAAATGTGAGCCTCTGCATTCTCCTCATTCTTTTGAACGTGACATGTCAGAAACATCTGGAAGAAATGTCAACCCAGAGATGACATTAGTAATGAGTAAAGCTTGGGGGTCATGACTCACAAACAGGAGGGGAGGGAATAACCATACTTATTTTTGATCACATACTAAATTTCTTTAACTCATTTAAAGCCTATGACAGAAATGAAAATTTAAGAACAACAGCAAACACTTTTTTGATGATGTACAGAGAACAAGAGGAAACCCAAATTCTAACTTTAATCCTGTCCAGAAATGACAGAAAGAGAAAAAAAGAAAACAGTCTGGGGAGAGGAAAGACTTTTGCCTTTGTGAGGAAGGTTTTTCTTTGTCTTGTTGCCAACTGCCTGGTCCAAGTAGAGCATCTGAAAATGTTGTTAATTAGTATTTGCCCTTGATGCACAGAACCAATTCCCCCCAAAAAGTTGTTTGAAATTAAAATTTAAAAACAGATTTAAGATTGCAGTGCCGGCTCAGGCCCTAATAAGAATAAGAAAAACTTTTTTATATCTCCGGAGGGAAATTCAATTGTCTGTAGTCTCATTTGTCATGTGTCTAAAAGTCATCTACTATTTATAGAAGAATTGTAAAGTCTGATGGCTGTGGGTTCAAAAGATCTTCTGAATCTTTCTATCCTGCAGTGAAGAGAGAGGAGCCGTCCACCACCATTGGCTCTTTGGTCCATTGAGGTGTTATGAAGTAGGCGATCCATGTTCTTTAGAATAGTCTCCACCTCCCTCAGTGTACATCTCTCCACCACATCCACCAATGAGTCCAACATTTAGATGGTTTTGATCATTTAAAGCCTATATGGAGTTAAAGTACAAAAAACTATGTAGAAAGAAGGAGGTCCAAATCTAATTAAACTTGAGAGGAAACAGTCTACACATAGCAAAGGGTTCAACACTACTCGTTTTGTAGCTTAATTCCATATAACTCATTTGAAGTAACTACATAACATCCGTGCTGCTCACTGATGTGCAGCTTTGCCGGCTTTACAAAGTTTTATTCTGGCTTGTTATTTTTATTATTCAGAGATGATATTGTTCCAACATCCACAGCCGTGCAGTATTATAATCATGATTATGAATATGCATGCTCATCCATGCGTGTGTTGTGAATTCTTTGCCTCCAGTCTCTCTCAGCTCGGTTCTCTTCCTCTGTGCTCTGCTGGATTCTCTTGTAAAGACATATGAAATTAATTTCAGGCCTCGATGAGTTGCAATGACTCCTCCAACTGGGAATCTGTGTCTCTGTGTAGTAGATTTTCAGAGCAGGGTAAAGGATATGTATCTAACGAGGTCCATGCCAACCCTGCGGCAGGGCGAGAACAGGGGAACAAAGAGCAAGAAGTTTCAGAGTCACCCAAACAGACGATGCTTATGTGAATGTGTTTCTCTTAGTCAAAATCAGCACTCCAGTAGTCCTGTCATGGCTGAGTGTCTGCAGGAGAAATAGACAAGAAGAGGAGAAACAGAGGACTCTGAGATGATAAAAGTGGCATTGTGGTCATGTTCAGGATTTTTATTGTTCCTTTGATACCTTTGCAAGATTTACAGTTCAAAAAACTCTTTGTGTTCTCAGGCTGGAATCTTTATAGAGCCCATTTTAACGTGTCTCAGAATCTTTATTTGAGTTCTTTCCTTTGATGCAAAGGTCAGACAACCTGATCTCTGTTGGTTTCAATGGTCGCTGTGTCAAACAGGGCGATCAGGGCCATAAGTTTGAGCTGTGACTTTACCAACAGTCATGGTGTCCCTTTGAGACACCATGACTGTTGGTAAAAGTTACTTATAATAAAACTTTATTCAGAAACAAGAGGAACCAGTCAATTGAAGAGTGGATTTTTTCCCACTAAGATAGCACGATAGCAAAACACAGCAGTCTATCACTCAACCAAAAAGCCACTTCATAGCCACAAATAATGTTCAGAACAGCACCTAACTTCATCAACAGTACATATAAGGTCCCAGCATGTAGCCCCCAAATATCTTTCTAGCTTTGCATGATTTCTTTAGTAAAGAGACCAAACACAACTCACCCACTCTCCTCCAGCAGCCACTTTTTAGTGGGAGGAGCCCAGACAAGTCGACCACCAAGTGCAGGGAGTCATTTCCTTGCAGTGCAGTGGAGTTTCGCAGCTCAAGGAAGAACATTGATGATCATTACTTCATGGAAATGCAGTCAGACCAAAATGTCAAGGCAGGAGAACTAATGATGCAAAATGATTATTATGATGATTATTACTTTAGCAGGTAAAAATAGGTTAAAATCTTTATTTGTTAATGCTCTTTTTATATAACTAAACACTCATGAATTGCAAGTTGAATATGTTTGTACCAGTTTTGTATAAATGTTTAATGGGACCCGAGTTTTCTCTTTATGCCAGAGATCATCACTACATTATCACTGTGCTGAGCCTCATTTATCTCATAAAAAGTGAACAAAGATGGCAGAAAGTTGATGGAGGTCAAGATTACATCAGCGAGAGAGTTTTCCTGATCAAGTTTTGAGACCACTAACAGTGCCTGCGACTCGGTAAACCGACCCTCAGCTGGTTTTGCTTTTTTTGCTGTATGTCAGCAGTAAATTTGAACCTCTGTAAAGCCATTCAAACATCTTTTTTTCCAGTTTTATTGCTGTATATTACTTATGACTAAATGTTTTTGGTGTTTTTTTTTCTTTTTTCTTGTTTTCTTGGCAGAAATTTTAATTTTGGTTAAAAGTAATAAAAGTAGATCCACAGTAAGTAAAAGTAAAACTGATCCAGATATCCAAAAAAGCTCAAAAATAAAACATATGTTTGATATCTTTATGTAAGTAGTAGAAAGCCATGAAGTGAAGTTCCTGAAAACCATACTTGAGTGAAAGTACAGATGACACACCATCTTGGTTTAATTCTGCACGTCTATGTTGGATACCATGGGAGTTTTATTTATATTTCACAAATATTTTATAAATGGAAGAAGAGATTGATGATAATCTCCATGCTCTTGACTGAATCATAAATTTAAACAGTTGAATTTAACAATGCTTGACCATTCAAATATGCAGTTACTGTTAAAATGATACTAACACACCAAAGTCAACAAACAGTTTCATGTAAGTTAAAAAAAAGAAAAAGGCCAGAGATCTGAAAACATGTCGAATCATGTATGACCTGTAAAAGTTCACAGTCCTCAAGGAAACAAACAACGAGTGAAAAATAATAAAACGATTTTCATAACAGTCAGGCAGCTGCAGGAGTTCAACAGGTTTAACCTGCCTGTGTATGCTGTGCTGCTTCAGCTCATTATACTGAGCATAGCGTTCACACTGGAAATGAAAGTGAAACTCAACCCACAGTGTATCACCTGATCCCAACACCTGCATCGATCAGCTAACAACAGCAGTTAGCCAGAGACAGAAAGGGTGTTCTGTTTTGACCTGCTTTACCTGTTTCCTAACAACAGCTTTAAAACCACCTCCACCTCAGCCCTTCCTTTTATGCTGTGTCAGTTTTGTACCTGTGTCATTTGTATCATCACTGACACCTGCTCTGTTCTGCATCTGGAGGTCTTTGCTGATGCTTTACCTGCCTCCACCCCAGCACCTCCTTTCTATGCTGTATATGATCTTCGTTTCATATGGATTGTCCCTGATATGGACTGTCTCCGGTCTTTTCTGGGTTTTTGAATTAGCTGCTGTCACAGCCTTGCACAGGAAATGGAGGGGAGGCGTGCTCTTGCTCATAGGCTTTGGCATTCCATACAACCACATAGATTGCTTTTTGTATACCAGTATTTATTTTTTTTATAAAAGTGGCCCTGTTTGAATTGAAGCCATTTCAAATGCTTCATATCCACAAAATATGTACAAACAGCACAGACATGTACTGGCTACACTCAAACTTTGAGTCAAAATCTGTAGTAATGGTCAAAAACATTCAAACCACAGTAGCCAAAAAGATTTTTAAAGTGAAAATACAAAACACACAAACACAAACACACACACACACACACACACACACACACACACACACACACACACACACACACACAACAATATAGCGATATAGTGATTTTTACACTCCTTAGACTGTAGAGAGTCAGTAGCTCTTGTTCCTCTATTTCATTGTGACATGATACATATAAAAGTTATAAAAGCTCACTGAGTCTGAATACAGGGTTGCATAAAAACTACATCAGGATTGCATTTTCAATTAAGTATTTCATGTCTATCCTAAAGGTGATCTCCAATACATTATAGAGAGGTTCTGCTTATGGATATGATGGGTGGCTCTCACTACCAACTTGGCCACATCTATCTCAGGTTGTTGGGGAGATGAACAACCTTGTGGTATGGGGTAAACATCGTGAGTGTCAAAACCTTTTTTGACTCTACCAGCACTGTTCTACTAGCTTTTTGGATAATGGTAATATCATCAGGGTTTTATTGGTACCAAAGTATGGATACATCCTCTCAGTAAAAGTGTGTGTGAAGGTATGAATGGTTATGTTTGTGTCAGAATCAGAGAAAAAAAGCTCACCTTTGTTCCAGTCTAGGAAAACTCTGATCCATTTGGGCTGATTCCTCACTGAAAGATCTTTGCCTGGACTTGACGGTGTGTATGCTGTGTAATTTTTTTCATATAACTCTATTCCCCAAAATCCACTCTTCATGTTTCTGTTCCTCTTTGTGGACTCTGATAACACCCCCAAACACCAGTATGTACTATCTTCAACTTGAACATCCCAGCAATAACGCCCTGTATTTAAAGCTACTGAACCAAGGACAGAGCAGGGATAATCGCCATTTCTCTCTGGATTAGCAGGAAGCAACTGTTTGTTTTCTAGTCTCCCACCGGTCAGATTTTTGTTCAGAATAAGTTCTGGATGAGCAGTGTTTGGGTCCAGAATCACAGGACTGCAGGTAACCATGTCTTTCATCTTGGTCAAGATGTTGAAGCTCAGGTTGCCCAGGTGTTTGGCCTGGTCTATCAAAGCTGCTGAGGGCAGCTGTGGATCCTCCAGCAGGGGGTGCTGCTGGACTCTTTCCACTGCAGCCTTATAGTTATTTAGAAATGAGATGTCTTCAGCTCTCAGCTGGTCCTCTGTGACTCTGATTGTGTCTGAAAGAGCTGCTATGTCTCTGCTCAGAGCCTCCATCTGCTCCTTCATCTTCTGACTCTTCTGCTCCTCTTCCTCCCTCAGTGCAGACAGCCTGGCCTCCTCTTCCTCCTCTAGAAACTGGTGAAGCTTCTTAAACTGCTCCTTAATCTGCTTCTCTGTGTGTTGGGCCTGGACATGGATGTATTTTGCAGTTTGATTAGTCTTCAGTTTAACTTTTTTAAATATCTTTAATTTCCTTTTTAAGGACCTCAGAGTTTCCCAAAGGCTCTTCTTGTGTTGCTGAGCCGCTTCTTTGATGGAACTAAATCTGTGGTTGGTGTGTCTCTCGGACTCTGTGCAGACCAGACACACTGGCTTTAGATGTTCCTGACAGAAGCGTTTGACTTTTTTCCTGTGCCGTTCACAAATATCCTCTGAAGGTCTCTGATCTCTCTTTTGTAAGAAAGATGCACAAGGTTTCTTCAAGTCCAGGTTGCAGGGTGGATTTTTCCTTAAGGATATTTCGTTACAAACTAGACACTTTCGTTTTGGTGTCTTTTTCCATTGTCTCTGCAGACAGTCTTCACAAAAGCTGTGACCACACAACAGAAAAACTGGATCTCTGTAGACATCCTGACAAATTCTACAGCAGAGATCCTCTTCTGATATGGAAGCCATTGAGACAAGCTAAAAACCGCAAATAGAAAGCACAGTCAGTCAAGACTACTCTCTCTCTGATATTAGTAACTGTTTTGTTTATTTTCGATTAAACTGAGGTTTCTAGTTAATCTTACCTTGAGTGTGTTGAGTTTAGCAGGTTGAAATAGCTGTGTTGTAGCTTTCTCTTTCCTGTAGCGGAACTCAGTCGGATAAAGTGAGCTGGGTGGGTGTTGAATCTGATCAACTCTTTGTCTACATATCACGCCACAGGATAGAACAACAATGAAAACTTTTCTGATTTGCGAAGGCAAATCAGGTGAGGGGCGGAGCTTTTTTAAGCCTGGTCTATGAAATGCCTTTGCTGAACCTAGAACACAGGTGTGTTTCATTCCAGAGTAGTGAGTCACAGTTGGATGGTTATCGCCTCAGTGCCAGGACAAAACATTAATGAACACTTCTATGATGATGCCAACAAACTTTTAACAGTTAAGACTTAAGAATTGCACTGGGCTGCATTAATCCCAACATGTTGTCAAAGTTGCGAAGTGTGGAGATTTCTGGGGGATGTAGGTGCCATGGAATCAGAGCAGTCCCTGTTTTAAGCCATAATTAGACAATAAGCTGCAAGAAAATGGTCTATGACCCTGTTGTGACAGAAGAGAGTCGCCAAACACAAGGCTAGTCATTTTTAACAAAGACAAAGTTGCTGGGGATCAGTAAAATCTCTGGATCAGTTCAGAACAACGGAATGAAAAACTTGGAAAATGCTGCGGTGGATGTTTATACTTTAAGATCGCTGATTCGCTTATTTTGCTGTCAATCAAAAAGGGATTCTGCCTCAGACGGATCATCCATTCATCATGCAGAAGCCAAGCATCCAGGCCGTGATTTTTTTTTTTTTTTTTTTTTTTGTAGGATGGTAGGGAAAGGTCCCGCCCTCCTTTGCCTCTGATTGGCTAGAAGTGCTGGGCTCCGATTGGTTATTCCTAATGGCTGTGAAACATCATTGTCTGTCGGGTTAGGGTTAGGGTTAAGATTAGGATGAGGGTTATGGTCAGGGTTAGGAGATTCAGAAGTGCAATAATGTTCTGTTCGATGTACAGAGCCGACAGCCCATGCTTGGCCTGAGAGGCGGGACTTTCCTCTACCATCCTACAAAAATAAAATATCGCATCTGGGCCATCCCACTGTCCCATAGACCCCCAGAGACGCTGAGCATCTGATGGGTGGGTCCAGCATTTATCCAATGACCGTCCAGTTTCACACAGTGGAACAACCCTCTCTACACTACCCCATTGAAGTCAGTAGTTGCTCAGCGTCTGACTGTGTAAAGCACTGTGGTGCTGCTGGGATGAATGAGAAGGAAGTCGTGTCGGTTACCTGTGATAAGTAGCAGATTCTGAACAAAATATGAACGAAACATGAACGCATTCTAGCACATATTTAGTCAATGAAATGTATGCACAGCAGTACATATTTCACCATTTTTTTTTTTTTTTTTCAGGGTAGCTGAGCTTCCCTTGCAGTCTTAAAGCAATCGCCACTGGTATACTATATATTCTGTCTGACAAAGGGATTCTTCAGTAACCCCCCAGGAGGAACTGAATAATTATATTGACTGACTAATGTGAACCCTGTGCATTTCTACAGCTGCAGAAACTACTGATACAGCTGGGCCTAAAGTCACCAGATTTCTGGGTCACTCTTTAATTGAAAACACAAGCTTCCCACGGCCCTTATGGTGTTAATTCATACACCGAGTGGAAAAAGAAGGCTTTGTCGTAATGGTTTGTGAACAGCCCTGCAATGTTGAGTGCATTTCAGCCCACGGCATGTTGACTTTGCATTATTTTAAATTGAGGTTTGTTGTAGTATGACAACTTAAGACAGACGTGCACTCCATGAACAAATTATCGCTGTAAATGCCACAAGTGAGCAATGTAATTAAAGTTCGTTTTTGACACATCTAACAATCATTCAAAATGGACCTCCACACATTTTTGAGGACTGGAAATATTATTCCACATTTACTTGCAATATAGTTTATCATTAAAGAATATTTGGCTGTAAGGGGTGTTTACTGGATATTTCCTGAAATATTTCATTCAGCCAAATATTTCAACTTCTCATGAAATTCAACTAATTTGTTTTGTAAAGAAGGAAAGGGCTAATGATAGATATTAACTGGCTCCATTATTTTAAAGAGCTTATCACAGGTGAGCTAGCGCTGACTTTATTGTTTCTGAAGCTTCACCCGTCCAGAAAGCTGCAGGGCAGGTGGAGTGAGAGCAAGAAAGGGATGAAGGGGGTGTATTAACAACCACAGGAACCCAGCCACCAATATTTAAGAAGGTTTTGAGTCCAATGCAGGTTCATGACTATTTTTAACCAGACTGACCTTCTTCTTCCTCCTTTTTTTTCAACAATGAATGCCATGCCCTCTTGAGTCTCATATCATATAATTACAATTAGCAGTTTAGCAAACTTTCAACATCCATCCCGCCCCATTATGAAAGGGGTCACATTTATATGGTTTATTTTCAAGGTAGTACCAAATGTTGTGTGACAGAGACCACATTCGACTACATTTGTATTTGTTATTTAAAGACAGAAATCAGTTATTTTGCATGGGGAAATCAACATTCAAATGTTTGCTCTGGAATATTTGTACATTTATCCTCATCAAAAAAACTAATCCCAGCAAAAAACTTTGAGCAATCCCTTCTTACTTTCTTCAGAATAACCTCAGCTGATAATTCCCATTCTCTGTCAGGTTTCTTTTTTGTTTCACTGGTTGTCGAACAAAAATAGAAAAACTCACAGCAAGTTTTTATTTTTTTATATATTTTTGTAAATATTCAGCCACAGTACAACTGAAACTGTATTACTAACACACCATCCAGCTCTAAAAACTGGCCTTGGTCCTGGTCGTTTATTGGCCCCTTGCTCTGCTTCTGTGTCTTCGGACCTCTCAAGGCTCATGTGAGTCAATGTATTGATATGATCCTCACCTCTGGGAATGTGGTAAACTTTGAGAAGCAGATTGAAAGCACGATCTGAAGGTCAGCTGCATGTGATGACTCTCAAATGGTAGTCTTCGCTCAAAGAAGTCAAGTAATTGGATCCTACAGAAAGGAAGTTCACAGATTTATGCTTGTCCCCCCTGAGGCCTCTGCTTCTGTCTTTTCTGTTCAGTATTAGTGCTCGAGCACAGACCTGTTGAAGCTGAAGGAATTGTCACTGTTTCTGGTTCAGCATAAATTTCATGTTCAGGGGTCAGAGGAGCTCAAAGAGTTGGATAACATTGCAGAAGCAGCAGGTGAGGTGAAAATGTATGTTTTCTGTATTTATGCTGTATCGATCAGGAAAGTTGGTTTGAAAAAAGGCTTGAAAGCAAATGTGTTTTTCCACATCTTTCCTAATGCTGAACAGGAAGCCCTTCAAAATTGTTATTTGAGATTTTATTTTATTTTGTCCATAAGGTCAGACCTCTTGTTAGAGACATATGTTATGGGCATGTTTGATCTGGCCCTGTTCTCAGAGTTCTCTATCCCTTCATGTGAATCTACGAGGTAGAGGACACCTTCCCTCTATTCCATGAGCATGCATTAAAAAAAGAAAAAAAGTGACCCCCATGTTGAAGTGTTTGGAATCAAGTCAATCAGAATCATTTTTTTTTGACACAGCTTGGTTTTAAAGCATCGCTCTAAAAGAAATTTGACAAACGTTTACCTTTCAAAGGAAAGTCTTGCCCTCTGTGTCAAATCTAAAGTAGATTTTTTTTGTGCTTGGCACAGATTGATGCTAAAGTTCAAAACTTTTCTTGAACATTTCAGTTCAATGCTTTGGCCTCATTTTGGCAAAACTTGCCAAGCTGAAGGACATATGAATAACTTATTTTTTACTTTCAAACTTTAATTCTGGCCCATTTCTTGTGGCCTCCACTTGAGCTTGAAACGCAGAATGCCAGTTGAAATTGTGACATGGCTACTCATGGTTGCATGGTTTGTTTTATATTACTGCATAAGGATTTTGTAAGACGAGCTGCCCAGCCAGTTATGTACTTCTTAGCAGTTTTTTAACCTGTAAGGAAAAACCTCTGGTTTAAAAGAGTGATGCTGATCGGTAGCTGCTGTTTGTAGAGCTTATCCCTGTTAGACTCTGTACTGAAGGTGAATCTGATTAACGTACCGATGTTTTCAACAAATATCCCCTGTGGACATTCTGCTCCTGTTTGATAACCTTTGTTATCTCATATTGAGTCCAAGAATTTGAGAGAATACTTAGTGTTTTTTTTTTTTAATTTACATCATTGGCTGTCTCATTGACATTCTGTCTAGAGGACTCATAGTTGATCAATACCGCATTTAATATCTCCATATTATTCAAATGCAACAACATAGGTAACACTTTCTGATTTCTGCAGCAGCAACATAACAGTTGCTGTTTCTCATATACGACATCAGTTTTCAAATGGTTTAAAGCTTTTTTAGGTGGAAGTATTTCTCTTTTCACACCAAGAGAATCAGGTTTTCATTTATTAGCCTGAGGTTTAATAAGCAAATAAGCTTTATGTTGCTGCAGCCATAGGTAGTCAAACCTGATTCAGGGTCACGGCTGCTAAGGGACTTTTGTTTCTCTACAGCATCACTGAAACTATCTGACAAGTAGAAATGGTCCTACCTACCAGCTAGTTAAACCTCAGTCATTTTTATCGTGTCTATCTCTTTTTTCCCTCCTTTTTTCATTACAGCATGATATTCATGCAGTAAAATATGGTCCCATTTAGAGTCAAAGAGACCAGAGAGCAGGGTCAGGTCTTTAAAATATGCACTGCCGAGTAACAACGTGGTTTGATCATGAGCAAGGATTTTTAGCTGTTTCTGATCATATCTTATTAGCTAGCTGGCTGTCAGTGTTGTTGGTAAGGCTTTAGCCGCAGCTGCCAGTAATGTAAGCTAGTCCACAATGAGCAGTTTTTACCATCTTTATCCTGATGAAAACCAACTAAACCAATAACTGTTAGATTTTAGCTGATACTTTGCCCCGCTACAAGTCAGCTTTTAGTTTGTTGGCTGCAAATTAGCAAGCTGCCATTCGGTGACTAGCTGTTTTAGCTTGGCATTGCTAGACCCATCAACCAGCTCATATTCATTTCTGCTGGCAGCTGGGTTCTGAGCTGCTGCAATTCTCAACATTTTCCCCTCAGTGTCAGAGATATTAGACTGATCACAATCCTCAATTTGTGATGACAGCATTGGAGTGCTGCATCAATGTATTTATAAACAACCACTATGGCAGCTTCTGTCACCGGAGGGTCTGCTGAATCCACTATGGTTTATAGGACGGATCAGAGTGGGCCTCATCTTCCAAGATGAGACTCAGTTTTATCTGATCTCTATGTTGGTCTTTGCAAGTGTCATGAAGTTTTTATTTATTTATTTATTTATTTTTTGTTAAGTGTCTTGAGAAAGCATTTGTTGTTAATTGACGGTATATAAATCAAGATTAATTGAAATTGATAATGCCCCCTGGAAAATGAAATAAATAGGACCAGGCTAAAGCTATTTATGGTGCTGGCTGAGAGTTAACAACATAGTTAACAAAAGAAAATGCCAAAAACAGAAGAACATAAAGTCTGTTCCCGAATGCTGACCAGCAAAATTAGCCAAAGGTTTGACATTTTATCACCAGAGTGTTTTACAGAGAGAAGTTATTCATGACAGACAAAAATACAGCAACACCAAAGCCGTTTGAAACATCATGATTCTTTGTGTCCTCACACTGATTCAAACACACAGCAGCCCACAGAGGATTCAGGTTTTGGCTCCCAGCCGGAGCTGTTAGAGAACATGACTCCAGTTTTCATTACAGAGACATAAAACTGTGCTGAGGATGATTCACAGACTCAGGACTCTCACATCCATTCAGACTGACTCCAGAGAGACCATCTCCAATAAACCCAAACCATCCTGCACGCTGGCAGCTCTCACATGATTCCTGGCCTCCTGCCTACACACTAAAAAACAGGTTGACACACAGCACTCACACACACTTTACAACAGACACAGCTGTCAACAAAGAAAAAGAAGTCACAAACACAAAATGTTTGCTTTTGTTGTGTGTTCTTGTTCACACATGCCAATTTACAGCAGAGCTAATCCTCCATGGTCCCTTATTTCTGGCCTCAATGATACATGCAGGGCAGGAATCTCAATGATCCAAATGCAGATGTGTAAATCTTGATCTGACAAAATTTTTGTCAGTTTATTGAACTTGTTTTGTGTTGTACTTAAATGTAATTGCTCTTCAGCCACTCTGCTTTTTACTCTTTAGTAGTCTTCATACTTTGGAAAAGCCTTAAAAGTGAAAGCTTTAAAGGCAACACTTAAACAGAACACTTAAAGGGATATTCTGACGTATAATTAATTTAGGGTCAAACACACTGCAATACAGAGTTACACAACCCCTCGAGAGATAATTGTTGCCGACCGCTTATTTCTCTAGTCATACCAATTTTAGTAACAACCACGGGGTAGCAATACAAAGCAGTCTGAGGAGCGATAAACAAACGTCAACCAAAACACCACGCTATAGCCACAAATAATGCTCAGAACAGCACCTAACTTCATCAACAGTACATATAGGGTCCCAGCCAGAGCACTAGCCACCAAACATCTTTTTAACTTTGTCTAATTTCTTTAGCAAGGAGACTAAACACAACTCACCTACTCTCTTCCAGCAGCCGCTTGTTTGTACTGAGACCTCAGACGAGTCCATTACCGACTGCAGCGGGGTGACACAGCTCAAGGAAGAATATTTATGACCATTTCTTCATGGAAATGCAATCAGACTGAGATGCTAAGGCAGAAGAACTACCGCCTCTGCAGTGCAAAATGATCAATATGTTGATTATGACTTCAAGGAAATGATTAAGTAATGATCATAAATGAACTTGATCAGGTGTGTAAAACATCCAACTGATATTACACTGTATGACAGAGTTGGGATAACTTCCTGTTTCATGGTCAAACATCACGGTTAGATAACCCGCCATGGCCACCACTCTTTGACTGTTGAAGAAAGGCCAAGGCATAAAAAACATAATTTGCAAAAACCATGCCTGAGAATTGAACTGTGTGGTAAAGCTGAAAATCTTAAAATCAGGAATTGAGAGGGGCTGCTCACAAGCTCATTTTGAGATTTGTTTTTGCAAAATCAATGAAATGTCAACATTTTTCACCTGGCCAAATGCAAATGCAGAAAAAGGGCAGATTCGGGACATGGGATGTACAAGCTACATACATATTGGACAGAAGACAGAAGGAGTCCCGAATAATCTAACGTAATTTGGAATCAACCCCCAAGTGGCAACCTTCAGTGCAGAGAAATGAAGCCAATACTGAAGTGTCAAAACTGTAGTTCCTTTAGTTTCCACTAGAGACAGTCTCTAAAACCTGAAGGAAACCCTGAAGTATTGATCATAATAAACAGTAGACTATACGTCATGTCTGCCTTTATCAATTTTTGACAGTTATAATGTGAATACAAAAAAAAGTAAGTTAATGGCTTTAATTTAGATAAAGACTGATAAAAAAAAGACCCAGCTGATAACAACCAACACTTGCCTCCCTCCTAACAGTAAAAAGCAGTGAGCACGGGCAGGTTGTATTGTCACTCACATGTATTAGGGAAAAATCATCAGCTGAAATGGGAAATGCATAGAGGTGGGTTTTCCTGCAGAGCACTTGTTGCGTACCAGTGCAAAATGAACACTGCAGCCATCAGCAGACTGTGAAAGGAATGCAGGTCTTATATTGAGTGATGGATAGATGCACAGTGAGGAAAGATTGACTTTTTAACGTCTCACTAAACAAAACACACATTTGTCTGAGTTTGATTGTTGGTGCTGTAAATTTAGCTTGTCAAAGTGTCATTGTCATCATGGAAAAGAGGTGACAAACATTTTTCATCTTAATTTTTTAAACCAACTCTGTTCAGCTGCAACAGAGCAATAAATCTGTTCCCAGAAATTAAAGTTATTTTAGATCTTGTTTAATCTCTTCAAACTTGTTTCATATTCTGACACAACCACCAATAACTACAACCTCTGCTCATGAATAAAGTTTCACTTTCTTTTGAATTTTTCTTTTTATCATTTTGATAAATAATAAAAGTGAAATCCATCAGCGCGCCAAGACTCTGCTCACTGTGGTGGAGATTATTCTGCATCTCTGACAGGCTGGTATCTCCTCTAATCATTTTAAACACCATCATTATAACTCTTTCTGTCAGACAGCCACTCTCACGCAGATTCCCTCTCTGAGACCTCCTCTTCCTCTTGGGTGAATGGATTGAATGGTGGAAGCCTTAACATTATGACATTCAAATCAGAGAGAAATAAATAAGAGTGAGTGTGAGGGAGGAAAAGTGGTCCTTTAAATACATTATTAAATGCACACGGCTCATTGCATCTAATTGAAGGGCTCTGGGCTACATCTTGCTTAGCGTGTGGATTTGCTTTTTCCATTGTCACACAGGACCGAAGCACTAGTTTATGATTTATTATTTCCATTTATGCGGCAAATATTTTCCAACTTAATCCACCATATCTGTAGCCCACAGCGCTCATGTGAAAGACAGAGCTCATTTTACAGTCCGAGCCATGAGGTCTTTTTTCGTCTCTGCAGTGAAGTAAACAGCTGGAAGAGGAAAAGTTAACACTGAATCAAAGATCGCATTATGATTGGTGCTTTGAGCAATGCTACTGCAAATGATGTGGAATAATTTGAGTCATTAGCTTGTTTCAACACCGAGAGTAGCCTGGTTATAAGTGGACCAGAGGCGAGTGGATTCACTGGTTCTTCCAGGAGAAGAGGAATCCAAAAAATAGTCCAGTGAGAAGAAAGCAGCTGATATCACATTAAGAATTAAAAATAAATACATAAATGAGTCATATTGTGATCCAGACTGATTTTTGTTCAAATATGCATAAATCTGAATCAGAATGGGGTTTATCACCAAGTAGGTTTACACACAAAATGCTTTGATTCTATACAGTATACAACAAAAAATGAAAAAAGAAATACATAACTGAAATCAAAGATGAAAATTGAAATATAAATGAGTAAAAATAGCTCTTGAGTAGCAGGTCTACAACTTCAAAATAACCTGAAAATAGAAAAGATACAATAACTGGACTGCATGCAAGGCAACACTCAAGCCCTAAAAGATGCAGTTTCTCTCCTGTCCACTAGAGGCTGTGTCCTGCAGTGGTCATTCCCCATAGAGCCCCATATTAAAATATCCAACTCTACAGCAGAAACTAACATGTTGGCGTTAAACTCCCCGGTTTACATCACATTAGAGACGAAAGTGGCATTTGTACAACATATTAAGGATTAAACTCAGCAGTTTGCATCAGATTAATGACTAAACCCATCTGTATACATCAGATTAGAGATTATTCTCACATGGTTACATCAGATTAAAGCAGAGTCCACCACTGTGATGAAATTTTTTGTCTTTTCATCAATGCAACATGTAACTAACTGTTTTCACCGTGTCAGCAGATTAGTGGGAAAAAAGGCTAGGAGCAGAAAAGAGGATGTTTCATTATGAGCACCAAGGCCACTAACTGGTCACATGGCATAAATGTCATCACCCTGCCTTCATTGCACACAGTGAGTTTTTCAGACTTTACCTGTTGTGCTTGTGCACTGACAGACATCGACCCGGAGCTCAAATCTCATTGGGTTTGTCAAAAACTCGAGGAAATTCCAAGAGTTCAATGCCTGTTTAGATAAAAAAATCATTTTTGCTGTATTTGAGTCCTCATTAAATTTTAATTTTTAATTCCTTTTCATAGCCAGTTGTCAATGGATTAGCAGAAAAGATGTGCATTTGTGAAATGCCCTGACAAAATCAATAAAGCAGCCACCTTTAGGACTTTTATTGAAAATGTCTCCTGGAGCTGATTACATGCATTTACCATCAGTATCACCATACTGTATTAGATTCACACTGAAAATCAATTCTGATTTAATATATCAGCAGAGAGGAAGTAGAGGGGGAGGACTGAGCGTGATGTTGAGTGTACTTCCTTATATCTATTCAGACAGCTGTGGGTATCTGATAATTATTTTTGTGGGTGTTTTATATCCATATTTATGATTCAGCAGGTGGTATTCTCTCTTCTACCTGTGGATATTTTATTCACTTTATGATTCATATCACCCTGTGGAAAGAAGGTTTTTTCCTTTAGGCTATTATCCAGTCTGAACAGGTACTTAAGTTGTCTTCCGTCTCTGAATTACAGTGTTTTTATGTGTGTTTGTTGTATCCCTGCGCTATTATTTCCGTCCACTCATCTTGTAAAGAAATGCGGCAACAAATACTTAAAAAAAACTCGTAAATAGCAGCGAGAGACAGTTCTGCATCTCTTCTTTTTCTAGATCATTTTTGGTTGTTTGAATAGAGAGTGTGGGATATCATGCACCAAATAGTGACAGAATGGGAAGTCAAATCTGATTCAAGCATATAAAGGACTGTTCATGGGGTGATTGCTCTGCATCTTCATGTGATGGACAAAAATTTTAAGAAAAGAAAGAAAAAAAAATCTTGGGGCACCAGTTTGGTTCAGTGGCTGAGCTAAAGGTCCACGTAGAGACTGGAGTCCTCCCTCTAATGCCACGTGTTGTCTGCCATCCCCTGTTTGCATGTTGCTCTATCCACTGTTTTGTCATTGGACAAAATCTTCTGCTGTTGTCTGGATTGCAGGACAGAAAGTTGCTCGACAACCAGAGACGGTTAAGGTCTACAGGATTGGTTAATGCTAAAGCCTGATTTCAACCTTGCGCAAGCTAAAGCACAATGCATCTCTTTAAAAATGCGACTGCACATTAAAACAAAGCAGACTACAAGCCCTATGATTGGTCCGCTGGGTACTGTCATAATAAATAAGTATAAATAAACAGCCTATTATCTGGCTTTGCTACTTAAGTTTCTGTACATTTCGCCCCCTTCCACTGTCTCCTTGCTTTTTGTCTTTGCAATAATTGTAGCTTTATCCACTGATGCCCAATTTTAACCAGCTCCATCTCCAACATCAGATCCAGCCGTCAGGATTTGTTGTGCACAAACAAGCAGAAAAAGTAGCAGAACCAAACATTAACAATATGACTAGACAGCTAGACAGCTAGTAATAAGGCAGCATCACAGAGCAACACATCACTCCCACTCACAAGTTTGTGTTGCTGATGATGGTTCAGGCCACTGCAGCGTGAAGCAGAAGCATAAACCAGGCTGAACTGCCACTATATCTTGTTGACAAGCCTGAGTTAGACATTAGTTTTACCACAGTGTCAACAGGCAGAGGATAAATGTTAGAGACCAGCCTGAGACTGGACACTATATTGCTGAAAATATGCTGGTATTTACAGGCAATGCTGCAGGTTCTACTGAGTTTCATGCAGGTGGCGTATATAACTATAAGTGGTGGTGGTGGTGTCTTTGTTTAAAGCATATCAAATGCCTCTGTATACTGCACACCTGTCAAACTTCAGCAAAGCAAGCCTGCTGAGAGTAGATGTAGTGTATAATGATGGGAAGAGGATATTACCAAAGAGACCTAGAAGACGCAGTGGAATAAAATATTTGTAGCTGCTTGAGATAATATAATCAAAGCTCATATATATATCACATATATAGCACTTTACAGATGACTCAAAGCCTCTGTGAATGAGACTGTCTTGATCCTGGCTATAGAGACATAAGGTATAAATGTCTCTTCTTCAGGGGATAGTGTCTTATCATTTTTATTTTTATTATTCTTGATTATTCTATGTGTGAGTAGACATTTTTATCATCTCTGCACTGTATGAATTAATGTGCTTTTGTATGTTGTCCTTTATAAGAACTCTGAGTTCTCTAAGTTTTGAATTGAATGCATTGATTTAGAGAGGACATTTGCACCGATGCAGAGGCAGAAAATCCAGTAAGTATTTCACCCTTTATAACAGTCGAGCTTCTTGATTTTCAGGCTCCATCTGTGACCAACAATTAGCTTCCTAACCAATTATCATTCTGCTGAGGTCCTTCAGGGTTAGAAAGGGTCCCTCTGAAGCACGAAGCAGATGGCTGCAGAGCCCACGAACATTTAACCTCCTCCAAACTGGATGTGAGGGCGGTTGAGGAAACAGACCTGTGGGTTCACCAATGTCACATGACCACATTGGGGTGCAGCTCTGGTAAACAAACTGTAAAACTCTGGACCTGAAATAGGGTTTAGATATTAACATTGGTTTTACTTTTGCTACAGCTTTTTTGACATTGATCAACCAGACTGAAATTCATATTGATTCCTTTATATAATATCTAAAAGCAGACCAAGACCATTAACAAGACTGACAATTTTTATTCACTTTCAAAGATCAAACCAATTTCGGACCAGAAGCGACCAGTAAATCCTGTCTGGGACTGCTTTGTCCACAGGGGGGCGCCAAAATTGGCATAAACTGAAAGCTCTTCCAGACTAATATGGATATCAGATTAAATTTGCTTAGCATTAAGGTGATCACTGAAGTTTAAAGCTCAGGCTGAAATTGTGATACTTGAATCATGTCAAACTCAGTGTACATTACTTTTGTTGCTTCTGTGTCCTGTGAGTTTTGGAAGTGAAATGTGCCAGTAAAAAGCACAGATTTTCTTTTTTTTTTTTTTCAACCTCAGTGACTGTTTTGTGCAAATAGAAGTAGTTACTTAATGCCTTAATTTCTTGACTTGGTTGTATTGTGTTTAATGCTGACAGCCGTTGTTATTACAGAAGGAACAGTCATAGTGGGATGTAATCTGAACAGTTTTAAATTTATAGATCACATGCTATAAATAAAAGTGCAATATGCTGTCCAAACTGAGGCTAGTATCGATCAGTATCCCAAACTCTTCAAACTGGAGGACGACGTGTCTGCAGGTCATCAATGAATTTGGAGATTTTAATACTTTAGTGACTCAAATATGTATTTGTATGTCTATAACCTAGTTGGCAGTTACCTTACTTCAGTCTCGGGGGTAAAGTTCCTGTAGCAGGACTCCACCTCAGTTGTTGGTTTTCTTGTCCTACTTGTTAGCATACTTGTCCCCCATGTCCCTCCATCTTTGATTCTTCTCCCGCTGACGTTGTGAATGACAGCTGGCCTCAGTCTCGAAGGATACGTTCACTCCACGGATGATTGGCACTGTCTGTCTTAACATATGCTGAAAGCTAACTACCAAACCCTGAAAAGAAGTCAACCCCAGTGGTTTCAGCTGTTTTGAGAAATCAAAAAAAAACTCTGTCTTACATCCAGGTTCGTCATTTGACCTGATCAGAAGACATAAAAACAGGAAATGTTGTCCCAGTGTTGACTGCAGTCATTATTATGCAGGAGATCCACAGCAGGATGTCTTTACCAAAGACTTTTTCAATCTATTCTAACTTCACTTTAACTCTGAGAACCTCTGATGAAAAGGTTCATGTTTGAAAGGCAATCCTGAGAGATGTCAGGACCTTAAAGTCTTAAATCAGTCATGAAATTGTTCAGAGTACATACACCTTGGTACCTCAACTGTTTGTTGGGTAAATTTAAAAGCAAGTGATTCGATTTTTACCTGAAAAGGAAAAACAAAATAACCGTACATTCAGGTGTATTATTCTACCTTTCTCTCTGTTGTGAGTAAAAGTCTGATTGAGCTGAGAGCAGCTTTTCTCTCCTTACCCTGCACAGGCCACTGATCCTGATATAGAAACAAGACTTAGGATTATCTCTGCTGCTTTGTCCTAAATGTATCACAACCCAATTTCTCAAATCAATCACACGCTCAGAAAAAAGCTGGATTCACAGATGACCTGAGTATTGAGCGTGTCAGCCCTCTTTGTTGCTGACAGAGGATTGGTTTCTTTGTTGTGGTCTTATCTTTAGAACGGTTGGATTTACTGTCCGACTAAAAGACTGTTTCATCAGTTGTGTACGTCCTCCACCTCCGTCAATTCTTCAAGATCACCTGCTGAAACTCAGAGACAGGTAATACGTCTGAATGTCTGTGTTCAGACGCAGATTGTCTCCAGCAGGTCTATTAGGCAGGTGATTGCCCTTCATTTACATTGACTGCAGATTGAATCCTCCTCTGGGCAGCTGCCTGAGAGCAGGCACCAACATCCAGGCTTGTTGGCTCTGAACATCAGTCAGTAATTTGGAAATCACACCTGAATGCACACAGATAATATGCCGTGAAAAAGCAATCAGTTAAACTTTGTAAGGAGGGGAACACTGTTGTTCCCTTTGGACACAACTAATCTGTCAAACTACAGGAGAGACAGAATCAATCTGTGTGGACAGCCATCCTCTTACTGTTTTCTGTGCAGAATGAGCAGCATCACTGTCTCATAGAAGAAAAGAAAATACAATGTCAAGGCTTTGAAACAAGCTGTAATGGCTGTGCAGAAATGTGACGTTTCCTCCTGGTCCGTTTGCCAAATTTTCATAACTGCCGTATTTTCGCAACGTCACGCTCAAGGTTGGGAAATTCTGAAATCGTCATCATGTATTCATGTAAGTTGTATCAACTTCAATAACCTGACAAATTAAGGTATTTCCACGACTCCCAGCTTGATAAGCATTCAAAAAAAGACAACAAATTGTGAAACTATGGTCGAGTATTTCATGTTAAAAAAAAAACATTTATCAGCTCATTAACTAACATCAGAACACAGCTATTGTTATCGTTCAGCCACTTCCTTGTTATTGATAATGCTTTAAAACACACAAGTTTGATAGCATAGGAGAAATTTACCCAGGCAAATTCATAATTTTAAAGATGAATATTTTGGAAGTCTTGATATCAAAGAGATAAGTCAGTATATTTTCAGTTTTTGCACACGTAAGTCAGTATTTATCATTAAAAATATTGAATGCTGAATATGTAAGTGTTTGAGCCATAATGAGGGTTGGTCAGCCCGGCCTTTTTAAAGAGAAATTGCTGTGAGAACTAGAATGCAAGCTAAGCTGGTTTTCTGCTGATGGGGTCAAGTCTACCATAATTTATCTAATTAAAAGAGACTCTGACCACTTTCAGTTTAAGAGTTTGCTCTGCCGAGAAAACTTTCAGCGCTTTGTCATCTCATTTCTTTTTGGACTGTTATGGACACCACAGATGTGCTCAGATGTGCTATAACATAGAGGGGAAAAAAAAACAAAAAACACAAAGGGCTCTATTTCCTTGTCTGCTGGGGACACAGCGGAGGGTGGCGGACCCCCCGCAGTGGTATTTTCATCTGGCGGAGCTCGGCGTACAGCCAGTTTGGTATTTTCGTGGACTGAGGTGCACCGAGGTCCGCCAAGCTGGGCGTGGTGGCGTGGCAGGGGGAGGTGTCGACAGGATCAGCTGCCGCAGTGACATTTTTGTGCTCGCCACCGGCGTGTAAAGTGCGCTGAAAGCTCCCCGATTCAAACCTGGTCAGCTTTCAGCGCAGGTGGAGCGCACCTGGTCTAGTGGTATTTTGGTAAATCGGCGGTGTATAGGCATACATCACCGATGCCTCACAGGCAGGTTTCCACAGTGTCAGGCACATTTCAGTGCAATAAATAATCATCAACAACTAATAATCTGAGTCAGCACATACATTTAGATCTATATCGATATATTCTGATCTATATCTGATCTGATGAGCGCATTTGGCACGCGTTTGGACACACAACCTGACCGAATGAACACAGCTGAAACCGCATTAAATTAAATGAAATATCTAGTAAATAAACACAAATGATGAAGTTAACAAGATATGTAATTCGTCTCCCTCCTTTTCTTTCTTCCTCTTCCTCTTATTTCTCGCGCAGCTCGACCTGGACATGTCTCTGTGTCCTCTCCTCGTCCTGCTGCAGCTGCTGCTGCGGCGGCTGAACAGATGATTTGTTTCAGTGCTCAGATGAGTTATTTACTTTAAGCCTACATATGAATATTATAATATTCAGTTTTGTGAGCCAAATTTATTTTATATGCCAACATCTATGAAAGAAAGAGCCAGGCCACAGAGCGCGATGCGTCATTTACGCACAGATGGTTCAGATTTTAATGCCATTTTTGGAATTTATGATGTGATCTGTGCGCACAACCCACCTTTGTCACGTGAGATTTGAATATGTGTCACTGTAATGGTTGCTGGTTTTATGATTTCACTGCAACAATGAAAAAACAAGGCAGCTGGTGTGGCTCAGAACTGTACATGATGCCTGTTTACTTAGACAAGAAATGCTGCCATGCACAGGGCGCATCTTTATGTTGCTATAGTGATGAATCTTTCCGTTTTCTGGTGGAGTGAGGAGGGTGTCCCATACCTGCCCGTCTTGTTTATACCCTCTGATTTCAATTGAGGCGCACTCCACGGCTGCGAGTGTAACTTCATTACAAGTGACACTTGGTCGTAAAGGGTGAGTGTGTAGGGGTTGGATTGGGATTGGGCCCAAGTGTTAAACCCTTTATGACTACCATTTTGTATGACAAGCCCCTTGCAAGAGTTTTGGAAAAAGGCCATCACTGATGAGATTTCAAAGTACAGAGGATTTGCATGTTGCCAATTATGTTTGATGTTCAACTGAAGTTGATGATTTTAAAACTGACAGCCCTACACCTTGTTCACAAGCTTTGAGTAAAACAGCAGCTGATGGAAAAATTGTGAACATATTCTAGTCAAGTGTTATCAAATGCTTTCTGCACAGACTTAACCTGTTTGGTGACCATGTAACTGTGTAGAAAGCAACATCCAAAGTTATGTCAAACTTTCAAACAGTGGAAAAGCAGCCAAAGCAAAGCACCTCTGACAGAGTGCTTAAACAGACATGAGTATCAGACAAATAAGGAGTTAATCGAGCTGCAAATCATGCAAAGCTACTCTAAAGGCGTCTCAGACTGACATAATAAAAGGAGAAAATGAGGATAAAAAGTGTCCAAGAACAAATTTACAAAAGCCTGGCATTCTCAAACATGACAACTGCCAGTTTCATCCTCACACAAATGAAAAACACATTTATAATTTTGCACTGGTGTCAGATTGGTTCTCGCTGTGATACCAGAAATAGTACTGGTAATGGGACTCAATCAGAGGGATTAGTGTGTCCTTATTTTGTTAGAAGAGACTTGAATCATCACTGAGCTAAGCCAAATGAGAGCCAAAAAGAATTTCCTCCACGACAAACAACCATTGGTGAAACAAGTGTAACCATTTATTTAAGTGAGAGGCTTCCTCTTGCCTAGTTGGTTTGACTTGTTGCTCTCAGACATGCAACATAAAGGCATTCTGCATTCAGGCGATGCATGCATTAACATGTGTTGTATTATACTGTTTTTTTTTTTTTTTCCCCCTACAGGCTCATGAGCAGTAAAAAGTAGTAAAAAGACCTCAGCAGACGTTAATAACAATGAACTTGAGTTTGGAGACGGACTCTCTTTAAATAGGTCTTACACAACCCCCTCCTGTTTGCTTCAAAGAGCCAGACGGCGTAATGAGGGTACCAAAATCCAGTCCTGAGAGAGAGACGGTTCTACATGATGAAACAAATCCTCCAAAATAAGAGACAGCAAACCCAATGGGAAGACTACAGCCATAGTGATCTTTTTATGGTTGGTGTATTCGGATGTGCTGACTAGAGAAAGTAGGATGAAGTTGGGAGTTAATCAGTTTGTGGTTGTCAAGTGTAAAATTTTGAATCTTCTTGGGGTGGAAATAAAAGTTAAAACAGAAACCATGCAATACAGGAGAATAAATGAGGGTCTGGTCTTTAAACTAGACCAACAGTCCCTCAAGAAGAGAAGATCTGAATGGGTACATTTATGACACACACAGGAAGTTTTCTGATTGGCTAATTTTGACGAACTTTTTTCATTATAGGTCAAAGACAGGATATGATATTTCTGATTAGATACCAAACTTTTCACCAGTCAAATGATATTGGTAATGTTGATTTTACCCTAGAATTAAAAAAAAAATTGCCTTGGTTTTCTTCGTGCTGCTGGCATGACAAGATGCCTGTCTTCTGTGAAAAGAGGGTTTCAGGTGGATTGTGGTTAAACTGGAAGAGTTATGCAATAACTTATTTTTTTAAGTTTGAGGATGATTGAAGAACACAGCAAACAAATACAAAAAGACATACGAGAGAGATGAAATGACCTTACTCTTGCAGTTTATGTTTCATTCTGGTTTTAATAAGAATCTGTGAGTAGACAGATGGGAATGGGTGTGGATGTGGAGGTGTCTGGGGATGTAGGCTTTAGTGAACACTGGTGATAATCCAAGTTGTCTCTTTACTAGATGATATTAGACAATGGTCATAAGACATGCCATTAGACAGAAAGTAGTTTTATCTCAGCAGTTCACAGTCCAATTTGACCCAAAACTCCCCAGATATACATAGGTTAAAGGTCTCAACACATTCATATGGAAATATTTAATCTTCGTTATAGTGCCTCCTGGTGGCAGGACGAAATATCAGGCTGCCATTTCATGAGCTGAATCTTCCAGACTATTAATAACATCTGCAGCAATATTCCCTTACGATATTCTTGAGAAGTTGATCTTGATGTGTGTCTAAATGTGTGACTTATCTTTTTAGGGTGCTGCCTGCACAGTGCAGCAAAGTTGAATTTTTATTTTATTTTATTTTATTTTATCTATTTTTAAAAATATTTTCTTTAGGGTCATTTTTGCATTTTATTGACAGGACGGGCTAAAATGTGGGGAGATGGGGGGGGGGGGACATGCAGCAAATGGTGGGGGCCAGACTTCAACCCGCGACCGCTGCGGGGACTGTGGTCCCCATACATTGGGCGCGCAAACCCTCTCGGCCATCTGTGCACCCCAAGTTTACTTTTGACATGTCTCACGAGGACATCAACTGCTCTAGCTGGGCCTCACACCAACATATCTGCACCAAACTCCTTGTGCTTAAGTAGGGGAGTCTGAATACATCCGTTTTTTTTTTCTTTTTTTAAGAAAGCACATCCTACTGGCAATAGGAATTAAACCATCATATAGGAAGACGTTTTTTGAAGAGCTTTGATACTTTGATACTCTACCACTCACCAAATGAGGTACAGGGGATCCCTGAGGAGCAGTGACACATATAAAACAGGTGTAGTTTATGGTCATGGCAAAATAGTGCAACTGGCCATGCCCACTGTTTTCTTAATTTCAGCCCTTGAAGCATGATTAACCTACAAAGGCAACCTTTTCTGGGCTTATGCATCCTGGCTTGACTTACTGCTCCCACTCCAAAAAATGTGCAGAGGTGTTAGGGCCATTTCAATGTTGCTTGCAGCTTTAATGTTTTTAAATCAATGATCAAAGAATCCACTTGATCTGGATCACGAGTTTTCTAAGTTGCAGCAGCTGTAAACCACTGTAAACCTGCCTTTGCTTCGGGTTATTGTGTCCATGCTGCACTTCCTTCCTCCATCACTGAATGACATATCTGTGGGAGGGAAAGAGCGACAGATTGAGACATCATCAATCACCTCCTCTGTCACAATGTTGGTTGTGCTGAATTTGATGTTTCTCACATGTATTTCTCCCAGCAGAGCTCTAAAGCTGTGAATCACAAAGCGTGAAGGCTGTAATTAAACACAGCGGAGAGATGACACTAATGAGCTGCAGAGTTTCACTGTCCAACGACTGAAAACTCAGACCTGATGGCTTCTGATTTGGTGAAATGTGCACATTTAAAACTAAATCTACTGTTGCTGATTTCCACTTTAAATCAGAAATAAATGAAATACAGTGAAAATAATCACAGTAATGTTAAAGTCCTGATGTGATGTCAAATTAAAGGAATTAAGTAAAGTAAAGCTTTAAGAAGAGTTATACTGCTGACTCGTTGTCAGTCACAGCTCATTATGTCCAAGTTTAATCAAAACTCAGGAACCATGCAGAGCTCCAGCAAATTACCAACACTGTGACAGAATAATGAGCAAAAACAAGGTGTCAGTTAAAAAAAAAGTTTAAAAAATTAGCTGTGGTCGTGTAAAAATATAATGAACATCAAAATAATCTGTCAGTATAACTTATTGCATCTGTGGCTGAATCACAGACTGTAATGAGAGATGAGCAGCCTTATCGTTTCAATAGAGACAATAATAGATGAGAGGAATCCATCCAGGTGTTGAGCTGTGTCCCCGCCCCCTTTTGGCTGAGAGCACTGCTATTACTTTTTGTCTAATAAGGAGTCAAATCAGCCTCAACCTTCCCACAAACAGGCTGTGTCACCACACATGACGGAGTTTGCATTCATTCTCATATGAGCTGTTTTTTGCTAGTTGCTCTGGGAAGTAAACTGGGTATAAACTGTGAAATCTGTCGCATCTGTCATGGATCGTCCCAAATTAAATTATAAGCACCAGCTCACCAGGATTAGAGCTCGAAGAGCAGCTCTGAGAAGCAGAGAGAGGTGATGCAAACAGTTAGAGTTCACAGTAAAATGAAAGGCGAGAACAAACAGCACATGATGAAAAACACAAACGTCCACGGCTGTTTTAATTCGTACTTGACAT
This sequence comes from Xyrichtys novacula, assembly GCA_962446985.1. Lineage (NCBI taxonomy): Eukaryota > Metazoa > Chordata > Actinopteri > Labriformes > Labridae > Xyrichtys > Xyrichtys novacula. The sequence goes on from OY660865.1 coordinate 23,624,577, forward strand.
CCTGTCTAGAACAATCCTCTCTGTGTGGATTGACGTGCATCGGAAGCGTAAAGCAGCAAAAGTAGACTCGCCGCGTATCTTTAGCAGTGCTACTCTAAATACACTTCGGATATGATGCTGCAGCAGAGCTGATATGCGTCCTGTATGGGATGCTGCATCGATTAGAGTAGCAACCTATTTGCTGCGTGATACGTGATGCTGCTGACACACTCGAAATACGCATACTGTAGGCTGATGGTAAAGTACGCCTAAAAAAGAGGATCATGAAAGCTATAACAATCCATCCTCTTGGAAACATGAATTTGGGAAGTTATTATCCACAACAACACACAATTAGACAACTGTATAGGAGGAAACTTGGCTCCTCAAAATTATAATGGTATAGTGTTAAAAATGACACTTTTATCCTGTGTTGTACTCATGACAAATTCTCAAGGGACCAAGAATGTTTTAGGTGGAAGTCATGCAATTTAATATACTTAAAGTAAGCCAGTAATTTTCCCCATATACAGTGTCAGCGCAGCCACCAGCCATTTAACATCATCAAAGACCTGCTGGATTTTCAGCTTGACCTGAATAAGCAGAGCTGTGACCACATGCCAGAACTGGAGGGGGTTAATGAAGATCAGTGGAAACCAGAGCCAGCTACAGCAGCAGGGGCTGAGATCTGAAACACACAGAGACCTTCCAGCTGTAGGTGGTGCGTTTAAAATACCGCCAATAATATTCAAAGATGGTTCAAGGATCTGCAGAGCCAAAAACAACAGCAGTACACTAACAAGGATGCACTTATACACAGCCAACACAAACCCCTGCAGACTCAAAGAAAGGTCAGCATAGTTTTCAGAGAGAAGAGCAGTGCTGTTTTGTGATTTTTACAAGAATCTACACAAACCAAAGAGCTGCATGATGTTGCTATAGTCACAGAGACAAAGATCCCAAAGCTCCTGAGGAGTTGACGGCAGATTCTCCTCTCCGATTTGGAACTTGGACTCTTTTTCTCAGTGTTTATCGCATACGCTCAGTCCTGTGGGAGGCTGGGGGCTGCCTCAGGACTCAGCACAGTGTCCCTCTGCTTCCTGGAGACAATAGCACAGCCATTATATTATGTAAATTCAGGTCTGTCGGTCCGACTGCTGCAGATGATTAATTGCCATCTTACCAAACACCACAGAGATGCAGAGGTAGGATGGGACAGGGAGCTTTTTTATTTATTTCTCTGGCCATGGGAGATAGAGTGTTAGTAATGGTACACACATGTACACATGCACCTCTATATAAATGGCACGCTCTTAAAATGTAAATGTGTGTCCACAGTGAATGAAACACTATACATGTCACATTCCCCACATGAGTTTGAATGTGTGTCACTTCTGCCTGTTCATATTAAATTTGATGCTAAATTAAAGCTTAGAGAAGATGGAAAAGAACGATAGGCCCGTTGTTACAGCCGAGGAGCACTGCTCTGTTTTTGCTGGGTCTCAGTTTCGCTGTAGACAAGTAACACAGAAACCTGTCCAAACTCAAAACAGAAGTATGATATTAACATCAATCACTGTCTTTAATTGTTCATAGTTTCATTGATTTGAGCTTTTCAGAAAAAAAAATCATTACAGTGCAGATTTATAAAATGTCACTCCTTCACAGACCTGTCCGCCTGGTAAAAGGAGACCTATTTTACTCATTTTTGAACATTTCATTATTTCAGTACGGGACACTTACAGAGTAGCTTTGCACCATTTTGCAGCAAAAAATAAATAAAAAATAAAAATTTATCCTATACTAGCAAGCTTGAAAGCCTAATACGAGCTCTATTTAGCCTCTGTCTGAAACTCTTCATTATAACTGCTTTTCCACCCACAGACACAACTTGTGGATGCTACTTTTTACACAGCTTCATGGAGGTCTTTCTTGATAAACAGCTCCAGGCTTCTGTTGCAGCTCAAATCCAACTCGTACTGGCCTTTTGTGACACAGATAAAAACAATCAACAAACAAGTTAGTCAGAGACTAACTTTGATGTTCAACACTGAAAGTACAGAGTGTTTTTTTTATTTTTTCATAATCATTGTATTTTGGATATTTTTGCCTCATTCGATGAGACAGCTTAAGAGAGACGATAAGGGTAGTAGAGAGTGCGGGTTAACATGCAGCAAAGGATCATGGCCAGGTATCAAACCAGCAACCATTGCAATGAGGACCATTGCCTCTAAATATGAAGCATGATACGACTGCCAGGACTGCCATTGGCACCCCAAGCACACTATTGCCCTTGTTCTTTTGTTTAAATATTGTTCATAACTCAGCTGATTTGCATTTAAGCTCTTAGACTTCCAGGACATGCAAACTGTGGATCATACACAGAGGACTCAGGACAGTTTAGGTCAAATTTGGGGGCAGAGAAATTCTATCATTCTCTCTCTTTTAATATATATCTCTCGAATTTCCAGTAGGAGAAGACCCTTTTCCTCTGTTTTTCTTAAGCTCTGAAGTCTAATGTTTTGTTGATTTCTGTCACAAATGTTAATTTGTGACTGCAGTGTCCCCCTGTGCAGGATTCTACTTTAGGGGTTCTTACGAGGTATTTTATGGTCTGTCTGAGAGAGCGAGTGTGTGGGAGCTGCTGAGGGAAGAAAATTTGGGCTCAACATGGGGTGAATGCCTGCATATGAAACAGGCTTTTGTTGATTTTCTTTTCATGAATAATTTCCATTTTATTCAGGAAACAGAAAACATATTGAAACAGGATGAAAACAAGCAGAGAAGGAGAAAAGAGGAAAGGAAGCAGGACAAACACAGTTTGCTGTGTGCACACTAATCTCATGTCTACTGTTTTTGTACTCTTTATTCATCCTATAAACACATAAATAAATTACAAAGTCTTCATTATTTTTTCAGGGAGTTCATCATTTACAGTAAAGTGTGAACAAGTTTAAATATTACTGAAATAGTGATCCTCCTGAGGACAGCCTGAGATGGATGCTGCTGTTAGAAAGACAGAAAACAAAAATCAAGTGAAACTCAGCAGTATGATTATGAAAATATTTCTCCAATGGGCATGTTTTAATAAATTTTAATGAGGTTCATGTAAATGTCACCAGAGACTGGTTATACAAACCTCCATATAATTACAGGATCTTGTGGCTTTATTAGAGCAGATAGAGAAGTTCGATAAAATAATCATGTGGAGCACCCCAGGGTTAGGTTCCGGGATCACTTTAATTCAACATGCCCATATTACTCCTGTCAAATTACAAATAATGATGTCTCTATTCTCAGCTGAAACTCAGAGTAATTAAGTGCTTTCTCTGGGTGACTCTAGACAATAAGAACCACTCTAACAACAGTTAGAGCAACTTAAAGACTGGCAAGGATAAATAAAGATGGGATGAACAAACTAACTTTTTTTCTTGACTCAATCTTAGAATCCATCAGCCATTGTCCAACAACTATACATGCTGCACGGTTAACAGTCCAGTTAACAATTCAAGCCAAAAACATGCGCTTAGCTTAAAAGAATGGAGAAATTCTGTGCTTCAGACACATGCAGAAATAATAATGTAGTTTTTGGGTGATAACACCCCCTAAAAAAGGATCTATTCATTTGTTAATGGTGAGTCTTAGTTTCACTATAAAAGCTACATTTCAGAGAGACTTCTCTCAGGCTTATTTCAATAGTATGAACCTGAAACAGTTTCTGTTTCAGGTTCTTGTGATTCTCTCATCATAAATGGATCTTCAGTTTGCTGAAATAACATCATAATGAAAGTTAGTCTAAAGTCAAAAGTCAAGTTTTGTCTGGTCTGTCGTCGAAAGGAGATAAAAACAACTTTCAACAAAAAGGTTTGTTGAATGTCAGTCAGATCCATTATTTTTGTTGAATTCAGGGAAGTCTAAAACTCTTAACACTGTTTGTTTTAGAGACTCGGCATCAAAGAGATTAGTGTCTCTTATTTTTTTTTTTATCGAGAACAGTTTTATCTGACCTTCATGCACAGTATATCGTTTTCACCACCAACATGGGAGCTGGGATGTCATTTCAGTGAGTTGAGCTCCATCTGTGTTCGCTCTCGATACAGACTGTTCTTTTTTTTTTTTTTTTTCCTGCAGGCACCAAAGCCTGCTGACACCTGATTGATCAACACTACTCAGATGACAAGCAGATTAAACTTTTTCTTGTATTATCAAGGTTTAAAAGGGTGAAAAAGCAGAGGATAGAGGCCTTGTCATCAAGATAATCAAGCTTTTTATTTTTATTTTTTTTATTTCAACATCATTAATTTATCCTGTAATGTTCTACTTCCACTGCAGACTGATAAGGTGATTCCACTAAAGACTCACAGCAGGGGTTGATGTTTGCACTATTATATGTTTCAGTCATTTTAGCGTTCCCCCAGCTTCTCTCTTTGTAAACCAACATGTCCTGCTGTGGCTGTTTCACATTAAAGGCTTTCCTTTGGCTGAGCTGTTATGAACATCTACCTTCTCTCTCAACCTCTTCCTCATTTATACTCTCATTTCCTTCTTGTTTCTTTCTCATATGTTTTCCTTATGTCTTTTCATGTCTTATTTTCTCCTCCATCTGCCTCTACCCCCATTCCCATCTCTCCACTTTCCTCTCCTTTGCTTCTCTCTCTCTCTCTCTTTCTCAGCAGCAGCTCAGTTTAAATAAAAGATGAGGGTCTGAGCAGCAGCGGTGTGTCCATCATCGATTCAAACCATTTCACTCTCCATCTCACCCTTTTCCTTCCCTCTTTTTGCAGTGCCTTTCCTTCTCAGCCTCTGTTATTTTCTGTCCTTATTTCTGCTCATGCCACTTAAAGTAAACAGACCGCAGGGATTAGCCTGATGCTGTGAGTGCTTCTGGCTAAACTGCAGAATTAGCAGTGACGTCGCTATTATTTTCCAAAACTTGAGGCAGATTTTGAGTGTCTCTCTATTCTGTTTGTTGTCAAATAACATTAATATTTGAGCTCCACTCAACCTTCACTTTTTCTGATGTCCAGCAGGGGGCGGCTCCACAAGTTGGAAAATCAGTCTGAATGTATAAACCTGAATGAGAAAGTGGTCCTCCTTCTCAACTGCTTTATTCCCTCTGTGTTTTTATTATTTTATTTATTTATTTATTTATTTATTTATTTATTTTTTTTTTTCGGGGGCAGAGTTTATGGTCTCAATCTGTTGTTTACAGTCTTCTTTTTTTTAATAATCATGGACAGAATTATTGATGGGGACATTAAGCTTGGGTAAATACTGATGGACAATACATGTCCCTGTGCGTACAACTTTCCAGTTCGATTAAAAAAATACGAACTCATGCAAAATGACTTCAGGAGAACAGGATTCTGAGTCAAAGTTGACAAGATCTTCTATTATAAAATTGTGACAAACAAATTAAATGAAACATTTATCATAGCTGCTCTTAGGTAACTATACAAGGAATGCAAAACAGGGATAGAGCATTCACAAATTTACATATCTGCTGTGTTCATTAAGCCAGTTTGTGTTTTTAGTGCTAGAGGCTTTTACATGAGAATCTACACGCAGATATAAAAACTTTTTATAAATATGATCCTCTGCAGTTAACAAGCTCCTGAAATTTGGACTTTCTGCCTAACTACTTCAGAGTATGCACATCATCCAACACAATTCTCTGTCTTCTACTGTAACCCTGTGTGAAATCACCCACTACGTCATCCATTATTATCAAATCTCTTTAGAGTTTGCTGGGTGACAAACTCTTCAAGACAAATTTTTAGAAAACCGCCTTTTGAAGATTAAATCTTGTTTTTTAACACAAGAAATTATATTAAAAATAATTAACACACGAACAGACTAATAAACAGTATTGATGTCATTGAAACAGAGTCTGAGAGCTGCCGGTCTCACAAAGTGAGTGGATTTGGCAGTAAGTTGGTTCATCATACTGTTCTGTTTTCAGAGCTGATACTGAAACCATAACAGTATTATGTTAGATTGACTCTCAACATTTCTAAATCCCAAACACATAACACATATTTTTAGTTAAAAATAAATCTAATATTCAGGTCAATACAGTGCTTATCTGTGCAGAACTCCAAACATTACTGTGTTACTTTTTTTACAGTACCGTACCAAACTTTTCCATTAAACTCCTCTCCACAGAGCTCGTCCCCTGCTGCTAACACAACAACCTGACATCTACTTACTGAGTGTAAACATCAATACATCCCAAACTCCCTGACGGACGGCGTGCAGGTACGACCCTCTAAGCTATTCAAATCATTACCACAGCTACAATGAGATTCACCTCAACCTGTGTTGCTATGGCTACAGAGGAGAGCAGCACCTGTATGTTCAGTCTCTGTTCAGAGATTCACTCCTGCAGCCAGTCTGTAGGTACACACACACACACACACACACACACACACACACACACACACACACACACACACTCTCTCTCTCTCTCTCTCTCTCTCTCTCTCTCTCTCTCTCTCTCTCTCTTTATTGAGTTTTAATACTGAACGTTGAGCAAATCGAAACATCCAGATGCATATAAAGCAGATAAACAACCTGCATTCACTATCCACATATGACAAAACACTCCATGAAAACAAAACAGCAGTGGTAAAACACACACACAAACACACACACACACATGATGTGAGCATAAACAGGTACATTGAATGTACCGAAACAATTAGGTTATGAAACATTTCATTGCTGCTGAAAAATAAATAAATAAATAAATGAATTCAGCAGAGTTCAAATACTAGGGCTAAAATTCAACACTTGAATCAAATTTGTACGACGGAGTATTAGGGCCACATTAAGAAAAAAAGTAATAATAATAAGACTTGGTAATTACTTACCAGAATAAAGTTGTTGTAAAATCATTACTTACGAGAATAAAGTCGTAGTAAAGTAATTACTGACGAGAATAAAGTCGTAATAAAATCATTAATTACGAGAATAAAGTTGTGAAATAAATGAAGTCATAAAGCTGCTGAGAGGGAGTCGAGCTCCGACAAGCACCACATCTGTCTCTGATGCCGGCACAACACCGGCAGCAAGCTACACCTGCAGAGGCACCAACACCTTATGGCCTATAGATTCATATGATAAACTAAAGCCCTATGCTATTGCTATAAACGGCTGCATTGAGGGATTTAGCCTCTGCACAGCCATTTCCAGCCATTTCCCCCTCCTCAAAACAGCGATTCCCTACAAGTCCGCCTGGTTCTTTCTGCGGAAAAGATGCATTTCTTGCATATGTCTTGATACTTATGACAATGTGATGCTGAAACGCCAAAGGATTTAGTATCTCCTTGTTTGTGAAACCAAGCTACTGAAGTTCAATTCATCTAAATGCTCCACAGCGCTCATTTAAACAACTAACAACAAGTTAGAATAGATATTAGCTACGACTTTATTAATGATTTTATTACAACTTTATTCTCGCAAGAAGTGATTTTATTACAACTTTATTCTTGGAAGTAATTATTTTATAATGACTTTATTCTCGTCAGTAATAACTTAATTATGACTTTCTTGTTATAAGAAATGATTTTATTACAGCTTTATTCTCGTAAGTAATTACAAAGACTTAATTTTTTTTCCCCTTAATGTGGCTCTAATACTCTGTCGTAAATTTGTCTGTTTGACACAAAAGTTCATAATTTTAGTTAAAATTTCTTAAATGTTTAACATGCCTGGTTTCAGCTCTTTTTTTTTTTCTTGTGTCATGATGCTCCAAATGTCAAAATAAGGTCCAAACTTCAGTCAAACCAGTTTAGCAGCAGGACTCTTCTACTAGAGAGTCGCGCTGTTGTCATATTTGCAGATTCTGGTTTGTGGAGTACTCGTCCCTTGGAAAAATCATCAGTGATATCAACACTGATGACTTGTTTTCTACTTGGTTTGTCTCAAGTGGTCACAAAGTCCTGAAACCTCAAAGTCATGACAGCCGTCACAGAGTCTGATCTTAAGTCTTCTGTAAAACTTGAGTCTGATTTTAAATGCTGTCAGATGACCGAAACTCAAAGGCCGCAGCAGATGAAGGTTAAATTCACAGAGAATACAAAACTGGGGTCCTGAGCGACTGTCAGACTTGCACAAGATTGCAAGAGCTGCATCAGATATGCAAGGATCCTCTTCTGTGTCAAGAAACAATATGAGTTGAGATGTGGAAGTTAAGGCGGGATTGCTATATGGTGTCTCTTTCACTGGTTATCTTTGTCAGTGGCTACCCTTTGTGTGCATGTCTGATTCTTATCAAATCTCTATGGGACAGGAAGTAAGGTTAAACAAAATAAATAAATAAATAGGATTCAGATCTCAGCTTAAGCAAGAATGTTTGCAGACTCAAGGTGAAGTCAAAAAGTTGACTCCAAATGAGAACCAGTGCCAATTACTTGAGAACCTAGAGATGAAAACCAACGTGGATGATAGAGAATTGTTTTTAGTGTAATTTACAGCTGATCTAAGACACGGGTCAAAACCGACACTTAACATAGTGGGTGCGTTCAAAAAAGTCGAAGTTCAGGGCTTACATGTCTTTCCACAAAACAGCATGTTGACAACTTTTGAATTTTTTTTTTGAAACAGTGTTTACAAACTTCTGAAAACTTCAGGAGAATCCCAGGACTGATAACATTTGAAAACTCCTGCAGTCTAAGCCTGACTTTATGCAACCACTGACTCCCACATGTGAGTCTTAACTTCCTCTGCTTCGGCAGGAAAGAGGAGCATCTATGTGTCTTTATTTGTGGAAATAAAAAAAGTGTCAGGCAGAGGAACAGCTCTGATATTAAGTATAATGTTACCTGTCGTCGATGTGTTTTTAGGTCACAGTGTTCTGAGTAACAAAGAGACGAACGCTGTGTGTGTGTGTTCTTCTGCAGGAGGTGATCCTGATGTGTGTGTGTGATGAAGCTGGCAGTTTATATAATCCATGTCAGGAAAAAAGATTATTAAACATGAGTGCAGGAGGATCCATGTTTCCTGTCAGACGCAGAGAGATCACAGATATGAAAACACTCCCTCCATCGCTATTATAAAAAGTATGTGAGCTTGATGGCTCTCAACACGCTCTCTGCACGGCAGTTTGAGGCTCTCAGATTCCCCAGCAGGAGTCATTTGGAGAAAAAATTCAATTTAATATTCTCTGAAAAAAAATTACCTCAATATTCAGCCGTCTGCAGGGTTTAAAATCAAACCAGTAAGACTTCACCTGAGAGTAGTTTAGACCCACAGAGCCCCTGAACTGGCAGAACTTTAACAACCCTGCAAACACTCCTGTCTTTCTGTCTGTTTGTCTTCTCTCATTTAAACCTCCATCGCTCCTCTGGGTCACTATTCTTCCCCTCCTCTGGGCCCCTTCTGTTTTCCTATGCTTCTTCTCTTATTCTTGAGTCTTCTCCCAAACATCTCGTTTCCATGTTTCCACCATGAAAGTGTTGAAATCAGCTGCTTTATTTTATAACTTCCACTCAGAGGTACCTCAGTGCTATGCAAATACTTCTTGTATACATTTACTCTGTTTGTGTGCTCTTCTGGATCTCTTATTGCTTTCCACTAAAATCTAACTTCATGAAGCCTATTCCATGACAAACACACAGCTGATGGCTTTCGATGAGGCCGCTAACTTAAATTCTGCCCACAAAACCTCAGCTGATCCTAACATGAGCCTATATCAGGTGATAGCTCAGCCGATTGCCTCCTTTTCATGCTGTGTCTGATTTTTCCAGTGTCATATGGATTGTTACTACTGCTGGATCTACTCTGTACCCTGGGGTCTTTGCTCTCCCTGCCTTTGTTTGTCATTTATGCACCTTACATGTTAGGAGAGTGTGGTCTCTCTGTTTCAGGCTTTAGCATTAAAGGTGAGGTAGGCAGGATCTGAGGAAGTGCCAGTTTTTGGGAGCAATCTTGAAGGTAAACAGTTTAGTGGCGCTACAACACGCAGCAGGTCCTGTTTGACAAGAAACACTTCTGTTACAAACACTTGGCTTCCTTTGTTAAGGCAGTTTACCGGTCCAGCAGAAAGGTTACACGGTCTGTAAGATCCCGAAGCATCCCCTGTCATTGTTGACACGGCTTTTTTAGCTCTTGTCCGGTCTACCTCCGTTTTAAGCGCCCGTTATTCCGCCAGAGTCTCTGGTATTTACTTTGTTTTCTTGCTTGTGTTGGCAGTCGTGGCCCAAGGAGGATTCAGACAGGATTCTGTACTTTCTGGTTGGTTTCTACTGTCTGATATTGTAGTATGCTAACTCTGTTTGGGCTCATGAACATTACTCATGGAGCATGAGGAAGCAGCATCTGCCTCACAACCAATCAGCACTAAGGAGCAGTGTCCGCCTCACAACCAATCAGGTTGGGGGATGCAGAGAATGGCTTTGTTTACAGTCAGAAAGAGCGGGGTGATCAAAAATTTTTAAATGTTGACTACACAGACATAACAAAACACAGCAATATTGTGATATTCCCAAATATCATCAATAACAAATAGCTATTGACTGATTTTAAAAGCTTTTTTGTATATACACCACATAAAAAAGATGCTTCTTAACGGATTACTGCCTACCCCACCTTTAAGAAGGGCAGGAAAAGGGTCAGAACAAAACCCGGGGTCTCTGCTGATACTCTTCTACCATCCACCAAAGCTCTTCCTCTTTATGTTGTCTGGTTTGACCAGTGGCAAATGAATTGGCAGTGTTTCTGCCCAGTACTGCACCCTAGGGGTCTCTGTCTTGGCTAATTGTGTATGCATAGCAAGAAGAGGGGAGGTGTGTTCTCCCTGCTTTAATTGAGGGAAGGCTATCTCTTCATGAAAGAGCGGGGTTTGGGTCCTTCTTCTAGTTCAGGTAAACAAACTGACTGTGACTCAGAACACCTTCAAAATTGCGCCCACTCCTACATTCCATGATATAGACATGTAAGCAGTGCAAGAACCTTATTGAACAAAATACTGTAAAGGTATTCATGTAACATCTCAACCAACTTTGGTCATCTGTGAAAATGTGTTGGATAAAGTAACTTAAATGACAAACAATTAAAAGATTGAGTGGAGCTTATCCTGTCCTGCTAACTATCTCTGACCTGGAGTGGCCACAGTGAGGAGGGATGATGTTTCAGGTGTGACCATGTTCCCAGGTTTTGGGAGCCAGACACTGTTCATGTGTCTTTTTTCTCCAGTATGTTTAAAAGATTTTAAATAGAAATTTTAATCCTCCTGTCTTCACAAACATAGAAAGAAAGAAGTGATGAGATAAAGTTGTGTGTGAACATTAACCAACACAAATGTGAAAAAAAACATCCTGCCACATACAGAGTGAAGTTTATTTAAGATATTTTGGGCTCCACAAAACACTGATCTTCTTTCAAATAAATGAACAAGACTGATTTGCCTTCTTTGTAAGCTATGCTATGATTGGTCGATTGCTGATGAGGGGCGGGGCTTGATAAATATTGAATTAGACAAATAACAGTTGGAGAGTATGGACAGTGTAAACACTCATCAGTCACTTTTCTACAGGGTTTGGACTTATGAGGATTAACAGAATGATGCACACACACACACACACACACACACACACACACACCGTCCTTGTCCCTGAAATAAAAATTCAATTACAATGCCAGAAGTGCCAAGTGCTGTTCATTCATTACTGCCACAATCTGCGGGATGAAGACACTATGCACTATAAGGGGGGTCTCTGCACCCCCCCCCCCCCCTTCCTCTGTCTTTGTATCAGTCCATCGTTTCCACCAGAGAGCGTCCCTCTGAGCTGATGATCGCTGAAAGAGAGAGATGAGGAGATGGGGGCGGACACAGAGAAAGACAAAGAGAGGGAGAAATTAAGAGGCCAAAGTCATCACAGTGATAATGGAGCCTTTGATTGGGATGATAAATCAGTCATAATTAGAGGACACACTGTGTTCTGGGTCTGTGTGTGTGTGTGTGTGTGTGTGTGTGTGTGTGTGTGTGTGTGTGTGTGTGTGTGTGTGTGTGTGTGTGTGTGTGTGTGTGTCCGGACAATATAAATGAATAAAAACTGACAGATTAAGAAAACAAAGATTCAGAGCAGAGTGAAAAAGGTTTCAGAGAGACATGAACACGTATTCAAGGACAGACCAGTGTTCACTGCTGCTGATTCATGCTGACACATGTATGGCCGTTCATGAACTTCATGACTTTGCAAGTGCTGACTAACAGCTTCGTGACTTGTCCCTGGAAAGAGTTGTGTGGTTTGGTGAGGTCACTTCACATTATAGAGGTATGCAACCACATGGTTCAAAACCTTAAGATGGAAATTAAAGGTGGGGAAGGCAGGACTCCGTTAAAGAGGCATCTTTTTTGTGGTGTATATAAGCTTTTCAGCTTTTAACATCAGTCAATAGCTCTTAGTTATTGATGACATTTGAGAATATCATGATATTGCTGTGTTTTGTTATGTCTGTGTAGTCAACATTTTAACATTTTTGAGTGGCCTGCTCATTCAGACTATAAACAAAACTTTCTCTACCTCCCCAACCTGATTGGTTTGGAGGCAGATGCTGCTCCCTCGTGTTGTGAGGCATGTTCCAGGTCCTCTAATAACATGCACGAACCCAAACAAAGTTAGTGTGCTACAATATCGGACAGTAAAAACCAACCAGAAAATTGTCTGAATCCTCCTTTGGTCATGACTGCCAACACAAGCAAGAAAACAAAGTAAATACCAGAGACTATGGCAGAATAAGGGGCGCTTAAAAAGGAGGTGGACCGGACAAGATCTAAAACGCTGGGTCAACATCAATAGAGAATGAATGAAGCATAAACGCTTCGGGATCTTACAGACCCTGTAACCTTTCTGCTGGACAGGTAAACCGCTTTAACAAAGTAAACCAAGTGTCTGAAACAGAAGTGTTTCTTGTCAAACGGGACCTGCTGCGTGTTGAAGTGCCGCTAAACTGTTTACCCAGGGTCCTGGAGTATGTCACTTTATCCTAGTTGTAGCAGTCCTGCAAAAATAGCCTAACTGAGCTCAACTATGCATGAAAGCATACAGATTCAGACATCATGCAGGAATGCCTGTGGAAGAGTATTTATGATTGCAGCAGCTCCATTTTCCGCAGTATTCATCCCGCTTTTCTGCTTTAAAAATGTGAGTGGTAAATATCAATTTCCTTTTATCGATAGCAGATATCTTTTCTGATTGATCAGTAAACCACAACAAAGATGGAAGTCTTTATGAATCACAGTCTCTAAAATACTCCGATCTTCTCTGTGGGATAGAAAAGCTCCTGGATGTCACAGAAACACTAAGTCTAGAGTTTAGGGTTTATCACTTCATAGTTGCCGAACTCCAGAAGTGAGTGGATTTTAGAGGAAACATATAAGCCTGCAGGTGAGTGATGTATCATTGGGTTGCTTTTTTAATGGTAATATAAAAGTAATACAAATATTGAGGAGACTTGAAAGTTTAAGCTGTAGACTAGCATAGATTTACGCTTTTAAGTTATGCGATAGTTATCCTGATTGTAGTCCTATATTTTTGATAAAATCACCTGTTATCTCAGCCTGAACAAGATGTTTTGGTACATTCAGTGAAAATTTGTAAATTTTTTAATTTGGGCACAAAGAAATGTAAAGGTTTCTTAACTATTAGACACTTTTTTTCCGTGTTTCTTTACTGAAGGGATCTGTGTTTTTTAATATTTGAGGATGAAAAGAATTCTTATATGATAAAACATGGACCTCTGAACCAGCAGTGACTCATTAACCTGATGTGGGTTCATCCTCTACTCCGCAGTCACCTCTGCCGAGCTTCATCCTCCCACGATTTGATGACTCTGTGACTTTCAGGCCAAATCCAGATCCGCCCCCTACACTCTCGCCCTCTGTTTGCTCATTCCCACGGAGGCTCCACCATATTAAGAGCTGTCCCAAACCACCATGTGCAGAGGGCACATGGACCATTCAGCCCTTAAATAGCGAGCCTGTGCTGATGCACACAGCATCCAATTAGTAATATGCTATACAGGGTGTGTCCATTAAGTAAAAGACATCAGTAAAGGCTGCTCCCATGTGTCCTTAAGGTCCTTACACATCAGCGAATTTGCGAAGCGAAAAAGCGAGACGAAAATGTGAAAATATTCGCCGGTCCAAAAAATCGCTTTCGCTTATACACAGCGGGCAACCACACTGTGGTACACACTCTCTCCAATCAGTACTCTTGGTGCCAGTGGTGGTGTGTGTCATGTGAACTGCAGCCGTATGGGTCTGTGATGTCATCAACAACATGACTTTTGATTGGCCAGAGGTCTAGCAGGTCCAGATATTCGCCTGCGAATCTCCGAAAAATTCGACAGAAAAGCGAAAAAAATAAAAGACGCTTTTCGCGCCGTGGAAAAAACGCCGCTGGTGTGGAAGCTTGCATTGACTTTATGCTGTTTTAAATAAAGGCGAATAATTCGCCTGGCGAATTCGCGCCTGGTGTGTAAGGACCTTTACTCACTGCTTGTCTGATTTCTCTTCCCTCTCCTCTCTCCTCTGAGCCACTTGGCTTAAAAGAACATAAAGCTCGGTGGGTAAGTGACTACTTACGGTTTGCCTGAGGACAGTGAAGACTGCAGTTAAGGGCTTTGGGATCCATGGCAACTTTGCCAGCCTTGGTTTTTCTAAGAATTGACTCATGAAACTTTGTCCTTGTAGCATGATAAATGGAAAAAGCAGCTCACGGAGACCGCGTGGCCTAATGGATAAGGTGTCTGACTTCGGATCAGAAGATTGAGGGTTCGAGTCCCTTCGTGGTTGCTGTCTTGACTTTAGAGCCCGCAGATGCTCATATTTAGAGTCAAACAGACCAGACAGCAGAACAACAGTACATCTGTCTTCCACACTGCTGCCAGTCATTTGTAAATCTCCGTACATAGTATGTGATGCGTCTGGTTTGCCATGTCACAGGAATTACACAACTCAGTCAATTTGTCTGAACAGAAAACATGTCCCAGGATCTTTTATGCTGAAAATCTGCCCTGGATTTTCTCCCAAATCCCCTCTTTTTTGTGAACTGACCTTAATTCTGGTGCTTAAAAAAAGCAGATTGAAAATGGTTTGTGTCCATTGTTTCGATGCTCTGCAGAGACTTTAAGGATGTAAATGGGTTTCTCTTCTTTGCAAAGAGAAATGTGTCACTTCAGGTTGAATATGACGCTCAGATTCGTCACAGTTCACTCTACTCTTTAAAAGTCATAAATCTCTGCTAAATGAAGCTTAGATCATGAAAAACTGCTCCAACTGCTGCCATTAAACTTCACATTTCTTGCATCTTTAGGTGATCTCTCTTTCTGCTTTAAGTGCCCACATCACCAGCTGTCATAGTCCCTTCTTTAATCCATCACAGAGGAAAAGGAGGAACATTAGAGCAGAGGATAAACTGATTTGCACATATCTACACTTCTATCAGAGCTGCAGCTGGGATGGAGTTTGAACCACTGCGATGCTGAGACTTGTCCACACTGTGTCAGCTCAAACTCTGTCCAGTCTCTAAACCAACCCAGTCACAGGGCTTATGGTCATCAACCAGCCACCAGATGGAAGCAGCATTTGAAATTCATAGAAGTGCTCTATAAATAAATATATCCTCTGCTAGATCCCAGGGGTCCTCAAACATCAGATAACTACTGTTTGGGGGATACTGTAAGAGTTTTTTTATGTTTCCTCTTGTCTTTGAATTGTGAGAAGTTCAGAAAATGAGTGAACAAATCAGCAAAAATGGTATAAAACACAGGAAGACACGGATAAGGAAAAATAGCACAAGCAAAACTTACAAAAACTTACAAGCAAATCCTTGTAAGTTTCCACCACAGATGAGAGGATATCCACTTTCAGCTCGAAAAAGTTTCACATCTTTCTAATATTTCTCCTCTTTCATGTTAAAGCACTAACCCCCTCCATAAATTTCTGCAGCTCTGTGCAGTTTTGCACTATGAGATGAGCGGTATGCATCTCCACTCTCTGCTGTTCAGCGCTGCACTATGCACTCTCCTCCTGACACCTCAGGTCTGCCCACATCAGGATGATAAGCTGGATGGGATCACTCATTACCAGTTTACTGTGGAATCAATTCATGACACAATGTGACACATTTTTTTTCAGTTAATAATCATCTTGCTTTCTTGAGCGACTGAGCAAAAGGCAGCATCATCAGATTTCAAAGATCCCACTCCACCAGCTTCATGGCACGGTTCATAAATTCAGGTTGAGCTACAGAAAGCCCCTGGCCTATTTATCCCTTGATTATTATAAAAACACTGATGTCAAAGTAATAACAGACTGATGCTTTATGGTACATTTGTCCTGCTTATATCTTAACATTTTCCTCAATGATTGAATGTCACATGCTTCTTCACAAATCTCTCAGACGGCTGAAGCATACAGGTGCAGCTAATCAGACTGATGTGAGCATGTAACCCACAAAGGCTAGCTAACAGAGCACTGATATTCAGGAGAATCACCACAGAGCTCTGGATGCTGCTTTAACCAGGACTCCCTGGCCATCATTGATCAAATTGATCTCAGAATAAGTGCGCACAGCGTTGACACTAATTAGATATTTTGTACATGGATTCCTGCATATTTCTTAATGTAACAGTGTTATCCTTTAAAAGGTCAAGATAAACCCTGTAGATTTGAAAGAATAAGGGCTTTAAAGCTGCCCCCTTCCTCTGGGTCGAGGTTTCAGACCACACAGGTGCAGCAGTGACCTTTATCTGAATAATAAATCTAAAGGTCAGGATTATTAAGAACATTTCATTGCATTTATTTGATTCACAACTTAACAGACTACAAAGGGTTGCTTTGCAATGTAAATATGGACTTAACATCTACTTCGAAATGCATCATAATGAAATTGTGTCTGTGATTACAAATGCAATTAATCAGAATTAAAAACCATCAACCTTTTCACTTGTGGTTACCTTCTTTTTCTGTTACTGTAACGACTGATATCGACTGAACTCTTCTCTGGTCCTCTAAGAAATACGAAATAAGTGTGAAATGTCAGTGGAGTAGCTGTCTCTTTCCACTGGTTGTAAAGGGCAGGATTTATTCACTGCTGCAACCAATTTCAGTCAGATGCAAAGTTAAGAGAAGATGTGTGAGGTCAGCGTGACAATAGCTGTGAGAATCTGGCTTCAGTGTCGTCCAGGTGATTCATGCCTTCATCCAACAACAGCTCCCTATTCTGTGTGACCAGCTGGAACCACCACTTTGTCTGACAGTCCGATGCTACTGTTATAGTCAGGTTGATGGAGGTATGCATCATCTCCACCTTATGTCACCGCTCTGTTTGTCTGTGCGGCGGCGCCTTACATCAGACCTGTCACCAATCAATGGGCTGATTACAGCGCTCAGACCTGAAGGACAGCCTGATGATGGAGGACAGGGGAAGGCCATCATCCGACACGGTTAGGTAACCAGGCCACTCAGGGAAATGTCAACAGACGCACTGAACATGCATCTGAACAAAGGAAAAGAAACTTTTCTTGTTTCACTGATGGTCAGTGTTTAAAGTTCTTCATCACCACCGATGCATATCAACTTAGTGAAGATCTCGTCGCAGATAAATGGTGAAAACCAGTTTGAATTTCAACATTTTTATCAAAGTGAATGCAGGATAATTGAGGTGTTACTGTCTCCACACACCAAGCCCGAGTAAAATCATTAGTGTGAATGAATTACATGTTAAGTCAATGCAAAGATGTGATTGGACGTGTGTACTACTCTGGCAGCGCGAATAACACGAATTGGGCTGGAGCTAAAAATGTCGCAACTTGAGTAGATATTTGCGTTGAGATAAGGTTGCCAGGTGACGTATGAAAACAGATGGTTGTTCTCTGGTATCTCAAATGGAGAACAAACTGATCATGTCGTGAGTGTGTGAGTGCTCCGAATTATATGATACCTTTTTCTTTCAATTACCGAAACCGGATTAAAAAGGAGCTCTCCTGGAGGCAGGTGAGTGAGGAGGTCGGATTACCTGGTAATCCGTTGAGTGCATATGTGTGCCTGTGGTTATAGGATCAGTTGGAAAGCTGCAGCACCTACAGCCTGGGCAGTGACAGCAGCACTTTACCCTCTGCTATTTCCCTCTCTGGATCCAATTTACTCATGTCAGGGTGTCTCTCCTCCCCACAACAAATAAATAGTAGCAATCTTCGCGACGTGGTTCATCTCTACCATGCTTGGATCTCTCGTATCCACGGCACCAGTATCCAAGAAATTATGAATTTATTTAGATTCGATGCGTATATGTAGTGAAGGAAGCGAGTAAATACTATTCATTCACGCATCTAGATTCACGCAAATTAAGCGTGCAGATGATTTTACTCGCGCTCGGTGTGAACGCCCCATTAGAACGCATTCAAATCATCTTTGTTTTCCTTTCTTTTTTTATTTTTTTTATTTTGGTTTTGAGAATAGAGAAGACACCATAAGAGCCAGGCATGATGAAGGTGCATTTGTCTCTTTTTTTCCAGAACATTTGGCTGCTGGAGCGAATAAAAGTTGGGCGACTTTTAAAAGATTTATGGTACTTTGATACCCTTGTCTGCACCTGAGGACTTTTCAATATCTGTGTCCTCAGAAGATGAGCTTTAGCCCAGCCTTTCATGATGGATCATCCGTGCTAACCCAATTCACTCAGTTAATGTGTCTGACTTCAGGCTTCTGTCCTCACTTCCTCCGACCCACGTCTCTGAGCTGACACCTGGGGAGCGACAGACAAAATGGACCAACGGTGAATGAAATATTGAGAAAAAATGAAGAATACGACAAAGGAATAAGAGGACAATAGCTGCAAATCGTTTTGAGGTTTCTTTGTGTTATTGGGGGCCAAACAAGTATCGCAGTCTATCTGGTCAAACAACTTAACGAAACAAAGCGGCGTCTTCCACTTGAACAAAAAGCTGTCTATCTCTGCTGGGATTCTTTCTGCTATCCTATCAGACATGCTGAATGAAAACCTGAGCCAGTCAGGGACAAAAAGAGGAACAGTACACTTCATTTCATCAAGGTTAATGTTGCAAACATTATTGTCAGAAATCTACTGAAGACGTTTAGAATATTAAGCAATTTTAAGTCACTTAAATACCTGTAGATAAGTAAAAAAAATAGATTTACATACTTCTTACAGCCACGCAGTCTTTGGTTTTGTTGTTTTGGTTCTTGTCTCTTGTACAGAGATTTCTTTCAATGATATTATGTTCTGTAGATGATGAAATCCACTCATTTTACACTCAGGGTATTCTGAAACTGTTTGGCTCATGCAGTCTCTAACAGTGTGATCAACCTCTTCCCATCTTTCCCTCTGAGAGACTCAGCCTCTCTGAATGTCTTTTTTATACCCTTACTAACCTGTTGAAAATCAGCCTCATTTATTGAGAGAAGTTGTTTCCATATTTTGGAAATGTGCTGCTGGCATCAAATTTGAAATGAGCATATATGTTTCACAAGTTTCAACATTTGTCTTTGCACTTTTGCAACAGAGACTTTTAATGATTTTCCAACCATCAAATCTTTTTTACTTTGGCAGTGTCCCAACTTGTTAAGAATTGAGGTTGCAAATCCTACTTAAGAGTTGAAATGTATGCATGCATAAATGTTTGGCCCTGGTCTGTTCAAGCCTTTAGAGATCCAGCAGGTTTTTACAAACTGGTCTGTTGTGTGGAGGATAAGCAGAAAATCAGTGTAGACTGAAATCCTGCCCTGCAGCTCCATGTCCATGTTTTTCATCATCTGTCCAACCTGCTCTGTGTAATGCTACCAGCTGTTTGTCTGTGTGCATCTAGTGTGCTTTTCTTTGTGTGTCTGTGTGTTTGAGGAGCTTGAACACCCTCCTGGGTGCAGCAACTGTTGCTACGCTACCACAGAAGATGGAGCACTGTGGGTTGAAGTCTGTAAACAGTAAAATTCAAACATTTCTGAAGAGGAGCAGGAGTTTCATTCCTTACAAACTGCCGCCAAAGTTAAAAAAAAGAGATTTCAGAACACAATCCCGTGGTCATGGAGCCGTAAAATATGATCCTGTGCTGATTTGAAATGATGATTAATTAATATGTGTCACAATATTTCAGAGGATTTCTTTTCAAATCTGTTCAAAATTCCTGAAAGCCAGGGACTAGTTCCCCATTATATTTTCTCTCAGAAAAGATTGCAGGTAGAAAGATTTTCATTGAGACGAAATTTGTGATTTCGACAAATGGAATAAGTGGAGGGGAAACATCTCAAGTAATAGAGATCATTCTGTCTGAGAGTTTATTTTGCATATTTGTGTGTCAGTGACTGGCCAGTATGGGATCTGAATCTATGATTTTGGCATTATCAGCACCACTGTCTAAACCATCCAAGCTTACCGCTCTCCTCTAATGCGTTTTTGTCAAAGCAAAGAGTCTGAGAGAACAAACTTAAAGCGTCTTCTAGCCCAAGATGTTGGTCACTTTTCAACAGGAACTTGACCTCTTCACTCTCTGAACCAAAGTCAGACACCTTGTCCATTTTGCTGGTCAAACGAGGGACTGCATCTTTTCAAATCTAACTTTTTTTTCCTATTGAAATTGGAGATTTTCAATTGTTGGTTTTCCCTCTTAATTGGTGTATCCAAAGCATCAAGAAGCATGATCATGATATTGGCCGATTATTGCCTGTTAGGCTTGTCTTTGATTTTATCATTATTATTATTTTTTTATTTTTTTATTATTACTACTATTATTTTCTTTTCATAAAGCCTTGTTTTTTGTTTAGTTTTTTACTTCATCAATATTTTAATCATGTTCAAATAAAGAAATAATAAAATAAAAAAAATAAAAATAGTGAGCAGCTCTAAGTTTATGAGTTCAGTTTAAAGACTGCTGAAGCCACCCATCTGTCTGGATTTGTAGTGAAGATCTCTTTGTACATCATTTGAGGAGGAGTTATGGAGATAGTCGTATCAGTCTGACCCTAGGGGAAGAACCGTGCCATCCTTTGAGAAAGAGACTCATTGGTATTGTGTTATAGTGACTACATTGGTGTGTTTGCTTCTGCATTTAGCTCCAACACAGCCATAGCTTAGGTGTTATTAACCGAAATCTGATTTGTTACTAATGCTGTGAACAACAAGAGGTGAAATGATTTCCAGATATTTTGTTTTATGTCGAAAAAGTCCCTCAGAGGAAATAAGTTAACGCTGCATACAGGCCCTGCCCGGCTGGCTGCTGGAATCCGGCCTGTTGTTGCGCTCAGATCCAATCAGCTGGAGTTCGGTCCCATCCATCAAACTCAGCACTATCAGTCTAGTCATTAGTGGTGCTACTGAACCATACTGCAGTTTCTGTTAACCCAAATGAGATGTCTGCCGCTCTGCCACGGTGTGTTGTTCCCCAGCAGCTCTGTGATCTATGCCTTCATTTCCTGCACCAGTATGAGAGTTGTTTTGCCTCAAACAAGAAGGGAGGCAGAGGCTGCTGATTAAATTTTATTCCTTTAAATTTAACAGTTTGTTTATTTCAGCAAGTCTGGTGTTAGATATTAACAACGTTATCATACAAATTCATATTGTAAATAAATGAGGTAATAAAAAGAGAAGCAAAGTAAGCAGAGTAAAACTGAACCATCTAGAAGAGAATCAGTTTGTTAAGCGCAGGACTCATGTCTGCTCTGCATGATTATCAAAAGGAGAATCCCTGAACTATGATGATTCAAGCTGAAAGCTAATGGGACTGTTAATGATAATAATGTTCAAAACTCTATTAGACACACTGACAGACCCTTTTTTTTGTTAATCAGTGATGGATGTTTGATGACATTTTTAATGTGTTAAAGAGTCGATGCTGTTGCAGAGAAAGTTTCTGTTAAGTGGTTAACAATAAAGCACTTAACAGAAGACGCCGATACAGTAGAGCAGTTCCTTTTGTGTCCACTAGAGGCTCACTCAATGAAGTCACATATACATCCATTTGAAAAGCTCATTTTTACAGCAGAAATAATCACATTTACAGCTTCTGATTAAAGCTGCACAAGAAGTCTATTTTCATTACACAGTTAGGCTCAAAAATATTAAGATGATGAGTTTTGCATAATTAGAGGCGCGACTGACTTGACTGACGTGAGCACACTGCGGTGGTTAACAAGGAGGCTAAAGGCTGGCCTACTGAAAATTGAATTGAGTCAGCATTTCTAATATGGAGGCTGCTGGCATTGGGCTTAAAACTCAGCTTTATAAACCAATGAGTGAGGTCACTGAGACTAGATCCATGTTTTATACAGCCTATTGCACCAAAGCAGCTCTCTAAATGAGGACCCCTTTACCATTACACCTTTGTGCATTAAAAACCCCTCCTACTTTTGGGTCCCTTTGTTCTGGACGGTCACTTTGCTTCTCCATTTTTCATCCCTCTTCTGTTGTGAGGGACAGCTAGAATATAAAGCCAATTTTTCAGATGCATTGAAAGAGAAAAAAAATGTGCCTTATATTTGAGTGGATAATACCTAACTTGCATTATCAGACTTCTTCATCAGATACTTTTCAACCTCTGTGTTTCAATGTGTATTGTTAGCAGTTGGATCCACAGAGGGAAAAGGGAGAACTGCACAAGTGATTCAGGTAAAGCTCCAAGTTCGATTTTTTTTTTCTCCATATGAACACGATCTGTGACTCCTCACGACTGAGGCAGATGCTGCAGAAAAGCATCGCAGCATGAGGAGGTTTCAGTCGGTTTAGGATGAGGGGGCGATGATCAGGTAAATTAGAGCGAAGGATGAAAAATGAAGAGAGGTTTATGATTTTGAAGGAATTGGATAGAGAACATTTGAGTTTTATGAGGATTGAAATTAGACCCAAGAGAGCAGAAAAGAAGGAGAAAATGAGAGAGGAGCTGTGTGAGCAGGTAGAAGACGCTGAGAGGAATGAAACCTGACAGCGTCTCTCATATTGTTCAGCGTTTGTGCTATTTCCCAGCCAAAGAGATGGAAAATGGAAACAAATGTACACACTGTAAAAGGCAAAGGCTTGAGGGAACACACTCCAGATCTGTGTGGAGGTGATGCAGAGCTGAAAACACTCATACTGAAGGTTATTGTTCAGCTAAGAAAAGAAAAATCACCAGCTGAAGAGAGAGAGAGAAAAAAATACAACTGCGTGTGTGTGTATTGATTGACTTTATGTTAAATGAAATCTTCATCTTTGAACATAAGCAGTGGCGCTAGGACCATCGAGCAGCTGTGGAAGACCCTCATCACCAGCTTCTGGTGAAATGTCACATATAAAATGGATTTAAATGTGTTTCAGACCATTTGGAGAGGATTAGATTTTGCATATTAGGGGACCTCATACACCCACTGGTGTTGGGAGCTGAATTTCAGTCATTTAGCTTTTTCAGAAATTGGAAGGTTGAGTGAGATTCGAAAAACCTGGAATCGGCACCCGGGTTTGTAGGTCCAACATCAGCTCATAGCCTTGAGGTGCTGTCGGTGGCCTCCTGTTTTCAGCTAGTCAGGAGAAATGAGGCAAAAGCTGATCCATTTGATGTGATTTTTAGGAGGGGAACTGAACTTCGAAACTTTTTGGCAAAACCCAAACATAAAGTTTTAGACTGGCTTCATTTCCTCAACCATCAGGCTGTCCATCAGTTGTATTTTTATAGCCTGCTCCACTTCCTGAATCTCTCACTTTACTTTGTTTGCATTTTATTGATTTTTGCTCTCTCAAATTTCCATTCCCTGTCCTTTGGCTGCTGGTTACTTAAGGAAGAAGTCTGTGTAAAAACAGATTTTTGAAAAATAAACATAAGAACATTAAAAGAAAAAAAAAAAACTCCATTAAGGTTACACTACAAATCATTTCTGAGTTAATAATGCTCATAATAATGCTCACATCTTTATTTTTGCTTTAGCCACCCTTTTACACCTTTTTGAAAGTCTTTATATCTTTTTTTTTCTCATTTGTTTGTAAATTAAAGGACATTTTTTTTCATAGAAAAAATAAATAAACAAAGATCTCGTGCAGTTTTAACATTTTCTCTAATGGTCTAATTCTGAAGTCTACCGTTATTTGGCTCTTCAAATTTTTGCATAGAGGTTCCAGTGCTAAACTTGAAAGCATTAAAAAACATTTGAGGTATAAAATTATTTGAAAAACTAAATAAAAAAAATAATAAAATTGTGGAAATGATACTGCTTGGGGATCTGACAGTGATGCCATCTGCTGTATATTTTTCTCTGTAATGTTAAAGTCTCAGATATTCAAAGTTGCAACATGCTCAACTTTAGGGGGGCTGGGCTCCACACTGTGCCACAGTAAGACATAAATATAAAAAAAAAAAATATTGCTTGCATTCAGTGTAATCAGCTGGAGCCTGGAGTAGCACTCAGAGGGGGCTACATACTGCCATTTCAAGGTGGGATATTTACATCTCTGTTACACGTTTACAGTTTAAATCTGTCAGGTTAATGTCATTCTCACCTTCAGTAATGATCCAAAACCTCAAATAGTGGGAATGGATTTATTTTTGTTTTAAGTGGCAGGCTGTTCCACAGGTTAAGGGTGGAGCTACTGTAAAGGCTTGTCCGTTTGTGGTTTTGAGGAGCAGCTGATTGGTTGACTGCAGTGCTCTAGCTTGAGAGTGAGAATGAATAAGCTTAGCCAAATGTGGTGCACCAATCCATCTAGGGCCTTAAAAGGTCAATAACAAAATTTTAAATCAATCCTACACTGAGGCAAAACATTACAGCCAAGCTTTATTATATCAGTTCTCCTAATAACGTGCAAAAACAAACACTCAACTAAGGTATTATCCTAGTGCCACTGTTCACAATGCTCCCATATATCATTAAATGCTGAACACATACTTCCATTACACATTTAACTATTAAATAGTTGCATGTGGAAAATGTACATGTCTCTAGTAATTAGAAAAGTACCCGGGAATATATATATATTTAACATTCATGTTTCAACATAACTCTAACAGTGACCTGTGAGTGTTTTCTGTGATTTCAGGGATGGAAATGGATGGCATGTTAAACAAGCTTGGTGCATTTAAGCAGAAAGGCTGTCATCTAAACAGAAACATCCTTCTGCAGGCACACCTGACTCCAGAAAGAATTTAATCCAACCTTTTTGCACACTTAGCACCCACATTAACCCCTGATTAGACACTGGAACAAAAGGCTGGACATGCTCTGATTCATTTGCACCGCAGACTGTGCATGTAACACGATGTTTAAAAAGGGTTCTGAGAGATTGCATATTTGTCCAGAGACAGGTCTAAACCACGTTTTAAAATATAGATGGGTTGTTTTTAAATGTGCTTCATAATTACAGAGCGACTTGATGTGTGCGATCTGCTTTTCTCTGGCATTGCTCTCCCTATCTTACTGTTGTCAAGTGCTTTGGACCAATCAGAGTCAAGTATTTGACACAGCTGATTGATCAATAAGAAATCCAGACAGTGAGTGGAAGAACTTAAAGCTTAGCTTTGCGAGGTTTATTTTGACCTGTTTTAAAATGTGCCATTATTGAACGCTCAGCTGCTGTTTCAGTGTTGTCCTCTACTGCCGTCAGTTTTACTGTTAGCATTAACTTAATTAAAGAAAGACCACACACTAACAGTCCTAGCAATGTGAGACAGAGGCGATCAATCATTCAACCTTGGTTTCATTTGTTTATGGTAATTACTCTGAGGTATCACTTACAATGACAGTGACAAATGAATGATTAAAAAAGCAACACAGAGCAAATTAAGATTAATTTCTGATCAATTAAGGAGCAGGGTGAACGTTACAGTAATTGTTTTTTCGGGAGTCAGAAACAACAATCCACCTTCCATGTCGATACGCCCTCATTCAGGACCATCAAAAACCGTCACTGTGTCACAGTCTTCTTAGTTGCATACAGATGTACAGGCAGTGCTGGTTTAAAGGTTCCTTTAGGATCATGTTGTCTTCCTTTATAACACCTGGTTAACAGGATCCGATCAGTTTGGTTAGTTTAGGGCACAATAAACTGGGTTAAGTTCAGAAAACACATTAGTGATGACTTTTACACTTAGCTCTGCAAGTTGTGAGTTTGGACTCAGCATGGCCTCACAGAGAAGGGAGATAAGAGACCATATTTACACAAATACTATCTTCTTGTGATGCCGTGCTTTGGGTGGGAAGCTTATACATTTTTGTATACCTTAATGTTGAAATTCACGGATATGGCAGGACGTACCTATCTGCACCCTACACCTCACCTTGCGCCCAGATAATGTGCCCCTGAACTAGCAAAAAGAAAGCGGTCAGGCACACTGATTCACTTTGAGTCAGTGCTTTCGACTCTCTTTAGATCAGATAAACAGGGCGCTTACATTCGACATAGCAAGGCCAGGGCCTGGGTTTGAACAGCCATGCCCAGCATTATACTACATTTTATGTGTTAAAGTCCCACTCTGAAAATTTTCTTTTTTACTACTTAAAGGGCCTGATCTACTAAAGGTTTGCGTGTGCAAAAACACATGCAAACTTGTTGTTATCAATTGTGCACGCAATGATAGTAGATCACCTGCAACACGCCCACTAATAGCACGTGCATTTTTTAAGTTTGCACATGCAATTTTACACTCACTATTTGAGACCTTAGTAGATCAGGCCCAAAGTGTTCTCAGTGGTCTTTAAATTGTGATTACAAGTTTTTACCAAAAATTGCGTTTCCTGTGTCATTTTCAAGAGCTTTCAAGAGCTTCAGTAGATCAGTAGATGCTTCATTAGCAATTCACCTCTGAGTTGTGGGCAGACGCAGCGCTGCTTTGCACACTTCTCCTCGAGTTAGGAGAACATTGTCGGTGCAGTAGAAGTAGCAGGTAACAAAGAAACTATTCAGCTCTCAGACACAAATGTTTTGAGGAACACAATGAAAGTTTATATCATGATTAGCTTTCTTACGAGCATTGCAATTCTCTGACGCACACGCTTGTTCCGCGATCGTCCTCTGTATTTCTCCTCTGAAAACTAAAGCAATTTTGCATTTAGCTTTCCCATGATGTGTACTGTAGCATCAGAAAAATGCCATATGAACATATAAAAAAACATGATTTTCAGTGGAGTGGGTCTTTAAAGCTGTATTACAGAAAAAAGAAATTAGCACTTTCATTTTGTATTAGTGGATTTAAAGTTGAGAGTAAAACAACACAATATGCTTTTAAATAACATGCTGAGATTTTTAGTGTAGGATAGAGTGAATTGGAAACACACACACTCTGGTAATGAGGGCATAAAGAGCGCCATCGCAGCCACACCCCTGTGTCTGTCTGTTAATAAATGTGTGTGTGCACATTCACTCTCTGGGGATGTCCAGTATTGACTTGACTAATGTGTATTTTATGGACAACATCACGGCAGCTCCATTAGGATCATAAAAGGCAATAAGAGTGACGTGGGAACCTAAACACATTTTTATGATGCTCGTATGTCTTCATAAAACACTTGCGAGCGGCTTATAGAGGCGAAAAGAAAGACAGGCGGAGACGCAAACGACGGCATGGAAGCTCTTAAAGGTTTATTAAAATGAGAATGGACTCCCTGCTGAGATAATTCTGAATTAAACTGTGTGTCTCAGCGCATGTGTGTGTGTGTCAGTGTGTTCGTACAGGTGTGTGTGTCGGTGTGTGTCAGAAGGAGGTGGTGTTATATGTGCTGTGATTTACTCATTAAAGACATGGATCTGAGGTACGCTGACAGCTTCTGCCTGTTAGAGTGAATCCCATCATGCTTCAGGAGGCCCAACACACACACACACACACACACACACACACACACACACATACACACACACACACACACAGACAAGCTCATCATGTAGAAATTGATGTGTTTTTAAAGACTTGATTAGAGCACATGGATTCATGAACAGGTAGTGTGTGTGTGTGTGTGTGTGTGTATGTGTGTGTGTGTGTGTGTGTGTGTGTGTGTGTGTGTGTGTGTGTGTGTGTGTGTGTGTGTAGGAGGGTATAATCTCTTTTTTCTTTCATGCTCTAAGATAATTGACATACGGTTGATGCGTCTTAACATGTAGATGTTCGCTATAGAGAGAAATTCATGAATATGTGGAGCATGGATGTGAAGGCTGATGCCTACAGAGTGTGTAAGGTGGTGTGTATGTGTATGTGTGTGTATGATTAAGAAGGCGTATTGCTGTTACAGTAGCCTACATGCAGAGGTGGTAAGTAACAGAGTTTAAAGACTTCTTTACTGAACTTCAGATGAATTTTCAGATCTTTACAGTCAACTTAGTTCTCCTTACCCCTCTCTACATTAACAGCAGAGCATGGGCGTGGCCCCTCCTCTCACTCTGGCAGGTGGGAAGATGGAGTGCAGAGAGAGGAGCAGGAGGAGGTGTGCGTCTCCAGAACTTACCAAAATAAGCACCTAGTGGTGTTTTTAAAAACAGGTGAAGTCAGGCATAAATGCCGTGTTTCCCTACCTGGAGAAAGCTGAAAGTGTCTGTGCCTTATAATAACCTGTCTTAAGACTGGAGTCAGTGCGCAGTGATATCCTGATATCCAGAGGACACACTACTGCAAAAACAACAAGTAGTTAGAGTTTTTAGAGTTCCTTTTGTGCACAGAGATGATGTACAGCCATGCTCCTGTGCATTATAAAATATCAATGTATTTGCTGATTGATCTGTGTTGCTTGGAGATCTCTGTGATACAGCTCACTGCTATCACCTCATAACTTTAAAGACAGTCTGGCTGCAGACCTCCACTGTCAGGACCCTTTGTTGCAGACCTCCACTGTAAGGACCCACCTCCACTGAGCGGACCGGAAGTTGATTTGAAGCCTTTCTTCACGAGCAACGACCGCGCCACAACAATTTACAGGGGCGATAATGTTGGTCAAATGCTGTGGTCCAAATAGAATAACTTCGGTTTTGTTTTCATTGAGCTGGAGAAAGTTTGCAGCTATCCAGGATTTGATGTCATGAAGGCAGTTATTAAGGTATACACTCGCCGGCCACTTTATTAGGTACACCATGCTAGTAACGTTGATATGATTTTTTTGGAATAATTATGTGTTCAACGGAGGGTAAATACAAAACGAGAATACCACTTTAAACGAACTGGAGCGTGTGAGACAAAAAAAAAAAAAAATGTCACCTTAGGTCCTCTCAGTGGATCGGGTCCTCACAGTGGAAGTGGTTTCTGACAGTGGAGGTCTGCAGCCAAACCTCTCTCAAAACGTCAGCCCTCCTAGGCCCTAAAGCTGCAGCCTGACATGTCACCAAGCTTCACGGTGCGTGTTCTCTCCATTATATGCAGAAACAGGCACACGTTCACACAAACACCCACATACAACTGAGAGTCTATT
Organism: Xyrichtys novacula; assembly: GCA_962446985.1. Lineage (NCBI taxonomy): Eukaryota > Metazoa > Chordata > Actinopteri > Labriformes > Labridae > Xyrichtys > Xyrichtys novacula. The sequence goes on from OY660865.1 coordinate 23,653,927, forward strand.
GAACAAACAGCCGTGGTGCTCCCACATGTTATTGGACACGTAATCCAGCAGCAAAAAAGAAGCGAAAAATAAAAATAAAAATCAATGGGTTACCTTTCTTTTAAATGAAGCATGTCAGTTTTCCTGCCTCTCCTATGAAACGTTGACTGCAGCGTGACTTCTTATGGTCACTATGAACCTGTGATTGTTGCTGCCATGAGCTTTATGTTGATGGTAAAATTATAGCCATCCCCTGGTACAGTTACAAGCAGCCTCACATGTTACATTGATCTTAGAAATAAATAAAGACTAACCCCCTACAGAGAAACATGTCGGCATCATTTGAGCATGTAGCAGCTGACTCTGGCTGTTGCTTCAGCTGTATGAACCTGAGACAGAAACTGATTTTCTCATCATTAACAGGTCTTCAGTTTGCTGAAATAACAACATAATGCAAATTAGTCATAAGTCAAAAGTCAAGTTTTGTTAGGTCTGTCCTCAGTGAAGAAGAAAACAACTTTGAAAACATTTGTTTGTTGAATGGAGATCAAACCCACTGTTTCTGATGCATTCAGGGAAGTCAGGAAATCTGAACGCTGGTCGTCGTTAATGTCTCAGCATCAAGCAGATTAGTGTCTCAGTGTAAATATTTGATCTAGAGCTGACCTTCATGCTGATATCTGTTTAAAGAGAGAGATAAATTGACGTCCAATGAGGGCTAGAATATCATTACGATGAATGGTGTTCATTCTGCTTTTGCTCTTCATACCGATTGTTATTTTTCCTGCAGCCACCAAAGCCTGCAAACACCTCATTAGTCAGAGCCCCTCCTACAGGCACAGATTTGATGTAGAAACTGTAAAAATATTTGCCTGATCTTCGCACAGGCATTAATGCAAGCTGTATTTGCTTATTTTTCAATGTAAATGTAACAATTGCATGCCTGCATTTCTGAGCACAAACAAGCAGGCAGACACAGAGATATGCTACACAGAAAATCCATGTATATACAGGCTCAGGATTAGATCCAGGAGGTCACATCCCCGCTCATTTAATGTGTTTTCTACAGAAGCATAAAATAAAACACTGCAAAGCATTTGTTTCATCTCACAGTTCCTGTCACTGAGTTGTTTTCTGTTTTCTCCAGAGGGAATTTAACACACAGCACAGCAGCAGGTTTGCAGTGATGATTACAAGTTATCATAACTGAAGTCTGGCAATTAAGAGAAACCCAGTGTCAACTACACACACACAGGTTTGAGCTCTGTAAAGCAGTGTGTCTGAGAAGTGATGCATTCATTTGGGGATAAAACAGCGTGAAAACCGTCATCAGCCTCGGGAAGAAGAGACTCATTCCCATTGTGTGTGTGTGTGTGTGTGTGTGTGTGTGTGTGTGTCTGTGTAAAGCAGCTACACAACTCATTTCTCATCTTTTCCTGAAATACATCGGGTGCTTTTTACATAGGTGGAATCACACATCTACTGTTGTTTTGTGAAACTTCTCATCCTCCACTTTTCTGTCCTTTTTTTTCACTTGTTATATACGGAGACAATAACACAGACAGACTATATGTACTGCTGATTAAAGTGCAGACATGGAACTGAATTATACAGCATGTGGAACCTCCGTAAATCAGGCATGAAGCGTATACCGTTCTGCAGTGGTTTGAGTCTTTGGAAGTGTTTGTGTGTTTGCTGAAAGGCAGCCAGACTTGTTATTAGCCGTGAGAGGGTGTCATTAACTTTCAGTGTGACATTAACTGATTCCCCCTGGACTGAGGACAGAAGGTGAGAAACAAACAGAGAAAGTAATAAATGTGGATGAAGGTGCAGAGACTTGTAAAACATCTGCTATCCTAAGAACAGAGCAAGCTAGAGAAGCTATAAAAGTGTTTGAATACAATAAGTTTGCAGAGCTGATGATGATTCTTCCAATTAGGTCACATTAATCATAGAAAATTAACATAAACAGAAGCTTTCCCTCTGCCTGTTGACACTGTGGCAAAATGTTAAGTGTCCAGTGTCTCAGGCTGGTGTTGTTGATATAACTTGACCATGTTTAAATACTTACTTTTACTCAACACATAAGAAAGCTGATACAAATATGTTGCCATGGATGGGTATCTGACTGTGGAATCTCAAATTTTATCATGATTTAATTTCAAGTGTCTCATTAAACCAAATTTTAAAAGTCAGGGGGGAAAAAAAGATTTCAAGTGTCAAAAATAAGGACTACATGTTCTTTTCCTAAGTGAAAAAGTGTAAATGGATTTAGACAGAATACTTTTTTAGTTTCTTTGAAAAAGATTTAGGGAACTAAATATGTAATTTTTCTTATTCCAGTTGCAGATTTTTTTTTTTATCGCAACAAGCCAATCACTTTTTATTCTATATGATTAATATCATAAAATGGGAAATTTCTAAGAATTTTCAGAATGGAGCTACATTGAGCAAAAACTAAGCCTGATAAGGAACTTTTCCCTTAAATAAAAACATTTGCTTAAATTTGAATGTTTTATATCAGAGTTCTGCTCACTCATTTGTGATTAAAATTGGCTCACCACTAGGTGACTCATCTCATCGTTAAACATGAATGTGATATTTTTTTGATACAGTTTTTTCCCATTTGAAACAGAGTTGATTTTTTTTTTTTAAAGGAATCATTCTGATACTTTAGTCATGTAAGTGTTGGGTTGCTGGTTAAACTCAAGCTGCAACCTCTGGCCATGAGAAGCAAAGCTGATGCAAAAACTGCTGTTCCTATAGTGTCCACTAGACGCTGTATTCAGAACCCACATACACACCCAATAAAAACACTTAGCTCACAGCAAATGAACATGTTTACTCAAAAACATGTGACTAAGCGCCCTGAGAGTGGCAGCAAGTCACAGCAGCTCCTCACAGACTTTACATTTTTGCCTTCTCATTGTTGTTTTTTGCACCTTATTTGTCTTTCTTTTTATCTAGCAGTGTTGTGTTTTGCATATTCCAACCATGGATGTGCATTTCATGACTCTAGCACTTTGTTTTCTTTTACTTTTTGGAGTTTTCAAGTCCGCGTCCGGCGACCTGTTCAGTGGCTCCATTGTTTACAGCCGTGAACAGCTGTTGGCGCTGCGCCAAGCCCGGCCACCTTCGTTGGACAGACCGGACATCCCCGCCAAGCTCCGCAGGAGAAAGAGAGGATACAGGGCTGGAGTTCAGGGTTTCAAACAGGGTTTTTACTGCGTTCAAAATTGCGTGGCGGCCGCCTCCACCTAATTTTGTGCCGCCCCCAGCCAGAGCGATTGATATCGCTCAATCAACACAGCGTAAAGCTCCAGCTGTGTTGATTGAGCGATTGAAGTCCCTCTGCGGCAGCTACGTATTTTAACTGCAGTTGCAGCGTTGCGCCACTATAGAGGCGCTATATCAACAGCACTGCACCGAAAAAACCTGAAGCATCTACCGAAGAAGAAACGGATCGAATCGTGTTCACTCCAGTTTTTCCTGCTAGTTGATGCTATCGGCGTCCTGATTTTCCCTGGCGGATGGTACAAACAGGTCTTGTCTTTTTTGCATCCAATCATGTCGTGTTTATTGAAAAAAAAAGTTTCCCCTGTGTCAGAGTAACGTTTTTGATTTTTAGCGATTTTCACCACCACAACAGTCTGGTTTTACTGAATAATTTCATTCATCTTTGTTTTCACCACTTTTATTCAGACCAAATCCCTGGAGGAGGTTCTTCTGTGGCTTGTATCTAATCTGCTGAGCTGTATCCCACCCTCAGCCTTGCAGCTGCTATCGCCCTCACAGCCCCTGTCCAGACTGCAGATGTGGAGAGGCTCTTCTCTGCACTCAAAGTTGTAATATATGATTGAAAACACTATCACTCTTCATGTCTGTATCAGAATAAATACAAAAACTTAATGCATGATGAATTGTTTTGTTTAAGGTAAAGACACCTCTGCGGAACAGACTGAAGGAGAGGCACTTGGATGTCTGTTGTAAGGTGGCCATTGATGGACCAGACCAGGAGGCCTTGGACTACAAGCAGTGCATGAGGAGGTTCTATAGAATTAAAAAGAGGAGGCTGAAATGTTCTGTGTCTGGTTGCGAGATGTGTGCATGAAGTGTACTTTCTGTGTAAAGTTGCCAGCTGATTTGTGTATTCATATAGTTTTAATAAATAAATGCTTCAACATGATAATGGTCACATTCTTTTTGGAACTCTTAACTTTAAGTATGTTGCCTGTAAAAGAAAGTGAGTCAGTCGGATTTACAAAATACATGCACGTCATGGCGCATGGTCAGGTTGGTGCCACCTCTGCCTCAATTTGAGCCAGGAAAAACCCTGGTTCAGCATCGGGCAAATTGGAAACGTTATAAACCAATTGTCCCGTCCATCATCATGGGAAATGTGAGGTCTCTCCCCAACAAGATGGAAGAGCTCACAGCGCTGACTAGGCTGCAGTGGGAGTACCGGGAGTGCAGCCTCATGTTGTTCACAGAGTCATGGCTGAACGAACTTACTCCAGACCCGCTCGTAACTTTGGACAGATTTCATCTCGTAAGAGCGGACCGGAGCGTGAGGGAGAGTGGTAAGAAGAAAGGAGGTGGGATAGCGGTGTATGTGAATGAGAGATGGTGTAATGTTGGGCACGTCAGTGTTAAAGAGCAGCGCTGCTCTAAGGACATTGAGCTGCTGGCTGTGAGTTTGCGGCCGTATTACCTGCCGAGGGAGTTTTCACATCTTCAGCTTGAGCCTGAGTCTAGAGAGGGTCCCAGCACTGTGGAAGACTTCCTGCGTGATTCCTGTCCCCAAGACAGCACACCCCAAGGAGCCCAACCACTTCAGACCTGTGGCCCTCACTTCTCACCTGATGAAGACTCTGGAGAGGATCGTGCTGAGGAACCTCCACCTCCTGGTGAGCTCTCATCTGGATCCTCTTCAGTTTGCGTACCAGCTGAACATCGGAGTGGACGACGCTGTCATCTACCTGCTGCAGAGGTCCATGGCTCACCTGGAGAACACCGGCAGCACTGTGAGGGTCATGTTTTTTGACTTCTCCAGTGCTTTCAACACCATCCAGCCTTCACTACTCAGGGGGAAGCTCGAGAGTGGACTGTCACCTAGCCGCATGGACCGTGGACTACCTCACGGACAGACCACAGTTTGTGAGGTTTCAGAACTGTGTGTCGGACATGGTGGTCTGCACAAGGGGGCTCCACAGGGGACAGTGCTCTCCCCCTTCCTCTTCACCCTGTACACCTCAGACTTCAGCTACAACTCTGGGAGCTGTCACCTCCAGAAGTTCTCTGATGACACAGCCATCGTAGGATGTGTATCGTCAGGGGATGAGCGGAAATACAGGACTGTCATCACTGACTTTGTCAGCTGGTGTGGCACAAACTACCTCCAGCTAAACGCCAGTAAGACAAAAGAGATGGTTGTGGATTTCCGCAGGACGCTTGTCCTGCTTACTTGGTCGTTTGAGTGGCTGGGGCAAAATAGTAGGAAACTTTTATTGACGCTTGCCATGCCGTGCTGCAGCTTCTGGATGAGGTCGGTTGTAAATTGGTCTATTTCCAACCACTTGGGACTCTGCTCTGCTACATCTCCTTTGTACTAGTAGCCATTGAATTCTCCTCCCCCCTCGTCTCCTGTCCTGTGATTGCGCCCCCCTGGAAGGGTGTCGGCGCACCCCGATTGAGAACCACTGCAATAAAGCATTAAAAGAAAATGTGTTGCAGGTACATTAGACCATGAAAAATCCACAAAACAACTGTGAATTTAGCTTCACAGGTGAAGTGCTCCAGGCCTCTAGAGGGTGCTGAGTGGAAAAGTCTGCAAATAAAGAGTGAGATAGTCACCCTTTGTCTCAATTTGCAGCCTGACTTCTCTTGCAAAAGTCCCCTGAACGCCTCACTGGATCACCATCTTTTGCACCTTCATCGCACCCACCTCACTTTGAGACAACCTGTGAAGCTGAGAAAGAGGGAGAGAAGTTCATTCACATTCACATTCATGAGTAATTCTCAGCTAAAACCTGAGCCACGACAGTACGTTAATTGATTCATCATGACTAAAGAGAGGAGAGAGAGCCGACCGAGTGACTGTAGGAAATGAAAGGAAAGAGAGACAGAGTCTAAGAGAGAGAGAGAGGGAGAGGCTCTGTTGGATCTCTCAGAGGAGTTTGGGGTCATTTAAATTCCTCAGCAGTCATTACACGCTCCTGTGGCTGAAGCCCCAACACCCCTACACAACCGGAGTCCTGAGAGACCTGCCATCAGCCAAACTCTGACTCTTTCTACCTCTCTCTCTGTTTCTGTTCCTCTCACTGGTGAACACTCTCCTCACATACAGCAGACTCTATCTGCCCATCCTCTCTTAGTTTGACCCTGTAATTCTCCTCTTTCTCCTTCTGTAGAGGACATTTTTGGTTGGGGGATCCTCAGTGATGCTGCAGAATAAAGAAACAGTTTACAGAAGGAGAAAACTGACCATATTCCTCTGAATGGGTTTGATGTGTAGATTTTAGCTTTCATAGCATATTTTCAGTTTGAAGATGACTGACCTATAGCTGATGCATTAACATGAGATCAAAATAGACATCAAATATTGTTGGGATTTATAACCTATACTGCAGCCCGTCAACAGAGGGTGCTGTTCTCGGAGTGGCTTCACCCAGCAAGGAGGCAGATGCTGCCCATTCTATATACAGTCTATGGTAAATACCCAATTGTGATCATACAAAATAAGTATTAAAAATATTATTAAAAAAGGCCTTTTTTTTTTTTTTGCTGCCGACCAAACACACCATGGCACTAAAGTCTCACTCTTTTCATTTCCCGAAACTTGGCAGCCTTGCTTCCAATACTTGCCTCTTCTGTCCTCTGTACTTTTCTGGCCTGTAACCTTGCTTCTGAACAATCAGTCACCCTCAATTCTCAAATGAAGGGTACACTCCTGCTTGTGAGGTGTTTTTATTTTTATTTTTATTTTTTTACAAAAAATTCTGCTGCTTCCACTAGATAACAACCAAAAGCACTCATGAAAAAAGATTTCTGCACCACATTTTTATTGTTCTCAAGGATGCATAATGGAAGACATGCACTGTTGTCATATTCCCAGCAGTCTGAGTGACCTTATTTTTCAATGAAGTCTGAGATCCAAGCACAGGTCCAACTTTAAACGGCACTTGCTTTTACAGAGCTCCGTTGTGACTGCAGACAGAGACTCTTAAGTGCTTCTGGATATCATTTCTGCTCTGTGGAGATAATGTGGGTTTGTTGGGTTCTCCAGGCATCGATGCAGTTTGCAGCCAAGTGCAAAACAACTGGAATGAGAATCAGCATATTCGAGTCCAAGGTCATGGTTCTCTGAATGGCTGATTGGTGCTTCATCAGCTGTACTATTATGGTAAAAGGTAAAGAAAACCTGATGCTTCATAGCGCTCGGCTTCATTTCATGTATAAGCAACCATACAGTGCTTAAGTCCACCTTCTCCAACCCTGGGGCAGGGCTGAGGCAATATGGAGCAGTTACACCAACAAAAAAAAAACATCTTCTTGGTGCACCTCAAGTCCAAGCAACCTCACAGACAGTATCCAGATCCTGCCTCTTTGATAGACTAAGTTACAACTGAAGTTATTCCTGGAGCAGCGCTAATCCTCACTCTTTCAATCAGTTCAGTATAATCCATAACTTTTTTCAATTGTCTAATGAACAAAAGGAAACATTCATTAGAAAGAGTTAGTAAAAATATACAGTCCAATTAAAGGGAAATTCCGGCGTAAATTTAAGATATGGTAAAACACACCATAACACGAGTTAGACACCCCCTCAAGAGATGAATGTTGCCGACTGCTTGCTTCTTAATTTATACCAACTTCAGCAACGACTGTGCGATAGAAATACACTGCAGTCGACCACATGCACACTGAAACCAAAAAGCCACTCTATAGCCACAAGTAATGCTCAGAACAGCACCTAACTTCATCAACAGTACATATAGGGGCCCAGCCGTAGTACTAGCCATCAAACATATTTTTAACTTTGCCTAATTTCTTTAGCAAAGAGACCAAACACCACTCTCCCACTCTCTTCCAGCAGTCGCTTATTTGTGGGGGAGCCCTGACGAGTCGAACACTGAGTGCAGCAGAGTTTCGCAGCTCAGGGAAGAACATTTATGATGATTACTTTATGGAAATGCAATCAGACCGAGACACTAAAACAGAAAAAGTACCACGTCTACAGTGCAAAATGATTAGTATGATGATTATTTCTTCAAGGAAACGATTTGCTGCACTTGGTGATTGACTCGTCAGGGCTTCACCCCAAACAAGCCGCCTCTGGAAGAGAGTGGGTGAGTTGTGTTTAGTCTCTTTGCTAAAGAAATTTGGCAAAGTTAAAAAGATGTTTGGTGGCTACTGCTGTGGCTGGGACCCTATATGTACTGTTGATGAAGTTAGGTGCTGTTCTGAGCATCATTTGTGTCTATAGAGTGGCTTTTTGAGTGAGATTTGTGTGTGGATCCTTAGACCACTGTGTATTGCTATCATGCAGTTGTGACTAAAGTTGATATAACTAGAGAAGCAAGAGGTCGGCAACATTCATCTCTCAAGGGGGTGTCTAACTTGGTGTTAAGTGTGTTTGACCTGTAATTAATTTTACACCAGAATATCCCTGACATCAACATCTAAGGTTGAAGAGCTGTGGTGACTCAGTGACTAAATATCCTGATATCTTTCTGGATTTTGTCCTAAACTTTGCAGACGGAGGGAGAGCTTTCTGATGACTGGAACTAAATAAAATAAATCACAACGAGAGGGGAGCAAATAAAGAGTGTTTGAGCGCTGACAGGCCGCTGTGTTGGCAGTAAGATGGACTACAGCGAGTTCAGAAGAGAGTGTGAAGCTGCTGATAAAAAGCACAGCATCCGTCTACTTCCAAAAACCTCAAGGCAATCCAGAAATAAAACCCCGTCTCTTTGCTCCCTTTGGTAATTAATTCAGCGGGAAAAGTTACAGATAAAACATCTTTAAATATATTCATTTTACCCCTTAGCTTTTTTTGACAAATCACTTCTCTGCTGTCTGAGTGAAATTCTCTACTTTTCAGGTCAGGATTTAAAGGTTTGAGGTGGCACAATACGATAAAGACATGACGATGGATCTGCAGGTATAAGGAGTCTAGGTTCCTTTTTTAATGTATCTTAAAAAAGGTTAAACACAGCAGTAACAGTTAGAGTTAATATAAACCATCTGCACTCAAATTGTACACTATAATAGCTCTGCTCAGAGGTGAACAGGTCAGCAAATTCTGTTTTCTTGCACAGAGCCAAACTTCAAAAACTTTGGTTGCATCAAGTTTGAGGTTAAATAAAAAGTCAAATAAATCTTGGTGAATTGAAAACTGCCAAAGTGATGGAAAGTGGGATAAGTTGGTCTGACAAATATGCAGCGTGATTTTTTTTTTTTTCTCATACAGGAAACCAAAACACTCGCCCGATTCAATCTATTCTTTCACAGTTTTCAATAACTCCACAGAAACTTTTTTTTTGAGTTTCAGATACAACACATCTGAACCTTGAGTTCTTTGCCAAACAAGTAGATTTAAAGTTAGCCGTCTCCAGACTGTTTGTGCTGAGGCTTGGTTAACAGATTGGACCCTTCAGAGTGAGCCGCACAGCTGATGCCTGTCTTGTGTTCATCTCAAGTGCTGAAAATCTGAAGGATAGATGGCTTCCATATTTTTCTGTCTGCAGTACTGAATCTCAGGAAAAATACACAGAAGGCTGATCAGCTAGAGGCTCTTTTGACTCTGTATCAGTGATGACTTTCTCACAAGCATGCAAAAATATACAATTTTTCCCTCTGAGGAGTAAATTTCAAAGTAAAAGCCTGACGTCTTCTTTCTGTAAAGACTCCTCTTAATTCCTTTTATTATGAAGTTGTTTCCCAGACAGTTATTTGGTGAAGAGACTGTCTTGCACTGCTCTTTTTTTTGTCTCTGCAGAACTTTTAGTGGATAAAAGGTTGTAAATCTATGCTGGCTGCAATAACTATTCAATAACATCAGGAAACATTTGTTTTTTTGCAGTCTCTCTCTCTCCCTCATGCCTGTACTGTACCTGTCTGCCTCCTTAACCTGATTCACTTCCTCCTATCAGAGAATTATTGGACTAATGTGAGTCAGTGAGGAGCCTGAGGCCAGAGCTGTGGGTGTGATGAGTTGTGGTGAGCCTGTAAACAATGGCAGCCCATGAAGAGATGCAGTTTTGACGGTGGTTTTAACAGAACAGGTCAAATCTGCAGAGGTATCTCCTGACAACTTCTTTGGGATCACTGTGGATCAGGTACGTGCCACATAAAATCAGTAATTGAAAAGGCATTACAGTGGTACAACCCATGTGATTTGAATCTTTCTGGGTGTCAGGTCAGGTTAAGGCGGCCATGTCTAAGGTGGCACTTTCTGGTGGTAAAGTGATGTCAGTGCATGAACCCTTTGTACTGCTGATACTTTTGTACTTCTACAACAGCAAAGTTCCTGTTTGAAGTAAGATTTAAACCGTCTTTGGCATTTATGATACATCTAAAGTCTCAGAATAAAGCATGCCTCCTCCTCCTCTCTGAAAGTCAGCTTTAATGGGACGCTGAGTCTTCAGAGTGCTGGTCCTTTTTCTCAACTCACAGACTTTAAGACTTTCTTTGTCTTCCTTATTTGCAGCCTGTTGCATCACTGTTTCCCATGTGAGGCTTTTTTTTTCTTTTTACCTTAGTCATTAACAGGTAAGCTCTGCAGGGATGTTCCTTAAAGAAACTTTATAAAGTTGAGATCTAAAGTGAGCATGAGCACCTGATCACACCTGAGAGGAGTATAGAATTGTGCATTAAAGAAGATGCACAGGTGAAGCAGTGAGCGAATAAAGGGTTTAAAACAGAGAGGTAGGAGGGTTACTTCTGAAACACTTTTCTATATGCACTAACCAAAACATATCAAATATTAACACTTCAGACTCAATACAGTCTGGAAAAAAGGGAAGTTTTCATTATTCGGTAGCTAGAAGTTTGAACATCTGCTGGCGATATTTTATATTTAAAGGAACATTGAAGGGTTTGTGATGTATCCTATAAGTGATGATAAAAGCTCTTGTGGTGCTTCAAGAGGTGTAGAGACAGTTTAAATTCACTGTCATTTTCAAACATGCAGCTGTTTCTTCTGATAATAGATAAATAATATTTGCTTTTCAGACATTTATGACTACAAACATACTATGTTTGATGACAACTTTGAGCCTGTTCAGACTATTTCACTCAATGCAAAATACTTAATGTTTAATAAACACAATATTGCAAGTACAACAAAAATGTTCAATAACCCCAAAACATACAATGAAAGAGAGGGTTAGTACACTAAGCAGAAAATATATGTAAGTTTAAATATATATATATATATTTATACATATATATATATATATATATATATATATATATATATACATACATACATACATATTAACATCTTGACTCTGTGCTTTAAAGAGAGAACCTGTATGTTGAATACTTTGTGCATCATGTTTATGGAAATGTAAAATACTGTATAAAACATATGAGCCTATGTGAGCAACAAAAAAGTAACCTTTTATGGATCCAGCTCTTAATTTGTTATTGGTTTATTGTTAGATAGTTGGATATCATATAGAGTCAGCATTTTGCCATCACTGGCTTCATACTGTCTCTTCTCCTCAGCAGATAATCTGTTCAGAATGAGTTTGTCTGCATACTTGAAGAGTGTAGTCATGTAAAAAGCAGCAATTTAAAGCCCATTACAAACATACAGATAATAACCTCTCTGTTCATAAGCTGGTATTAGTCAGAGGTTATTTCAAGACGCCTCATTTGCTGCCCTCTCTAACATTTACAGTGAACTGGAAGAGTCTAAAAAAATAAATACAGCGCTGTATTTGATGAGTGCAGTCATTTTATGTTCACAAACTAAACCTCATATTAAATATCATCACATTTACATATAAATTATCATAAATCTACTCTGTTAGCATCACAGGACTGTCAGACTTTTTGCTTCCAAATGATGACCAAACAGTCAGGATCTTTGCCTCCTCATGTTTGGTTTTTGGTTTTTAAAGTTGTTACAGTTTTAGTCTCATCTTAGACCTGAGAATTTTCAGATCTGTTGGTTTACATTTTCTTCATTTCTCTCCCCTGGTTTGTGACTAAATTAACCTTTTGTATGAGTTCATGTGAAAATTCTTAATAGGCTTTATGAAAGCCATATTCACTTGAAAAAGTCCAACAAAATGTTTTATTAGATGGCAAAAAATAGACCTGTGATGATGGAAAAATTCTGCAAATGGTGTGTGGAAAAAAACAAAACAAAACAAAAAGAAAAAAAAAACAAAAAACAACAACCTGAAGTTTATTTTATTAAGATGTAATTGTAGTTTCCTTACTTGACACATACAGTACATTTTTCTTCTTCCAATGGTAGATTATTTTTCTCTTTACCGGCAATGTTGTTCTTGTTTGGTCAAATATCTTGAATAATGATATTTTCTGGACTTAGTAAGTAAGCTGTGTCCTTTGCAGTAAGGATGAATGGTGTCTTTTTCCCTTTATGTCTCTGTTAAAATTATCCTTAAGGTTGAAGGTGTCCAATCTCTCAGAAGATGTAGAGGTTGATCAGTCATAAAATACTGATCAAGCTCAGAGAGCAAATAAAGTGAGGTCATTTATTTCTTGATCTATTTTTTCTTTAAAACAAAAAGTCTGCTATATGAAAGGAGCCAGTAATGCAGGGAAAATTTATCTTGAACACAAAACCATAAAGGAAACTCAACAAATATTAAAGTGCCACACACAGTTTATTTAGTCCAACTCAATGTTTATAAAAAGAAGAAAGAAAAATGACAAAAGTCATCCTCAAGGAGCAAATGCCAGTTTTTGTTCTTTTCATGCAGTCAAAGTCTGCAGTAAACAGACTGAATTTATAAAGCCGTCCGCACATGTAACCACTCATACTTGTTCATACAACATGCCTGCCACCAAAGAGAATTAGGATTTTCATGTAGTAGGTTATATTTAATGATATTGTTCTGTTTTGAGAGCTATCTGCCCTTCCATGTGAGTATGTGGGATGCTAAACTCTGAGGCAGGCAGAGCACACCTCCCCTCTGTTTCATGGTTCATGTGCAGATTTGATAGCTGCAACAAAGTAACATAACTACATATAATCAATAAAAACTTGAAACGTTGATCAATATTCTGTGTAGAGCTGTTAATAAATGAAAAAGGAGCAGTTTAATAAGCCTATAACTTAGGTGGACAGAGCACATCTCTCTTCTGTTTTATTTACAAACATGAAAAGCCAAAGCAGGGAGAGCAGCAGCTAGACACCCTAGTACAGAACAGAGCAGGGGTCAGGGACCATTCATTTAACAGGGTAACAGCATAAAAAGAGGGAGCTGGGAAGAGGGGAGTTGCAAAGTGGTTTGCAGAGAAAGCAGGAAGAGAAGACAGGTTTAAGGAGTTAGAAAAGAACGATTACTTTCATGCTTGACTAAGACTCGTTGATGCATGGGGAGGTGGAGCTTGCCTTCGTCGCCTGCCTGAACTAACACTCTTAAAATCTTATACACATAATAAAGATAAAATATTGATCACATTAAACCTGAGACAAGGAAGCAGAAAAAAACAAACCCACACTTTCATCTACTTCAGCTACACAGACAGATAATCAAGAACCCCGCAAGTGTCTTAATGAGATCAAACTGATCATTCTGTTCACTCACTATGTGCCTTTTTCACCCATCCATCTATGCACTCTGTTGCCTGGCAACTCTGTGATTGGCCAGGGAAAATTACACCAGTCCACAACAGCATAATGAGAAAGATCTCATTAAAACCAGACAATGGTCTTATTTGTAGCACTGATGAAGCAGCTATACAACCTGACATCGATTAAGTGTCGCGCACGTTCAGAACTGAACTCCAGGAGTTTGTCTGGAGTGGGAAATGAGGGGGAAGTAAAGTGTGGTTTAGCTTTGTTGGGGACGCCTTGTTCCCTGTTTTCATGAGGAAAATGAGGACAACTCAGACTGTATGCCTGAAGATGAGGCATAATGTGAGATCTCATTTTAACTGCTGTGCTGGCTGTCTCTGAGTCCCTCTTTCATCTCTCTCTCTCTCTCTCTCTCTCTCATGGACAGAGTGTAATAAGGCCTGCAGAGGCCTGCAGACCGCCTGTCAGGCAGCTATTTAGAAATTTATGTGAACATTATTTGAAGGGCTCTCTTTAAACCTGAAACAACACTTGAGTTTTACCCCCTGAAATGTGTTAATCTAACAAAAGCAGGCAGTAATAACTCTCTGATGTGGTCACGCCTCCTCAGATATTACAATCCTGTTATAAACGCTGTATGAGGAAGGAAAAGTGCAGCTCTGTGGCCCGAGAATACCTTTTTGTCTCCAGTCTAGTTCATTCATCAGGTACTCAGAGGCACAAAGCAGCTCGACTAAAACCCCTCCGCCAAGAGAGCTCATCTGGCTGTATGGCGGGTAAGAACAGATATTTACTGTGTCATTCTGACAAAACAACTGCACGCTGAGTTTGCAGCCAACCAGGAGAGCAGGAGTGGGAAAGTTTCTGAGATCCCGTAGAGCTGAGTTAATGGAGCATGGCTCTAACTCTGCTAGAGGTAGGAGTTCATCTCCCACCAGGGCCATACATGCTTAGAATGTATGAACACATGCTGCAGAAAGGCAATTTACTCAAACATATAAACTAAATGGAAACTGTGAGGTGTCAGGGGGCTGCCAGGCAAAGCAGACACAGTTAGCCCTTTAGTTTATTCTACAGGAGCTCAAAAGACTCTAGACTCTTACCCCCTAAAATCCTAATGAGCCACTGAAATCCCTGTTTTTATTTTATTATAATTGTTTGTTTTATAAATGTAAGTCCTTTATATTTTTAAAGGTGAATGTGTACCCCAAACACTGCAATTGTTGTATTTATCTACTTAAAAACTAAAGAAAGATACTTTTAGGTCCTGCTCCATTAGACCTATACTTTGCTGGAAGGTATGAAAAAAGCATTTCTGTTTTTTTTTTTTCACCATAAACCAGTGTTGTAATTTCTGCAAAGAGAACTACATGCTTCTGGAGTTTTAATGCAAAAAAAAAGGACTTCAGGAGACAAAACCATGAAAATGATTCGGCAGTCAGAACGACCCTTTCCACCAGTGAGATTTGGTTGTAAGCAGATCGACACAAGTCGAAACTAAGTGAATCACTCCTCATTTTGCTCTCGGGACTTGTAATTACAATCTGACCCTGTCATGTGAAATAAAGCCCTCGAAGTGGACACAACTTGATGATGCACATTTGCCCAGTCAAACTGTCTCTTAGCTTGTTTCGCTGCTGTCAGCTGCTTCGCCTTCTCTCGCCATCAGTTAAGCACACACAAACACAAGGGAAAATAGGACCCAGGTTAAAATATACCAAAGTCCCCCTCTGGATGAGTAACTTAGTATTTTTAAAGTGAATCTGTATCAGTTATGTTTGTAAGTAAGTGTTTTAGCCTCAATGGATATTGAGCATCTTGGCTCCTTTAAGGATGAACTGCAGGGAGAACCAGCAGTTTATCCTTTCAGCACTTTGTCATCAGAGAGAAAGAACATTTGTTTTTGTACTTTTTATAGATGCGACACACAGACGTGCTCTTCTGCCTGCAGTGGACTGAGCAGGTGTTTGATGTGCAGCTTCAAAGAGACTTAAATGCAACCAAACTAAATACTGAGTGACTCGAACAGTGACAACGACATGCTGATTACTGCAGACACCTTTATGAAGCAGCATTTAGAGAGGAAAGGGCAAATCAGTGCTCTGAAGAAAAAAGCAGAGAAACTTCTAAGCTAACTGGAGCAGAGATCCAGGTTACCTGATGGTTCCGGTTTGTAAACTGTGAGTTATCGTCCACGAAACCCATATCTTTAGGGGTGAGATTTGGTAGCAACAGCACCTCTGGATCTCTAGGAATCAAAATATAGCAGCAGTCTGCAACCATCAGCAACCAGAGTCACGTCTAGTTAATTTTGAGAATTTTTTGGATCAGATCGAGTGTTTTTTACCCGCTTCGAACTCAGTAAGTCCATGCAACACAAACTCAAAACTTCCATACAAAACCCCGGACATTTAAAGGATTTTATAAACTCCCCCAGACAAAGCCAGACAGGCCAGACAGCCCCCCAAAAAGAGGACATATGGTCACCCTAGTTTAGCTCTCAGTGGTGACACAACCTATGGTCCACAGGATATGTTTATCTGATGAAAATCCACAGTGTTTTAGATGCTGACAGGGAAGACTGAGCTTGAATAACAAACTCTACACACACACACTACTGTGTCTGCAGGCTTATCTTAGACTTTTGGTGATTACCATTATACAGAAATTATATAATATGAAAATTCACAATATAGAGGTAACTTGTTAATCCTGCTGCAAGTGGAAGAGTCTGTGTCAGCAAATTGGGAAAAAACAAAATGACTTTCTGATGGCAAAATAAAGTGCTAAAATGTCTCAGTAGAGTGTACACTTCAACTGAGATGAGTGTTTGGGTCAGACTCTCTGAATTAACTAAATTACACAACAGAGTCGCCCTGTTGGCAGAAAACTGTAGCCTAGCTTACGTGAAGGTTCTCCCTGCAGTTTCTTATTTAAGGGCCAAATTGACCGACATCCAGTGTGGCTAAAGCACTTACTAGAGACATGAAGCTCATTTCAAAGGTACTGAAATCCCCTTTAACATCAAGACAGCTGAGGCAGCATAAAGCACCCCTCTTAGATTCATCACCTTAACATGACTCTGGGGTTGCTATTCCTCTTTTAAACCACAGGTTTTTTTCTGAGACACTGGTCTTTAGATGAGTCTCTAAAGGCAACCTGGACCCAGGAGAGGGCACAGACCTAAAGTGCTTTTAAAAGACCATCTCTTTTGCTGGACTCACCACAAACATTGCTGATAAAGGATGGATTCTCTGCTCTCTGTTGTCTTGGATAAATTAGTGCAGCATTTTGTCCTGGCGTGACGTGTTGATGGGAAAGGTTGACCATCGTTTGACCCGTCTGAGTACTCACTCTATTTGATCTCCATTTACCCAAACACTGAGCATCCACGAGTGACCACTTTGAGCCGTTCAGCCTGAGTGTGTCCTCGTTCAGATGATGAGTGCAAATGACTGGGTGGGCACAGAGCCTCCTTTTGCTATTATTGTCGGTGATGTAATGTGGAGGAAACCCCAGACTCCGGCTCAGTGAAAACAACAATTACCAGCTGTGACCTGCAGTCTTTCAGTCCAAGAGAGGATCAGAACAGAGACGCCCTCTGCCCTGTTTTCATGCCTGCTCATCTTTCTGCAGTAAAGCTCTGGTAATCTTTTCCCACATGTATTTTCAAGGTAACAAATTCAAAATGCATCAACTTAAAAAATAGCTTGATTTAGTAAAAACTAGAATATACGCACTGAGGAAGCAACATCTTAAAATTTAAGATGAGGAAACACTGGAGGCTAGGTTAAAATCAAGAGACACAGTAACATAAAATAGAAAATAAGAAATAATGAATAAAAATGAAATAAAAACAAAGTAAAAAGATACTAAAATAAGAGCACCGAAATAGCTCAATAAAAGACAATCCCAACATTAAAACTAGAAAGAGATGTTAAGCTAATATGATAATGATTTTGCTTTTAAAACTGTGAGTTTATAGCAGTGGTCCTGTGCATTGATTGTCATAAAACAGAGGACAGATGAAGAAGAAGCAGCTGCTATTAAGCTAACTAAAGCATCCATCAGAGGGATGATTAAGCACTTTGAGATCTGATACTTAAGATTTATTCTTGCTCTTGAAACAGTTTTAGAGCTTGTGCCTCTTCAGGTTACCAAACATTTACACTTCCTGATCATTTTGTCAGTTGCTTTTGTTTGTTATCTACCAGATCTAGCAGAGGTTGCAAACAGGAAATGGCGCCACGTGAAGTCAAGACAGTAAAAAATGCCAAAACAAAAGTGTGGCAAACATTAATTTAAAGGGGCAATGTCTTCTCCCAAGGAGTTTTGGTCAAATGGCTGGATGACAATGATATGGATGATATTATCTGTGGTGTGCCACAAGGTTCAATTCTAGGTCCACTTTGATTCTATATTTATTTGTTCCCACTTATCTCCCCATTGTTATGCAGATGACACACATCTATACCTGCCGCTGAGACCTGGTAATCCAAGAAGCCTTACTGATGTCTCCTCAGTGATATTAAATGTTGGATGGCTCTAAGTTTCCTTCAGCTAAATGACTCTAAATCAGAAGCTATACTCTTCAATTATCTCAACTCCTACATCCCACAGTTAGTAAATGCCCTTGGTCCATTTTCCTAAAACACCACAGCAACTGCAAGGAGCTTTGGTTTTGATTCAGAATTAACCTTTCAGCATTACATTGAAAAAGAAAAAAAACAATTATGTTCCATTCAATGAAGATTCATCTCAGAAATTAAACTAATTCTGCCCAAGCAAATCTGGAAAAAGTCATTCATACACTTACTGTAGCTCCCCACTCTTTGGTATCACTAATCTCTCTCTCACCTCCAGCTTGTCCAGAACGCAGCAGCTAGGCCTCTTACTGGTTTTAACTGATAACATCAGATCACTTGTATTCCTCGCTTCCTTGTGTGTTTTATAATTGTTTAAAGATTTTACGGATCACTTTTAAAGCTCGTCTGGGTCTTGGCCCAAGTAGTATTAAAAAAACGCTGACATCACATGAGCCGTCCCACAGTCTGAGATCCTCAGGTGACACCCTGCTGGTTGTTCCAGAGTCGAGGCTCAAATCTAAAGGAGATCGAGCTTTTTCCATCAGAGGCCCTAAACTCTGGAATGACCTGGAATGTGCCAAATCACTTCTGGAAACTAACTTTTACGAACTTGCTTTTATGTTAACTTGAACTACTTTTCAACTTTAACTTGTTCACTTTATCTAATTTAAAAAGTGATATTTTAATGTTTTATTTTGAGCAATTTGTTTGCAAGTCCCCATCTGATCCCCTGCTGTACTATCTTTGATCACGTTGATTCCATTATTCACTTATTTATTCATTTTTGTTGTTGTTGGTGTTGCTTTGTTTTGTACCCCACTGCCCCACATCTTTTTAATCCTTTTTTTCTCAGCTGTGATGCTTATTTGTCTTTTTTTTTTTGTATTGATGGGAAACACAGGAACATCAGATCTTTATTTTCACATATGAGTGCATTTTAATTCCCCTCCCCAGGAGTATTTGAGTGTGTGACATTTGTATGCCGTGTTGGATCAAAAATCAGCACAAATCCTCCCAGGTGTGCAGCGCTGTCTCTCCCCACCTGAAGCTAAAGCCACTCTGCAACAGCTGCCAACCCTGAAGAATCACTACAACCGACTCTGCAGGTGTTTATAAGTGGAATAAAAGTGTGAATACTCTGATGTGTTGTGGAGTAGGGTGAGAAAATGGCCTATAATTTGAGCACCTTGAATTGGTGCTCGAAACAGCATCTCAGTGAATGCTCTTAGTAATTTCCCTCTATTGCGACTCAATCTGATTGGTACAGTCAGTTCTACAAAAACGCTGCAGTGATGCGTGAGACATTGTGACTCTGTGTTGTTCTCACAGATTGTTGATATCTGATAAATATCCAGATCAGATCTCTGCATGTGTGCATGGAGCTCTCCAAACTGCTCCAGGTTTGATGTTACATTTAAATGAGGAGGCAAATGAGGCGGCATGGAGCTAACGTCGATATGAATATTGGCCCGTTCATTAGAGTCCAGCCGAGCCTGCAGCCATAGAGCACTCACTCTGTTTGTCTGCAGGGAACAATCGAGGATCAATCACTGCAGAACAAACACACAAATACATTCATCACAGAGAGCCCTGCCACCACATTTATCCTCAAACACACACTGTCAGCACCACAACACACTTTCATGTCTAAATGAACAATCCAAACACACAATCATCAGGCAGATAAATCAGCATCCTGCTCAAGTAATCAGATGAGGAGGATGTTGTTCTGGAAACTTCTGTTTGTAATGACTGAGGCTGTTTTGAGGATTTTCAAACATACAAACACAGAAACTTTTCCTCATGAGCTCTCACACTGTAAATCCAGAATTTCATGTACCCAGCAGTCCCAGTCAAACTACAATGACCTAACTGTATGTGAACAAAGCTAAATGATAAATTAACTATTTTAAGTTTATTGGCTTTAAAGAATTTAGTTTTAGTCAAAACCGCAAGGAACTTACAGAGAGTTTCCATTATAAACTGAGAATCTGATTCAAAGATAGATGATTAATAACATTTTGACATAATCATCTTTATATCGGCATTAGCCCTCTCAAATTACAATATTAATATTTAGCTTATATAATCTGTATCACTAATTTTAGAAAGTACAGCAGAAATCCAAAAGTTCCTTCGCACTGTTTTAGTCAACCAAATATTTTTCTTCTTCATTTATTTTATAAAAAAAAAAAAAGAAAAAGAAATTACGAGTTTAGTGAGTTTCTCTCATTTGTTAGAACTTATGTAGTAAAAAAAAATAATAATAATAATATATAACACAATGTGATATTGTAATGAGTCAGCTATTGGCTGATCTGCCCGCACAATATCAGTATTGACATCAGCTGCTTAAAAACTGATATTGGTCGAAATATCAAACAGAATCTAAGAGTCACAGTTACTTCCTGTTTCATGGCCAAACATTAAAGTTTGACAAATACGAAGGATATCTGAATTCAGATAAAAATGGCAGACTTCCTGTTGGGTTTAGAGTTTGGGTACAGAATGTCAATGTCAATGTCAGCTTTATTTATATAGCACATTTAAAAAACAGCCAGTGTGTGGTGAGACGCCTCCTCCTCTTGTTTAATTTTGGCTGGACTTCCTGTGTTTCCTTGTTTACCTGGTCTGGCTTTACTCTCTTTCAGAGCTTCCTCCCCTCCCCCGGTCGCTGAGGCTGAATGAGACTACACACCTGCGCTACATCTACAATCAAGGCATTTTAAGAAGCCTGCAGCCCTCAGTCTCAGCGTCTGAGTATTGTCTTCACTTCAAAGCGGTACAAGACGCATCTCCTGGCCTTCCTCTTTGTTTAAGTACTCGTAACTCTGCTCCTTGTGATTCTTTGCATGTCTACTCACTTCCCTCTCCTGTTTTTCCTGCAGTGTCTCCAGCCCAAACGACAGCCAGACAGCCAGATAGCCAGCCAACCAGCCTACCGGACTTCCTCTTTTTACCTTTAACCTGAGTTTGGACATTAAAATTACATCTTTAGTTTATATCTGCTTCTGGGTCCTCAAACACACCAGTCACGCCACACAGTGGCCTACCAAAGTGTTTTACAGTAAAATAGTCAGAGACAATAAAAACAATAAAAGCATAAAACATATAAAAACAACAAAATAGATAAACATAGCAAATAAAGAAAATACCCAACAAAAGCAGCTATACTTCACCAAAAGCTAAAGT
Source organism: Xyrichtys novacula (assembly GCA_962446985.1). NCBI lineage: Eukaryota > Metazoa > Chordata > Actinopteri > Labriformes > Labridae > Xyrichtys > Xyrichtys novacula. The sequence continues at coordinate 23,675,467 of OY660865.1, forward strand.
AAACAGGTGCGTCTTCAGACGTGTTTTAAAAAGTGGAAAGGCTGTTAGCAGTGCGCACTGTCGGGGGTAAAGCATTCCACAAAGTGGAAGCCACGACAGAAAATGCTTTATCTCCTCTAGATTTTAAAAAGGATCGAGGAACATCTAAACCCACCTGATTAGCTGACCTCAGGGCTCTGAAGGGCTGGCGCAATTTAACGAGGTCAGAGAGATATTCCGGGGCCAGCCATTCAGAGACTTAAAAACAAATAAAAGAATCTTAAAATCGACCCTGTACCTAACAGGGAGCCAGTGAAGAGAGAAAAGCACTTGAGTTACGTGCTCCCGTTTCTTGGTCCCAGTTAGGAGACGAGCTGCAGCATTCTGAACTAGAAAAGCACTCTGAGAGTGCAGACCTCCAGCAAGCAGCTCATGTCAGCTCATGCTCACTGTTCATAATGTTCCTAAAACAAGAAATGCTCTGACCTGGATTCGAACCCAGGACCTTCTTGCTGGGAGGCAACAGTGCTAACCACTACACCACTGTGCTGCCTAGCTACATCACTGTGCCGCCCATTGGTTATCTTTCGGCATTGAAAATTCCAACAACACCCTTATTTTTGTGTGTTCTGGATCACAGTATCCGCAATTTTGTCTGGATCAGGATCAACCTTTGACACCTCATTAAACTCATTGAGATCCTTTTGTGTATTTTTTTACGAAAGACTCTGGCCATTTTTATAGAGTTAAATGCAAAAATTCCAAAATTTGCCCTATCTCACAATGATAAAGAATCCTTCAAAAAATTCCTGGATCCAGAAGGCGATCCGGATCACCATGAAAATTTAATGGGATCCTCCTGGGGCTGAGACGCACCTCAAGTGAAAATTTCAGGTCAATCCGTCTGTAACTTCCTACGTAAAGTTGTTCACAGACAGACCAACAAACAAACCAACGCTACCGAAAACAGCGTAATGAGCTGCAAGCAGTTGAGCTCTGATTTGCCAATGCCGACATACAGAAGCATTTTTTGTAGCTTTTGGCTTGATGCGTATGTTTTGCAAATATCAGGTATAAAGGTTGAGTTCTGTGACAGGGGTGGATACATGGAAAATGAAAATTCAAGTTTTTTTTTTTCAGTTTTTTTTTGGAGCCACTTCAGATTTTTTTTTACCAACCAATTAAAATATCACTTTTCCCCCAGGCCTGATATATGTACTGACTGAGTGACCAATCCTCCGATCCTTTTGAATCTTCTGGGGTCCACTAGGGCTCTTGCACTGTTTGGTGCTCACAGACCCAAATAAATCCAGAATAACAGAGCCCTAAATTGGGACAACATATTTTATCCACAGGCGGTATCAAAATCTTTACGACCTGAAAGATCCTCACAGCTGCTTTAATCTAATATTTATGTTTGAGATCAATGTCATTTGTTGGATCATTTATATATGACAAAAAGTGAATCCTTTTAAACTTTATGGTGAACTTCATGTAACAGCTTACCCTTCCATTACAGTGATTAAAATAAATAATAATCTAGACTATCTGATTATTATTATTAATATTTTTTTTTCTTACCAATGTTACAGTTTAAAACAATATTTTTTTTTACCCATATAACTAAATTTAGGATTAAAAAGATACAATACAGAACTGAATAGGTCTATCCTCATGGCACATTTTACAGCAAAATTTGTATTTCCATAAAACTTGTGACAGAGAAAAGGATTAATAAACACAGTTTTATCCCACAGTTACCACATAAAGAGGCTGATAAGAATATCATGCAGGAGAGATAAATTTACTGCAGTCTTTAGCGTAAAAGGACCTGCTTTTTTTTTTTTTTTTCAAACTAACAGTAACATTTCATAGATTGAAGTTTTCCAGGTCAAAGCAATCCTCATCTTTCGCAGAGGTTAACCCTAACCCCAACCAGCCTGATTCAGCTAAAAAAAACCTGAATTTAGGCTGTACCGGATTTTTGCTGATAGATGTAATCTAAACTGATTACTCCTGGAGGACTGGTTTAGGGTCATCTAGATTTGTCAATCCCTGAACGTCTCTGTCTGGACCCAGTTAAACAAAAATAGGATGCATAAACCAATCCCTGGAGAGCAGAACATAAACTGATCTTGAAAAAAAACTTTGAAAAACTTTGAAAAATCTGGGTCCTGGTCTGAGAAATCCCACCTAGACTGAATCCAGCCGTCGACTCTCACCCACCACCTGAGCCCTGAGAGAGCCAGAGCTGGCATAGTTTGAAAACTCATTCTTCATTTTGTCTGTTTTCTGGCACCAAGGTCCCCAAACAAAAGCCTTCATCACAGACGGCTGCCAGAGACAGAATATACGAGCCATCCGTCTGTTAGGGCGACACCTTTAAAATAAAATCAGCTGCTTTCTGCCAAGAAATAACTTATGCTGCTTGTAAACAACACATTAAATTCCTGAATGTGGATCATATTTTTAACTCAGGCAGCCTTGGAAATATGGCAGCTGTCTGAAATGCGTGCAAATACGTGTGTGCAGCCTTTGAAAACAGTTTAATCAGGGGGGGAGAAGGCAGCCGGTGTTACCTCTACAAAGTAGCATCCAGTGTTAGGATGCTATTTTAGGCAGATTCATTTGAATGCATTATACTTTAATAAACATTTAAAGTTTTATGAGGCCGTGGAGCTGCAGAGGCTGCTTTGTGATGATAAGTGCTGCAGGTTCTAACTGATGAGCCACACGGGACGCTCTGACACACACAAGAATGTGATTAATGTTCTCATCTGTGGACAACGCCTGAGAGGATACCCTCGAGCAAGGCACTCTATCAGAGACTGTACGAGCTGTTCTGCAGCTGACAGGGTCGGTGTCGCTTACTGGAAATTTCCGGATCATTGACGAATATTCATAATGTGATAAAACATGGAACAAAGCTGAACATGAACTAATGACTCTTACCAGACACAATATTTAATGATCATCCATCAAGACATCACAAAAAACAAAGGGAGAATGTATAGTGAATAGGTGGATGTACGCTAAACAAGGTAAGCAAGACCCGTGTACAGAGTTCAATTCCAGCAACATGTTTGAAACAAGCATAAACTGTATATACTATGGACAACTCGGTTCCGCCTTCTAGCAGGAAACGGATTTGAAGCCAAAAAGCTCTCGGTATTTCTGCGATTTTAGTCCGTTTCCTGAAACCAACATTGCACAGTAGCATTGTACACATTTGGCCGAAGAGTCACTGAAAGTTGCTGTGATGACCCTCGGCTCAAACAGCGTATCCCCCGGGTGAGCTATGCAATCCTTGTACGCCCATAGGCTGTATCAAGTTTCAATCATAGAAAACATGAACCCTCTAATAATTTTTAAAAACGGAGCTGTACAGAAAAAAAAAAGGACTTGAGCACAAACCAGTCTAACAGTAACTACATGTCAACATCGCAAGCAGGGGGGAGAGAAATGTATATTCTGTGTAATAAATTTCTAAAGTTTGTCCACAACTCCATTAGGATGGCAGAAGGGGGCGGGATTTATGACCTATATTGCAGCCCGTCAGAGGGTGCTGTTCTCGGGGCGGCTTCACCCAGGGAGGAGGCAGACAGCGGCCATGCTATATACAGTCTATGGTAAAAAGCTGTGAAGGAACGACTAGACAGTAAAAAGTTTTGAAAACTTGTAGAACATATCCAAGCTATTGAGGTTAATACAATAGGTCAGTAACATGACTGAGAATAAAACGGACATTCAGAGAGGATGAGTCTCTTGAAGGAAAGATGGGAAGAGGTTCACCACTCTGTGAGAGACTGTGTGAGCTAATAGTTCAACAGTTCCAAAATACAGTTCCTGAGTGTCAAATGTTAAGAAATTAGTGGATTTTATTATCTATAGAACAAAATATCATTAAAAGATTCAGAGAATCTGGAGAAATATATGTACAAAAATGATAAGGATCAAAACCAAGACTGAATCGTCCTGATCTTCAGGTCCTGAAGCAGCACTGTATTAAAAACAGAACTTTGTTGTGGAAATCACTGCATCCACAGTAGCAAATTCTGGACATGTTAACATGGTCACTTGAAGGAAAAGGTCTGACAGGAACACATCCCGGTCTCACTGATTACAGCTTCACATGATAAAAACAGGACATATTGTGTCAAACATGGTCGGAAGAAGTCTTCTGCGACAGCTGGCGGGCCCGATCGACCGCCTGATGTGAACAAATGAGACCTCAGCGGACTTCAAAGACGGACTGATTAGCTGCTCGGTGTCATTAGGATAGATCATCAGCTGAAGAGAGACGAAGTCTGCAGGCAGATCTGCTCACATGGTAATTATTGTGTTAGATAATAATACACCATGAATCACATCAAAGGCTGTGGACAGAAATACACATGCCTCTGACAGAGCGGGACAACTCACTCTCCCTCTTCTTTTATAATTTAGCTTTTCAAAGAGTTCAGTAAGTGTACAAGTTTGCTGAAAATGTTGAATAATTGATTTTTTAGCACTCAGAGATGTACCTTTCTCAAGATCTTTTCAGTCGGATCAGATCTGTCTGTTCAATATGAAGCTGTTCACTCATTTTTCAGTTGACCCTGTCAGTTCTGAGACATCAGATAACCCTCGGAAAATACTGTTTTTAGCAGAACTTCTTATGCAAAGTTTAAAAAAAAATCACACAGAACATACCAGGTTGTATGTGAAGTCTCATGTGAATTTATGTTTTTGTCATTGCATGGTTCAGTTTTAACCTTCATGTATGGATGCAGTGATGAACTGTGTTCACAGTGGTTTCTGGATTTTGAGTCCATGCAGCGATTTCCACTACAGAGTCCTGTCTGTTTTTAACGCAGTGCTGCCTGAGGGCGTGGAGATCAGGACCATCCAGTGTTGGTCCTTGTCACTAAACAAAATTTTACACAACTTTATTCTGAAACTGTTGAACTATTAGCTCACACAGTCTCTCACAGAGTGATGAACCTCTTCCCATCTTTCCATCAGAGAGACTCAGCCTCTCTGAATGTCCTTTTTATATCCAGTCGTGTTGGAAATGAACTATATTAATTTGGAGATATTTCTTCAGCTGTTATTTATTCATTTGTTAATTTATTTACTTTTAGCATTACACAGCTTTTTGAAGTGCAACAACAGAAAGCTAGGGGCTTGGGTTTGTGGATGCAGTGTGGTTTGTTTGGGTAATTTGCTTTAAGATAACAATTGTGGTCTCTAATGCTGCAAATTTGCATGAATCTGCAGTTCACACCTTGTTTATCTTTCCCAGAATCAAGATTTAGTTTGATGCTTTAAAAGCATGATAATGCAACTTTTATAAAAATTGTACACAGATTTGACAAAAGTCAAAAAATGCACCTTTCCCAGTTGGTTTTGATTGTCATCTGCTGCAGCTCAGTCTTAGGCTAACTGCATTGTAAATTTACATGATAGTTTTGACTTCACAGTCAAAATAGACTTGAAGTTTGGAGGCAAAGAAAAGTCAGTGAGCAAAAGGAGAGTTTACCTCCTTTAATATCCACCCCCTCTGTGTTTCCTGTGTCCTCACTATAACTCCCTTATTTTCTTTATAACCTAATCATGTTTACTCTCTCCCACTACCCCCTCCTCTTTTCATCCTCTCATCACATTCCCACATCCTCCTCCTGCCTCCATATCTCATGATGTCTTAATATAAAGATGCCTCACTCTCATGTTTATTCCCACCCCCTCAGAAACACACTCTCTGCACTCAGAGGACACTGATGGTTTATTTGTGCTCCTCTGAGGGGCACAAACAGAGGCAGAGCTGTTTCTTCTGTCGTCCTACAGCAGAATTTTTCTCCTCTGATGCTCATCCTCATCGACTCTAACAGAGAGGAAGAAGCAGTTTCTGCAGCAGTCCCCGGGGTGTGCTGGTTTGATGTGGCACAGCAGCAGAGTTTTATCAATGAATGTGCTGTTTCTGAATGTGACTAGATGTATTTATGGTATGGCAACAACAGTCTGGGTATAGAGGAGCTTTTGAAGGAGGGGAAAAAAGAGGATAACACATGTTCAGTAGTTTGAAATTTAACAAATCAGACATTTGCGGAAAGCAGACTTTCCTTCTGGGATTTAATTCCCAATCAGGTGTGGAAACAAACTCAGCGGCTCAGGTAAGGAGGAGTGCTGTGTAGATTTGGACTTTGATAAATAAGAGAGTGTGTGAGGGAATAAGACAAGCTTGAATCAGATTTTTTTTTCTTTTCTTTTTTTAAATCAGTGCAATAAAATGATGCATTTTAAACATAAAGACAACAGTGAATGCTGAACAGTATAGAGAGGTTTTGAGTAACATAGACTGAAAAAAGTAAAACCTTGCTCAAACTTAAAAAAATAAGTCCAGTTATCACATCTAAAATATTTGACTTAAAAAAAAATACTTGTAAAAGGGCATCACAAATAAATGTATTATTATTCATGACCATCACGTTACCTGTAAACGCTGGCTAGCTAGCCTGCTACTGCCAGCTACAATCATTCCAGCTATCGCCCCATTTAAGCCGCCTTCAGTTGGGCTATTCTTTGCTATTTTGACAACACAAAACACTCAAACTTTTATTATCAGCAACTGCTTTGCTACTTACATTTATGTTTGGATGAAATCAACACAGAATGTAAGCAGCGTCCACAATGTCAAATGGTGCGTTTGGGCAGCATGCTGAAAGAGAGCTATGGGACTTAACGTGCTCTCACTGTGCAGTGTGCAGTGCACATGCACAACATTCGACTCAAACTAAAAATATTACCTGCAGGTCATGAAGGAAAAACAAAAAAACGAGAGAAATCAAAAAATTTGTTCTGGACGAATATTTAGTTCAGTATAAATCAAACTTGATGTCTCTAAGGGCTGAGTTTTACAATCAAATCAATAATTTTACCCTGTTTTAAATGGCAGTTGTTGGTTTGAATGAACTGCATATAACACTTTGTTCAGTGTATGCTGTCATCCAGACAACGACTTTTTCAGGGAAGACCTTCATATTTCAGCAAGATAATGACAAACCACATTCTGCAGGGATTACAACTGCATGGCTCTGTAGTAGAAGAGTCCTGCTGCTAAACTGGTCTGCCTGCAGTCCTGACTGAAAACATTTGGGGCTACATGAAACACAACAAAGGAAAAAGGAGACGTTGAACTTTCAAGCTGCTGAAGTCCTTTGTCAGGCAAGAATGGGACAACATTTCACTTTCAAACTTCAGAAACTGGTTTACTGGGTTCACAAATGTTTACAGAGTTGATAAAAGAAGAGCTGATGACACACGATGGGAGACATGACTCTGGAACTACTTCGTAGGAAATTAGCATGACATTTTAATATCAGTTAAGGGGAGATTTATTCCACCCAAGTTCAAGCCACATTGATTTAATAGCTGCTCTCTGATTGGCCCTTATTGCTCATACTTGGAGTACTTAATACTATTGTTCTGACTCATACCTTTTGAAACACTATTCACACAACTTCCCAACCCTCAACTACACTTGTAGCTTCAAACATTCAGTCGAAGAAAATGCAATTTCTGTGATAATGCATGTTTTTCTTTTTTTTTTTTTTTTTTGGTTTAATTTTGTCTGCAGAGAATTTTTGTGGTTACGCAGCGCTATTCCTGTTTCTCTTCTATTGCTGAATTGAACAAACTCTATCTGAGAATCCAAAGCCCTGCATGTTTGTCTGTTTCTGCACACTTTACCATAAACAAGTTGAACACAGTTTCTACAGCGTTCCTGCAGTTTCATACATTTTTAAAACATGAGTGTGAGATTGAAGCAGATATTTTAGTTTAACAAGTTCAAGCTTTGTCTGGATTAATGCTTGAGAATAAGCGAGTGGTGCGAGAAAGATTCAGAAGAGCTTAACCATGTTTATCTCTTAACTAAGCAGATCATTTCTGGGTACATTAGTGAAGCAGTAAATTATTTAAAAAGTATTGGGTGGAACTTTCTGTTTTCAGAGTTTAGAGGTTTATTTAACTTTCTCAGGATATATTCAGCTCTGACAAACACTGACCTATTTCACAGAAAGACAAGATGGTATATAGATATGAAATACATAAAGGCAGGTATGAAGGCAAGTATATTAAAGGTAAACATAAAGATATTAAATACAGCTTCATATTTCCACGGAGATCTGGATTTTAATAGTTTTTTTTCCTGCAGACGCAGTTCTATTCTTCAAAACAGAGCATCACTGCTGTTCAAAACAGTGTGGTGCACATACACCACAAAATAATCCTGCTGATTTTGGTGTCGATACCACCCACAAACCAAAGTAAGCAAAGGCAAGATTATTGGATGGCTCTAAAGATCTCAGATTATCCTGTGGTCTGAGGTGTGTCAAAGGGGTTTCTGTTCCTCTGAAGTTCACCGGAGATGATCAAATCTGCTCTGAAATTGTGAAGTTCAAACATGTTGAATATTTATTATCTGAAAAATGCAGCCACAGCAGTGATAATAAACAAGGAGCACAAACTTAGATGGATACCAGAAGTATTTAACAAGCATGACAATACATCACAACAACACAAATGTTTAAAGAAAGTGTGAAAACACTCTACAACTGAAATGCCAAGGAAAAGAGTTAAAATCAAATTTCTACTTCAGCAAAAGTACCAGAAAGTTCACTGCTTGCATTGGTTACCTTTAGACTAGTCTGCCTTTTTTCTCAACTTTAAAATCATGTAAGAGACTTTACAAGGTTTCTGGTTCTGACAGTCAGGACCTTGGCTGCTGGTAAAAGAGTCCTTGTGTGTGTGGTGTCTTGTGTTCACCATACATTTTTAGAAGCAAATCTGTTTAATCTGTTGATTGTGGTCATGTATTGGCAATCTCATGTTTGAAAAGTTAGTTAAGATTTTTGAAGTCTTTCGGTGTGTCTCTTAAAGGTGGAGGTAGGGCCACCTCTGACTAAAGTGGGGCTCTAAGCAGAATCTGTTATGAGGCTGCCCATACTGGTTTACCAAACACTGAATTTTCAATAGGCCTAGAAAAATACTGCATTAAAATCAATCAATCAAAATCAATCATTAAAATAAATTAAAATCAGCTGTAAAATAAAAGAAAATGGAAATTTAGCCTTTTTTCCCAACATTATTATTATTATTATTATTATTATTATTATTATTATTATTAATAATAATAATAATAATAACAATAATAATAATTAACAGAGGTTTTAAAGGCAGAAAAAAACACTCACTTCTCTAAAATCTAACAAAATGCAAATCCAAAAAAATAAAAAATAAAACACTAGCGGCAGAAAGGAATACAGTGGGAATACACCAAATGATGACAAAACATGGACAGGCGTAAGGGCAAAACCCACAGGATCTGGAATGGCTCTGCTCTGGCACGGCAGCCAGATCAAATTCGCAAGCATCAAAATCAATGTGTGTGTGTGAATCCGTCCGACTCTGCTGTGGATCAGCTCCGGGGGCTGGATCAGATACACAAGGCTTCTATTTTTGCCGGACGCCGCAGCATGGCGCATCAAATTAGTAGCACAAGCGGCAGCGGAAGTTGTATGCAGTTACAGAGTAAAATATCCAGTTAATTTTCAAAATAAAATAAAGTCAATAGCTACACTGAACTGTTCTTACCTTCATAATAGGAAAGGCCAGGGCTGTGGGATGAGAGTTTTTATGTACACCGCTGTTTATATACACCGATCGGCGGATCTCATTCAATGACCACCGGGAAAACACGCAAGATCTCGTCTGGTCTCACGAGAAATATCGGTAATCTCGCGAGAGCTTCTCCTCCGATGGCGGATCGGATCTGGTGGGCGCTGTATGCTTCCGTATCCGGAGCGGAGTCGTTCAGGATCCAGTGGGATTCTTGGGTTAGACAATGAACTAACAAGGAAGGAGGGGAAGATGTCGGGGACTTTATACACACACAGGAAAACAAGCAGCAGGTGAGGCAGTCAAGACACAGGTGAGATACTTGTAAGTTATCAACAGAGGAAGGAAAACTAAAGAAGTATAACTTGTCTAGATACACAGGGACTTACTACTACAAAATCAAACAGGAAACAGTGAACTAAGAAACTGAACAGTGAAAAACACAACAGAAACACTGAGGAAAATTCACTGTACACGCAACTAAATTACAAACACAGGATAAACTGAATTTACAAGAACCTATCATGACAGATAGTGTCTAAAATCAATCACTGTGCAAAAAAAGAATGAGGGAGAGAGAGCTGGAGAGCCGCAGGTAAACAGCTAAATGAAGAATCAATCTGCTCAATCTACAATAGATGTGTTTGTTCATGCTCATTAGCATATTTGATTAGAGTCACACACCAGTCTGGTGGAGGTTCAATACAACCTGGAAGTTTCTCCCGGGGTTTACTTTCCTCCATGTACAAAATCACTAAAGGGACTTTGACCACATTAAAGGCATCCTTACATTGTCTCATTTATATTTTGTGTCATTTAAATCTTTAAATCGTTACTACGATTCATCCATTGTGTTAAAGCTGACCATACTGTTAGCCTGGAGGCTGCAGACAGACATGATACATGTGAAGCCGCCGGCTGTTCTCACCTGCCGATACCTGATGGAGGATTCAATGTCTGTAAAGTTTACTGCTTCACTTCATCTACAGGTTAGCTGTTCAGGAGGAAGTACAAGAGGCAAACACAAGAACCTGCAGGCTGCCATCTTTACTCCAACTATAACAATATTTCACTTTAATTTAAGAGATGTTTTTTCTTCTTAAACATAGAGTGAGTACAACAAACGCTGGTTAACATGTATATATTTCATTTATCAGGAGTCATTTAAAAATGTTTTCATTGCCCTTTAATTAAAACTTTTAAGAGTCTGACTACAGAAAATAGTTGTGACATTTCCCCTTTAAGAGACGTGATGCATTTTGCTTCGCGGTAGCTCTGCTTAGAACGTGGAGCACTAAAGGGGTAAATCAGGGAAAACTGATTCCTAAAAACTTGTAAACAGAGTTTACGCTGTCAGCGATCCATGAAGACTTTTTTTTCTTTAAGAACCACAGCGGTTTTGGTGAGTTTTAACTTCTTTTAGCGGGTGATTTATTTTGTCTTTGATATTTACATGTAAATGAATGAACGCTAGCGCAAAGCTAAGAGCCGCATAGACTGTATATACTACGGACAACTTGGTTCCGCCTCCTGCCTGTATATAGATTTAGAGCCAAAAAGCTCCCGGTATTTCCACGATTTTTCTTCATTTCCTGAAACCAGCATTGTGCAGTAGCGTTGAGCGCATTCAGTGGGAGAGTCGACAAGAGTCGCTGTGATGACGCTCGGCTCAAACAGCATTGTCCCCAGGTGAGCTACGCAATCTTCATATGCCCATAGGCTGTATCAAGTGTTAATCATAGAAAACATGAACCCCTTAATAACTTTTAAAAATGGAGCTACACAGAAAAAAGAGGACTTGAGCACAAACCAGTCTTCCTGTAACAACATGTCAATATCACAAGCAGGGGGGAGAAAAATTATGTTCTGTGTAATAAATTTCTAAAGTTTGTCCACAGCCCCATAAGCCTTGCTGGCGGAGGTGGGATTTATGACCTATGCTGCAGCCCGTCACCAGAGGGTGCTGTTCTCATGGTGGCTTCACCCAGCAAGGAGGCTGACGCTGTCCATTCTATATACATTCTATGCGCATAGCAGCGATGTAGCTAAACACATAGAATATAAGGCTTTATTGAGTTGGTTCATATTTACAGAGTAATTTATTTTCTTTTGTGACCTGTCATGGAGGTCGGGTTTTTTTGTGTTGCTTATGTGAACGTTTGCTGCGTGTGTGAGAAGATACCCACACGATGGAGACAAGATGGCGAGTCAACCCACAGATTGAGTTCCCACCAGCCCTCATTCGTCGTGCCAGTGAGAGGACCCGTTGCATGTAGATGGACTTGGTGAACTCGCTGCCAGAGCGGTAAGAGTGTTGGATACTTCTGGAGTTTTTTCCTTTTTGAGCTAAACTGGAAACAGGAGTGAATTTAGAAATGAACTGAACTGGAACTAAGTTTGACAAAAGCTGAGTTTGAACTGAGTTTAAAGGGTAACGTTTTGTACCATATTCTCTTTTCATAATTGTCAAGTTAATGATTCATATTGTGTACGGTTTGTTATGTTTCACTTTGCCTGGGTTATATTCTTTGAAAATTGTGGTACTGATCCTTCATCTGTGAAAGAAAAAGAAGAGTTAACTCGAGGAAGATAACAAAACCAAACTTGGAACAGCCAATTAATTTAAATTAAGATAGCTAATTAAAGACCAGTCTAAACAAAATTAGCAATAACTGTCCAATTTGCAGCAATCCTGACTAGATTCATTGTCTAAACTAAACTATTTCTGAAATAGTTTGGAGAGTCTAAAAAGGAAAAGTGAACTGTTTTATTTCTTTTGTGAATATTTGCCTCCTCATGAGCACCTGCATGATGATAACCTGGTTCATGTTCAATATAATTGATCTGTTTGTGATCAGTAAAGGGTGGTTCTATGTTTAAAGTACCTGGTCTATGGTGTATTTTATACTCTTTCTCCCACTCCTTACGAACCTGAAACTGGTCCAGTAGCTTTGCTGTTGCATTAGTCAATACAGGTGCTACAAGTGTTTATATTACGGTAGCCTTTACCAGAAGCTTTGCTATGTTGTTCCTCAGCCATTTTAAACCCAGGAGTGTTTATTGTGGCTGGTCCCTACCTGATTATTTCCTATTCAGGGTTATTAATATGTTTTGAATCACTTTAAATAGGAGAATTGTCCTTGCTCTAATCTTCAGTAGCAGTAGATTGATACTCATTTTCACCCCCAAGTTGTCATTTGTTGTATTGTTTTGTTATTGACTGGCTCTACATGTCTAATTTAGCAGAAAGTTAACCCAGTTAAGAGGGGTTTAGCTATTTTCATGAGAAGTCACATTTGCATGTGTAAAATGTCATTTATGCTGGGGAATACCAGGGCCGACAAGCAGCATCTAGACATGAATTTGTTTGAAACAAGTTGTGGTAAACAGACTAACTGTAGGGACAAGAAACTCAATCTTTGGGAAGTTGAGCTGACGGTGGTGTCTCTTTATCTAGTTTTGAATATTAGAAACCATTGATGAGATCTAAGCCCAAACAGCTGCCATCTGGTGGGAATGACAAAGAGCTGGGTATCATCTGCATAGTGGAGAAACCACATATGTGTATCATCACACCAAGTGAAATGGTTTTAATACTCTTTTCATCATATGAACCAGTGCAGAGCAAGTACTTTGTGTCTGCAGAGCCAGAGCCTGTAGCTACAGGGTCAGAGCTCCAGGACTGCATCTCTAGGACACTTGAGTTTTTGCAACAGTAAAGGTTAGGATTAAGATAGGATAAGATAAGAGGAACGTTACTTATCACTAAAGGGAAATTAAAATGGTATAACAGTAACAGTACAACATGAAAGTACTTAGAAGCCAGCACTTGAAATAGCTAAACACTAAAAATGCTCTTTGGCCATGCACTGCAGCCTCTAGGTCTGAGCTTGCTGCCTCAGGGTCTGCCCTCCACAGTGGTAGGTCTCTGCTGATTGTAAGTGGAAGGATTTGGCAGTTTACTGTTACAAAGATAGGATTCATCTGAAGCTAATGGCTTCTTTTAACCTGCCAATACCTGACAAATGATTTCAGAGACTTCCAGTTTCACTTTGTCTGCAGTTCAGGGAAGAGTCAAGCACAACTACCTGTATGCCTGTGTCTTTGCACTAATTGCTACCATAGATAGTGAAGATGTAGTGTCTACATATATGCAAGCAAAAACAAGCCATTCAAATTCATTTGGATTGCATGTAAAAAGGCATACAGCATGTTAATAGTACAAAGGTCCGAGTGCCTGTTTTCTTTGCAAGAGCTCACAGCTTCCCTCAGTTGCAATCTGCTTCAATTTTTTCAATTCCATTGGTGATTGGTTTTTTTTGCACTGAATAAAAACTACTTCAGAGTCTCAAAATAAACATTAAAACATCTCCGTTCTCGTCTGATGAAGTCTAACTTGATCCCAGCTCTGGACTCTTGGAGAGTTGTGAAAGCTCTTTGCATAAATGTTTTTGACCAACTGAACTCAGCTTGACTTTTCCTTTTTATTCTGAAGGTCCTCAGAGATTTTAGTTTGTGTGAATGAACTCGGGGCATTTTCAGGTCTCAGACTGCATGCACAGATTTCTTTTCTTCCCCCTTTCTTGCTGTCCTGGGTGAGCAGAGTGTCAGGATGTGATGAGACGCCCTCTCCTCCTCTTTGCAGATTCTCTGACCGAACTCTCAGGCTGACACTCAGGGAAGGACTGACACTCTGGCCTTAAACCTTCATTTCCATTCCTCAGAAATGTTCTGATTTGGCTCCAGGCTAACTCTCTTTGCCTTTCTCACTGTCAGACTTTATCCTGCCTTAAAAATGATAAAGGAACTCTGAGTCCTCTGAATCAAACCCTGGCAGGGTGATCTGGTCTCTAGACGAGTCAAACTGTCAGCTCATCTCTCCCGAGGGTTAAAACTTTTAGGTTATAGCAGCTTTACAATAAATGAGACAACACTTAAATCCCTAACTATTCCATATAACTTTAATGATCATTTTATTGTCTTTAAATGTGATTTTAATGCCCTCTTAATGCCTTGTGTTTATTGTGCTTCTTCACCTCTGCACAGTTCTTTATTTTCTTCTGTTTGAACAGGTGGTTTATAAAATCTCTTTCATACTGAGTTTCTTTATCACTAGGGAGACATTTGCCTCTGCATCTAATTTTCCCTTCTTTTGTTTCAGACTCAGTAGATAAAAATGAAAATAAAACATATTTACATTGACCTTCTGCTCCTTTGATTACAGAACAAAGTCAGCATTTTTGCAACTGCAAAATTCTGCCTAAAACATAAGTTAAAATGTACATACACTAACTTATCCTCACAGGCGTTTTCAGATACAGTTTTCACAGCTTTTTAGCTATACAATGGATGAATGTTTTTTTTTTTTTTTTTTTTTTTTAAAATGGGCCGATAAATCGACCCCAAAATGTAAGTTTCCCTTTTTTTATTGAAAGAGTTGGACATCAAGTTTGATAGAAAGTTCAAAAGTTTCACTTTTCTTAATTATATTCAGTCAATGAGCACAAAGTCCTTCATTTATCGGTTTACTACATCCATCCTGAGGAGAATCCCCTCACAGTGCTTAGCAAGACGCTTGTTGAGGAGCTGCATCCTGTTGCCATCTTGTGGCGTTGCTGTTGTTGGCCACCTCTTGATCTCTTGACTACTTCACGAAATTTGCAATACGCCTCAATACAAAGGGGATTTAAAGGCGTGGAGAGGTGCTGATGTGACTGGTGAAAACAGGACTGGGCTGTGTTAAACCCACTCCACGCCTTATCCCCTCCCTCTTTCCTACCTGTGCCACTGGGAGGAGCTGAGTTAGGGAGGGGGGATACTTATGCCGGGCTGCGCCGCTCACCAAAATACCTAAGTGTGCTTGGGCACGCCTCATCGGTGGACCTGGCTTACACCACGCCTATGCCACACCACTGGCGAGGCATAAAAATAGAGCCCTTAGTGTAAATGTTTGAACAGAAACAGATTGTCAGCTGACCTTCAGGCAGATATCAATCTTCTACTTTGGGGAAGCAGTGTATCGAGTCATTATGAGGATGTCCCACCCCTGATGGTTATGACTCCTCTCTCTCCCTTACCAATTCATCTATTTTATTACTTTTTCTGGTCACAATAAATATGATTCAAGATCTCTGGACAAACATGCAAATGCACTTTAACAGCTTATTTCTATATGTAGGGGGTGATGATTTCCTGTCTCTCTTGTCAGATGTCAGCTGACGACAAGAGCTTTGACAGAGACAAATGGACCCACAGTGGCAACTTCCAGTGTGTGTGTGTGTGTGTGTGTTTTGAGAAGTAAACAAACACTGATGGTGAGAGAGATGGATTGGGTGAATGTCCTTTAATTAGCAGTGACAGACCGTGATGTGGGTAAGGGGTGAATAAGTGACGTGTCTGATGATATATGAACCATTTCTGCATTTTGTAAATCCCACCCTTCATGTTGTCATTTTCTTTCATTTCAAACACACAAACACACAGTTACAGGCACGTTCTCACTCACACATGGTGTGAAATATCACCAGGAACACTCACACCCACAGGCCAATCCTCCTTGAGTGTTACCTGTCACATCCAGTCACAGCTCCTTAAACAAAGAGAGGCGCAGTGTGATAAGATTTAACGGCTTCATGTGTCTTTCATGCTGTTTCGTGTCGTTTTGAATCAGTCTCATATTACTACAGAAAAACACAGCATCTCCCTCCAAGTGAAAACTGCAATATTCAAATTTCCCAGGAGACAGTAAACATACCTTAAAAAAAAAAAATACAAAAGACCCTGAAGAAACACACAGAGTTTGCAGAGTGTGGCTATACCATTAGCAGAGCTTGCTCCTCCAGCCTTCAGCCCTCCCCTAAGGTCAATGTCCACTTGTCATTAGACCTTTTATACCGTAAGCTGTATTTTGAGTAGGTGGCCTTCAGAAACTTGTTGTTGGGCTTGTTTTTAACTTGAGTTGCTTATTTGGGCTTGCTTTTCTGTCTGTGTGAATCCCCCCTGGTTATCTCACAGCTCCCCACAAAAGCAAAGCAAAGCAGAGTGAGGTAGGTAGTTTGTCCATTTCAGACCACCGTTTCCTGAATTGCTCCCGCTTGAGTACTCAGCGTGCCCCCATTCACACTCACACACGTTGCATTATGCTCATGTACGCTGGAGCCTAAAGTGACAGAGAAACAGTGTTGCCAACAGAGTGACCTTTTCAGTAGATTTAGAGACTTTTCAGACCCCACTCCCAACTTACTTTCAGAAGCGCCTAGCGACTTTTTTCTGGAGTTTAGACTATGGCATGAAAGCAGGTATTGTTATAAAAGTTTTAATGTTAACTATGTTTATTATTATTTTGCTGTTGCTTATGCATAATGTAATTATAATTGTATATATTTTCACCATTAACAAGCGGCCCTTGTTTTATACAATGTGGGGGGTTGCCTGTTGGGCTTATTTTGGGCTTGTTTTCACAGAGCTGCTTGCTTTTTTCTCAACACTGGATGCTGCATGTTACTGGAATTCTTGTCTTATTTTGGTTACTGTTCTCTGCTGGAAAAAAAAAAAAAAAAAAAGAGCAGAACAAATTCTTAATTTTAAATCAACATTCCCGTTTTGTGTCTGTTTGCTGAAAATTACATTCTGTAGATATTTTGACCTGGACTTCAGCAGGGTTTCTTTGGCTATTAAAGACTTCTTTAAGTGGACACTAAAGGGACTGCATTTTTTTGAGACCTTTGCGGTGGCTTTACTTTGAACACTTGGGCTTCCAACATTCTTGTCTCTAAACAAAAGTTGCTGGCGAGACAAGAACTTTTAGAGCACACTGACCCATTAAAGAAAATATTGCAGACATTACAGTTTGTTTACCTGCTGAAGACTGGAGAGGGTGATTTTCTGCATCTATAATCGCCAGTCCTTGTAAAAACAGAGCTCTAGTTAAAAATAAATGTAATTACCTTCTGAAACAGGATCTGTTTATTTAATGGAGTCATAGATAAAAAGTAAAAGTATTTTGCACTCCTTCCTCTAAAGAAATACCCCCTTTACCTCACAGAGAGAGCAGTGTTTCCCGCTCTATTAATTTCTGTGCTCTGTTGCAGAAGAAAACAGAGGAGGAAATATAACAGCAGCAAAGATGTTGGTCTCACTGAAGCTGATATCTTCAAGGCGACATTAAGTGTTGTATAATGAAACTTTGGGAGATGGACTGCTGAGCCTGCGGCTGATAACACAGTGCTGATAGAGCGAGGTGAGTTCGCACCACTGAGACACACTCATTGTAGGGATAAACCCTGGTGGGCGCTGCTTTTCTCTAACTGTACTGGACTTATAGAGGCAATACAGAGCGGTCCTGCAGGTCAGTGATCAATCAGAGTGATAGCAGCAGAAACACCGCTAGCTGGTGATCAGCAGCTGACAGCGGGGCTCTGTCTCTGACCCAATAAAAAGCTGAGGGGGAACTGGGGGATGATAAAAGGGGAGGGTGGTGGAGAGTCCAGAAGGAATCCATTTTTTTATCCTAAGGATCTCTGGGGAACTCTTGATCACAGGACCATGCCATGACTCTGTAGGACAGTTTCACTAAAGCTGCTGGTAACTTTGCTCTGGATTAAACTTCAGATTCGGGAGAGCTATGTGGAAATTTCTGTGTTATTTTACAAGTAATAGGCATGTGATGGCTTAATCTATTTATATTGATAGCTAAGTGTTATGAGTTCTGACAGTAATGTAAAGGATGGTAATAACAAAGATGATGATGTCAAAAATGATGATGTGTTGAAGAGGACAATGATAGTGATGATGATAAGGAAGCGGATTATGATTAAATATTAGCATTTATGCACGTTTAGTTTGTTTTAATTTAATTAAAGGATACAGTAAAAAAATCAATTAACTAAACTAAGAGACTGATTAAAAAATAAATTGATAAAAAAAACAAAATAAAATAAATACTAAAATAAAGTAATACCTATATAAATAATAAAAAAAAAGGAAATAAAATAAATACACTTAAAGTGCTTCAGCAAACTTAATGATTTGTGAACTTAAAGCTTTTTTGTTTTTACTCTAAAACATGTTTTTTATTTATGTCAAACTCTATGGCTGTACCTGTAACAGCTGCAGTTGTATCTTCCTATGGTGTCAGTAACTACAAATTCGTCTTTTTGGACCAGCTTTCATTTTTCTGCAGGTTTCAGTGAAGTATCTGACTCATCATGAATGCCGCTTTAAGTCACATCCATTACACTCATTCAAAGCAGAAAGGAGAATATTTCATAAAATGGACAGAAACCACCATGTGAATCCTCCACTGACCTTCACTGCTCAGCTTTTTTCTCAGTTGCATGTTGTTATTCTCCAGTCTTCTTCCTCTTTAGCCACCTCCAGTAATGCCTCCTTCATTTGCACTACACTGCAGAGTGTCATGAAGATGTGATGCATTGAGCCAAATTGACAGGGAAATCTAGAAAGGGCTGTGTTTGTTTGATTTGAATATTATGCTCATGGCGATGATATCCTGCTGTATCGATGCAGTGTCCCACCTGTATTTGTCACTGACTGCTGCATATAGCAGAATATTAGAACGGTTGACCATCGTTCCCAAAAGACATCTTCATCTCCAGAGTGTAGAAATGTTCAGGTTTGAGTGGGAATCCATCTGAAAGCTGTTGAAATGAGTCTGGAAATAGACTTGCATGAATAAAACTAAATACGTCACGGGGGGGCTGCAGGTTGCATCTTTTTATGAAGCCTGAGTTCTTCTTTTTACCACCTAGAGAAATAAAGTTTATAGGTTATGTGAAATATCACAGGTTTAATGTGATATGAAGCCAGGAGCAGAAATGAAGGAGCTGAGATCTTTCCATCTATATGATCTACACCACATATCCTGCTCAGAGTCAGGAGGGAGCTGGAGCTGGACCTGGGGGTATTTCATTTATAAGTGTGTGTATACAGATAAATACGAACATTCATTTCAAACCAGGTGTGTAAGATATCAAAGATCATAATGGCGGAACAGTTTTTGTGTCTTTGTAAAACATTTCCAAGTGTGTGCATGTAACAGTAACATACAGTGG
Organism: Xyrichtys novacula; assembly: GCA_962446985.1. Classification (NCBI taxonomy): domain Eukaryota; kingdom Metazoa; phylum Chordata; class Actinopteri; order Labriformes; family Labridae; genus Xyrichtys; species Xyrichtys novacula. Next base: position 23,695,173 of record OY660865.1, read on the forward strand.
CCTGAGTGTGTACAGTTGGTATGTGCAGTTATCCATCACTCCCTCATGTGTGTCAATGTGATGATGTGTGAACATGCCTCAGTGCATGTGTTACTGTGCAGTGCGTGTCTTTATAGCAGCACAACATGTTCAGCTGTGGGAAAATGAAAGTTTATATTACAGCTATTAATCACAGTGAGCAGTTCTAGGATATTATATGTTGTCATCTTTTTCTCCATCTCTTCATTTCTGTTTTCTGATGGTCGACCACAGGCCGTTTGGGCCATGTCTGACGATATATATATGTGCATGTGTGTGTGTGCGTGTGTTGTATACGTGTCATTACGTGCTTCTCAAGACAGCTTTTGAAACCAGGTCTGCTTTAGCCAAAAGTAGTTTCATTTCTTCTCTAACATGAAGAACAAACACTGAACAGCACACATTTCTCATTGCAAGTCAGAGTCTCGACCAGCTCTCAAAAACTTTTTCTTTCAACAGCTCTGTAAGCGTTTCTGTCTTTACAGATGAAAAATGAAATGTGAGGTGTTTTAGTCTTCTCTTGTTGTGAGTTGTGGTTCAGCTTTTGTGGAGAAAAGCCAGTCCAAGGTGCAGATCCAGCAGCAGAATAGAGCTGTTTGTTTTCACAAAAAAATAAGAATAAATCAAAAATATTTTACTGAAACTGAGATCAGGGTTAATAAAAATGATAAATCATGAGTAAACATCTGCATCACATCTATTTAAACAAACATCAAACTCTTTACAATCAAACTTTCTGTGCGTAATCTATCTATCTATCTATCTATCTATCTATCTATCTATCTATCTATCTATCTATCTATCTATCTATCTAAATTGAATTTTGTAAATGTAATGTCTAAGGGTAGTCAAAAGGGCCATGTTTCACTTCCTTTTAAAACGAATATCACTTGATTTTGATAATACTAAACTATGAATTATACTTAATAACATTGAGGATTAGGATTGTATACTGTTATGGTCACGAAAGGTGAACAAGAACCTAGATTAAGTTCTGGAGTAGAGGATTTACCCCTTGAAAAGCTCCCGCTCAGGGGGAGCCATGGACTAAGGGGGCTGGGCCTGATGATTTTATGTTCATTTAGACCAGGTCTTTGATACATATAAAACACTGAGCAAAGACGTACACACAGATGAGGTAAGTGTGATCCTGAATCATGTTCTACAGAACTGAATGTTATCTGAACAGGAAAACTATGTATGGCCACGACTTTTGATTTTTATTTTTTTTCTTTTAATTTTCCATCAGGGGATATTTTGGGGTCTTTTATCAGTTTCAGGGGTTAGTCTAACTAGGAAACAGCCTTTTTTATTATTAATATATGAGCTGATCTACAAATTACACACAGACACCAGCTGAGCAGAGAGAAGGTTAAACAGGAAGAGGCGCCTATGAGTAATAGTACAAAGGTGCTGATATTTCCAGTCAGCTGATAAAATTAAAAGTCCCTCTTTATTTAACTACTTAAAGTTTTCTCAGTCGTCTTTAAATTGTGATAATGTTTTTTTTTAATTGCAAGAATCACTTTACCTGTATCAATTTCAAGGGCTTATCTTCTGCAGAGCTCCAACTTTTCATACAAGCATGGTAATCTGCTAACACACAGCAGACAGACTTGTTTCGCGATTGTCCTCTCTACTTCTCCAGATCTGGCCTGCAGAGCGGGGCTCTGGGGGCGCAGCTTGCAATTGTTACGTAGGAATATATATCAATAATAATGCATCAGAGTTTTATAGCGCTTTATCAGAGACCCTCAAAGCACTTTACATTGGATACATCATTCATTCGCTTTTGGACCAATGTTCGATATCAGTTCTGTATCGAGACAAAGTGACGGTTGCATTGTACAACAATGCCTTTCACGCCTTCAGTTCACACTCTGGCCTGTCTTCTCTCTTTAAACTTGTTTTAAATGCAGAATTTCTACATCAATGCTCATAAAAAACTTTACAGGGATCTTGTGCTCATTATTCTCTCGCCAGATAAATTAATAAAACTGCAGCAAGTTAAAAACAGTGTAAAGAAACAGCGTTCCTCTTCACTGCAGACTGACGTTTAAAAAGCATCAAATGAATGAGTGTGAGAGCAGATTCCTCATTAAAGTGACGTATTCAGGTCAGCGTTTTAACACTCACGCTGAGCGCTGATGCAGGTTCAGGGCAAAGATATAATTACCACTTATCAGAAACCACTCTCAAACTTGAACTCTGAATCATGCAGTGAGTTTGTTCAGTTTTTTTTTTTTTGTTTTTTTAACACAAAACTCAGAAGCAGAATCTTTTCGTCACTTATTTATTTGATTTATTAAGAAGCTTTTCGTAGGTGTACCGTCTCGATTTCACCTGGTTCAGGTGTTCTAATGAAAGATGATTCATTTAAACTGTGACTCCTGATTTTAGGACGTTTAGAGGTGCAGACTGTCATTATTTTCCTGTTTGCTTCCTGATCTGAGTGTTTTCAGCTATCTGTCACTGTCACTAATCTCCTTCTTTTTAAATGAATGCAAATCCAACCAAACTGAAAACCTTTCCTCTAAAAGCTCCTTTAGCTTTTATTAAAGTGGAGTGAATCTGAAGTGGAACACGTGAAATCCTTTTTTTATGGAAGAGTAAAGGAGTATGTTAACGCTGGGATAATGTCAGAAAAAGGATCTCTGAATGGAGATTAATGGTTCAGCTTTGATGTGAGTAAAACCAAACAGCTCTGTGTGAAAAAAGATAGAACGAGTTATTTTACCCCTTTTAAAAGCTGTCATATTTCACAATGCAGTTTCATTTACAGAGTGAATCAGCGGGCTATTAGCTACTTTAACTTGACATGGTGTCATGTAGGAAAGGTTTAGTTTTTACTTTAATGGACCTCTGTTTGCTACCACAAAGAAAGTAATACTGGAAATAAAAATGGGTCTTATCCACCAGTGTTTTACCGAGGATTTAGCTCTCAAGAAAGTTAAAAGAAGTTGTTCAACGCTAAGAGATTTCTAAAGTCTTAACAGGTGCTAAAAATTGGAGAGACTCCACACATGACAACAAATCAGGACCAAGATCGAATCTTAAACAGGAATTGGTGCTTCTGTAAGATTTTGTATCTGTGAAAATCTCCATAGTCCCTTTATTATAAAAGTTTTTTTATTTTATTTTTTTTTTAAATATGACTCTTGATGCTGATTTCTATGGTGGCTGAGAACCGCCACTGCTGCAAATAAAAAAGGATGCAAAAAAAAAAAAAAAGGCACAATGGAAGTTATTGATGGAAAAAAAGAAACAGAATTCTGCTGCAAAAAAAAAAGAAAAAAAAGTAAAAAGAACTGGTGCGGATTAAAAAAAAAAAAAAGCCACAAGTTAATGATGGAAAAAAAAAAAAAAAAAAAATTGGTAATGCACAAATGCTAAACTGCAAAAATAAAATGATGCAAATAAAAAAAGACACAACAGAAGTGACCAATAATGACAAAAAGTGAGGGGTCTGCGAACTCATTTCTATGAGTAAAGCAACTGAACCATAAAGCTGCCGAACTCTATTCTCCTCTTGTGGGTGGTCTTTTGGGGCGTAGTGGGTTTCCTGTGTAAGCCAAAGCTAACACTACACCGGCATCCTCCAGTTTACCTTCACTTGGGTGCAACATGGCCTAACCAAATGACACATTGAAAAGTACACAAAGCGAAATTCACCAATAACCTTTCCACTTACGTCTTTGTTTGTGCATCATCACTATTGGTTTCTGGCAGCTCACTTTGGTTTTGGCTTTATTTATTTGTATCCTTTTATTTTTGCAGTAAGTAACTTTTTCTTTTTTATTATTTTTCTTTTGCATTGGTAACTTCTGTTGTAACTTCTTTTTTTTTTTTTTTTGCACTTTTTTATTTGCAGCAGTGGCAGTTCTCAGCTTCCATAGATTCCAAACCCATGATTTTCAAAACAACGTTAACATTAACATTAAACTTCTGTTGGATTCATTTAGTGTCTTTATTTTGGCATTAGTTGACTCACATTTCTTTAAAAATAACAATATAAGTTTAAGGAAAGTCCAGCACTTTATTTCTTTGGACTCACCTGTGAAAAGCTGAGTGGGGACTACGACAGCAGCTTTAAGCTCACCTGCAGGTGAGCTGGGGTCTCTGTCAGGTTGAGGGCCCCCCTCAGGACAACAGAGACCTGGGATAGAGATTCAGCAGCTGCTCTGATGAGGGTCCTGTGGAGAAAAAAAAGGGAAGTTTGGTTTTCTACTCGGTCAGAATGTTAAGACTGATGCCATCAGCTCAGTTACTGATGCAATGAGGCTTCAGAGAAAGATCGACAGGTACAGGAGGTCAGGAGGTGCTGCTGGAGAGCATATGGTATTACTGCTGGGTTGTTCAGTCAGTTTTAGTGCATATTGTTGACAGCGGCCTTGGTGCTATATGTGCAATGTGTGTATGTGCAGAATATTTATTATGGTGTATTGTGAGACTTAAGCATCACACTAGAGAACCAGAAATCTCCCTTTGCCACTAAGCTACCCTACACACCATAAGCAGCCTTTGCTTTTAGGGGTTAAAGGTCAAACTTTAATTTAGCTTTAAACAGGGTGAACTGAAAAAGTGTTACTGAAGTGAAAGTATTTATTAGTGACTGAATGGTAGTTAATCCCTCACACCGAGTCTGCTGATTGTTTCTCAAGACAAAAACAAAGACTTCAAAATTGGACTTTGTAATCAGGGGACAATCTTGCATAAAGTAATAAAAACAAATAGAGAAGGAAACAGGAGCTCAGCACAGCAGGAGCCAAAAAAACCTGTCAGAGATACACCAACAGGAACAAAACAGCTCAGCTCCACCAACAGATACTCTGTCTTTAAAGAAATAGACAAAAATAGAAATCAGCTCGCCTCATCTTACCCCGCCTGCAGCTCTGAAACTTCCTCACACAACTTCACACGGCTCACTTCTCCACTGACGCTACATGAAACAGAGGAAGATTGCGCAAACCATCTCCCATTCTGTTTGAAGAGTGACGTCAGCGAGAGGATGACGGCGGGAAACATTAGCCGCGTGGTGAGAAGAGGGACAGGAAAACATCCAGAAACTGTAAACAGAGAGAGAGAGAGAAAACAGGAGGAGAAATCAGGCAACATGAATGAAGCAAAGCAGGAGACATGTTTTCTCTAAAGTGAGAATCTTAAAAAAGCACACTCAATATTTCAGACGGACACCAGAGGGTCTGCAGACGTCTGATCTGGAGAATGAGTCCTCCTCAGGTCTCAGGTTAATGTTTTTACCCGGCACTGAGCTTGCAGGGCAGGTATATCACACAGCTAATCTTCATTAGATAGTTTCAGCTCAAATAAATCATCTTTGTTAGTTATGTATCATTGCTCATGAGACCAAGACATCCGCTTAATTTTCTTACACCAATCTAGGAGTTCGGTCTTTGAGGCACAATACTTCCCGGGAATGTTTTCTTGCTTTCCATCTCCTCTTTAAGGATCCTGAGGTGTTCTAAAACCACTAAGCTCCCAAATCCTTCGTGGTCGAACCACAGAAATTGTCCTGAGGTCTTCTGTAAATGCTTGAGATGCCTTCTTGGTCGACCATTTTTTTGTTGTGGCAGGAATTTATTATTATATTTTAATGTTTGATGTGCAACTTACTATGCCGTCTGCATGGGACAATGCAAAGTCAAAGTAAAGATGCCATTCGATGCCAATTCTTGTTGAGTTACATAAATGAGGGCGTGTACTCTCAGTGACACAAACTTTAGCTTCAATCTTGTGTAAATTTGTGTCTTTGGGAACTCAGGTGGTCACGATAAGGCACACAAATAGCAAAAGATATGCAAATTTGGGTGTGTTCACACAGGCGGTCAAATATGCACAAAATAAACTGTTACATATTGCAATGAACACAACATTACACACATAACGCTATCGAACTAATGTCCATAAAAAAAAAGCCCAAGTTCATGTCTCTCTTGGTTCGTTTGGTCTAAGCTTGAATGGTCTGGTTTATATTCGGAGACAAACTGTAACATTAACTCTGCATTTTTTCAGCCAACTTCTGGCTCCAGTTAAACACAGCACAGATTTTCTTTTCTTTGAGATGTCATGAAACAAAATTGCTCTAAACTTCTGAAGTGGCTTAAAGGGATTGACCCAGGCTCGGGTGATTAAAAAACTCTGATTAGCCTGGATGGATGAATGAAAACCAGGAACTAAGAGTCAAAATAGACAACAGGTGATAAGGAAGAAGGAAGGAGAAGATGATAAGAGACGCACGGTTCAGCTGGTTTTCTTCCTTTCATAAAATGAGTTGAGACATCAGTGTGTGTGTGTGTGTGTGTGTGTGTGTGTGTGTGTGTGTGTGTGTGTGTGTGTGTGTTTGCGTCTTTAAGACAGACTGACTGACCTCAGGCATCAACAGAGAAACTGCAAACTGAGTCTCCTTAAGTGATTCAGAAAAAATCACACTGCAGCACACAAGTGAATATCTGATATGTTTGCCAAACACACCGCTGCATTATTCAATAGGCAGAGTCCACACACACACACACACACACACACACACACACACACACACACACACACACACACACACAAACACACACCAGCATACATGCAAGAGACACTTTAATACACAAAAACATGCAAACTGGTTTACATGGCCTGGTGTTTATTCAATCACGCTGCTAGCACATACACACATACAATCACACACACAGAGACACGCAAACACACAAACTTTGCACACCACACAAAGACAAATATGCAGAAAAGGAGCACTCAAATATCTATGTTCAGCCACACACACCTAGGCGCACACAGTCAAACACACACTCTCATATGTGCTCTCATGATTAACACATCATCTATTAATCACATAAACAGATTCATGAATTTGTTTAGTGTTAGTGAATAATTTATTAATAGTGCAACGTTCTAGACCACAAACACACAGAAAACACATGAATGTATCCAGCTTCACTTGTTAATAGTGTTAGAGTTAGGTCCCTGCTGTCTTCAATACTTGATTCTGATTGGTCAAAACATTGTAACACCGGTCATGATCATTTATTGACAGCAGAAGTGGCACCAAGGACAGCTGTGTCATCACATCAGATCAGATCGATAACCAGACTCAACACAAATACCTATGTGGACAACAACGTGATTCTATCTGTGGACCCAGACCGGAGGACACCTTTTCCTGGACCTTTATTTCAGAATGCGCATGATCTTACGATGTACTATGTCGACACGGACTGCACCACTGTGGTGAACCTGGTTATGACTGAGGATAGCCACACCACAGCAACAACAACAACAACAAAAGTTATGTCTGTGGTACAATGTTTGATAGCCTTTTACTAATATATGTATAGTAGAGAGCTTCAAGGAGAATGCTGCCCCCATCGACCCATTACCACCTCCTGCCCTGCCTGGCAATAAAGGCTTCAGTAGGAACCAAACACTGTTCCTTATGGCCTTCCGAAGAATCTAAAAGAGATGAACTCTTGGTTGAAAACTGCAAGGTCTAATAAGAATAAGGAGGAGACAGCAGCGAAGCTCTGCAGCCACTTTTCAGAATTGTTTTGTCCTGATAAAGTGGACAAAGGAAGTGAACACATTAATTGATGCTTACAAAAAGAAAAAGGACAACAACAAAGCAACTAGAAAAGGAACCACCCACTTCCAATTTTTAGGAGAGATGGATGACCTTCTAGCAGGGCAGCATGATGTAGTCTTCCCTGTGGTTGGCATATCAGCGGGGCTTGTTATAAGGCGACCAGAGGTGCTTGGGCCTTCAGCTGTTACAGCACTTCCAGCAGAGGCTGCTTCTAACTCCAGCACACACACGGCCTCATAAGTAGCGGCGGGAACAAGAGGAGGTCCTCCTGTTCCTCCAGGAGTCCAAGGAAGCCTGGCGCCATGAGGAGGCACAGAGGTGCCACAGACGGTTACTGGCTCAGCTTAGGTCAGTTCAGCAAGGGTCAGAGGGCCTGATTCTTTGACAAACTGTGATTCTCTTATTCTTGTTAGCATTGCTGTTATTGTTGAAACTTTGTTGTACATTTTACTTTATCATATGCACAATATTTATTACACATTTTTCATTTGGGGAAACTTAAAGTTTTTGCAAAATTTTGATCTCTGCTTATTAACTAAGTATTTTTTCTTGAATCAAAGGGATTGTAGCGGTTGAAATGAGCCTCACACGGTCGCACCAAAATATATGTAGCGATTTGAAATGAGCCTCACAAGGCCGCACCAAAATAATACTGTAGCGATTAGGATTTATAATAAATGTCTGAAGATTAATAATCTCAAATTATGACATTTATGCACTCGTTGAAAGGGGCACCACCCACCCTTAATGGTGGGAAAATAAAGAAAACAAAAGTTTAATTCAGAAATCAAACATCAAGTCAGTTTTAATTAATCAGTCTCATATCTTAAGTCGAAATTCTAATTTCAGGGACTCCACTTCTGGAAGAACACTAACAGACAGGAACTTAGAAAAATAATTATCTGTTTATTACAGGATAAATGATGGTACAACACACATGCAATAAATGATGATAAGATAATGAGGATAAAATAATAATAGGTGAATAAATAAAGATTCTGAGTCAGGCTAGGAGCACTAAAGTTAATGATAGTGAGTGAATATGCGCTAACATATTAACCTACACTAACTTTGGTGTCGAGATAAACTCGGATGTGGATTTGGAGGAATCTAAGATTACCAGAATAAGAGGATATCTGAGTTGAACGCAGGAGACAGCACCAGCCCTCTTTAGAGCTCTGGAGGTTTGCATACTTAAGTGAGACTGGTCCTTGGAGAAGATGGAGCAGGTTCCGAAGGTCCGGGGCTACCAGCGGTTCGAGCGGTTCAGCTCAGAAGATGACTGAGGTCAGCCGAAGGATGGGCCAGGAGTTGTAGCACTCGGGCCTAGAGTAAAGCTGGCGCCTGTGGATCCTGTGGATGCTCGTTTGGGTACTTCTTTGGTCTCACTCAAGAACTCTGGCACAGAGGATGACCTGGGCCTGCTGGGTTGCGTTCAGAGGTGACTTTGAAAATCACGCAGATAACTCAGAAAAACGAGACTCGAGCAGAGAAAACTTTCAAAAATGGCTTCGCGAAATTAAAGAAAAATCAATCAAAGGCTTAATCTTGAATTGCTATGCGCACAAAAAGTTGAAGTTTCAAAACTTGAACTAAGACGATGTTACAGAAAAATCAACGTGAATCAACACGTGGCGTAAAACTTAGAAGACTAAGAAAAAGTTCTAAGAGAAAACAAAGAAACGCACCACGGAAGGGTGTGGGCAGAAGAGAAGGGCACAAGAGTAAGGGGCCTAAGAGAGAGCAGAAACATGAGAGTGAACAAGAGAGAAGGGCACAAACATAAGAGAGTGAGCAACCCCACTTCACTGGTTTTATCTTCTCACACTGGGAGTGTCTCCGGCCTGTGTGTGTGAGGAGACAGAGGAGGAGGGGTCGTGTGGTCTTCCAAGCAGAGATGAACTCGGATCTCTGATTATTTGATCTAACTTATACTTTTGGCTGGTAAAAGAGTCAGATCTGATACTCACTCACTATGATTAATATCATTGAATGCTTGGTTTCATGATAAATAATTTGACACTAAACACATATGAATGAAGTGTAGGATCACACCAAACATTCTCATTATGTTTTAAGTATCACATTGAACATGCTACATTACTCTGAAATGAAACAGATAGTAACACATGGAAACTGTGAACAACAAAAGAGTAAACACATGTGAATGAACTTCATCATGATTAATAATGGATTCTAAATACTCACATTCAGATTATTCAATGACATTATAACCACCTAATGGTTAAAAATACTAAATAAACAACTACAATATAAACCAAACATTTCTAAACTGTTTCTGTTACCTAGAGTTAAGTTATGATTCATAGTCGATAAATTTAACTCTTAAAAGTTCATGAAACAGTCTGAAAAGCTGTTGGTCTAAAGAAACTAAAGAGCGATAACTCGGCTTCTGAAGCACATAGAAAAATGGGAAACATCTCATTCTAACACAAATTTCATGATTAGACAGATTAGTACATTGCTGAATGCATAAGATGTCAGGATCAGTCATTTGTATTCTTTCACCAAAGGAATGCAGTCTTTATCAGTGTATGGTCGAGCAGGGTTTTACGACCGAGGTCTGGAGGTCAGTGTCCCCCCATATCCTGGGGTCCGTATGTTCACACACTTTAAGAAGGTAAATCTCAAATGGGAGATCTGGGTTGAGGTTAATGTTTATTTAGATGGTCAGTAATGGAGTCAGTTTGAAAGGTAATAAAAACTCTGTCTCTGTTCTCCGACTCGACCAATCGTGAAGAGTCAGAGGTTTAGTCAACCTCCGGTCTTGGGTCAGTTAGGTAACCTGAAAGTGCACACAAGTCTGGAAAGATTTATATCCTGTTTCCTGGGACCAGATAAGGAAACTTCCCTTTGAGGAATGTGTGAGTTTTACACCCAGGGTTGTCTTGATTGCTACAGGATCATTTTGAATATTTTATATATATATGTTGTATTCATTTCTGCCTGGGGTGCCAAGTTATTTTCACGATGTTCATTGCATTATTTTAAGTAATAATCATAATTACAGGGAAGGAACTTGTTTTAAGGATAACAGCATGAACAAGGAAGATGAACCCAGGGGCCTCATGTATCAACGCTTGCGGCGCAAGAAAACCTTGCGTACGCCAAAATCGGCGCACACGTCCAGATTTATCATCGCGAAACGAGCGTCGGTTCCAGCGCTAATCAACGCAAAGTCAGGAGGTGGTGTAGAAATTGGCGTTGAGCAGACACTTGCGTTGACTGTGATTCGCACTTTGGCGACGCTGTGTGGCGGTGTTTGGTGACTCACTATGTGACAAGCGTGCACCACATCTCCGTGGCCGAGCAGCACGTCGCCCCTAATGACGAACCAGCAGCAGACGGAGTGATGCGAGCTGATCCCTGCCGGGCCGCCGTCCTCGCGCGGGAGAATCTCATCGCCACAGTGTGAATGGGTAAGAGGTGAATACACAGTTCAATGAGCCAAATTAATTTATTTTCTCCACCAGACGCTCAAGGACATTTACGAGCCGGTCCAGCCCCTCGTTGATCCCCGCGATCCCCCTGATGATTTCTTCCTGCGATTGCAGGACCCCCTCCGCGAGGACCACTCGCGTCCGGGTGGTCCAGCGGAAGCGCTGCGGCTGGTGGACGCTCCACCGCTTTTCGGCGCGCTGGTGCTGATGCTGGTGCTGGTGCTGGGGCCGGGGGCCGGGGTGGCCCGAATGCCGCTGGTCCTGGCCGACGACTCCGAGCCGGCGGACGGGCTGCCGCGGGCCGGGGTTCCACAAGCCGGCGACACGGCCGACACATTGATTTCTGTGACACAATAAAAATATTTGTTCATTTCAATTCCTGCTTCTGTGTATCTGTTGCGTTTACATCTCTCTCCACGGTATCATAGGTAATGTAATCCAGTATTTAGAGGTCAGTTATGCACATTACAGTTGTTTATTGCATAAAAAGTTATCAAAAATGAAGTTGAGGGCGAAGTATAAATCCCGTCTAAAAATAGACTGAATCCCGACGTTGAAATGAAGTATAAACTTAGACTAGACGTCTAATATACGTCTTTTGCTCAGTGGGATGGCAAAGCATGTGGACATTTGTGTGACACGCCACTTACCCTATAATAATAATCGCCACCACCCGCTGCTCAAACGGCGTGAGGGTCTCCTCCCCCGGACCCCCACCTGTCTGGCCGGTACTCCTCCGGAGGGCAGCTGTACGCCGCTTGACCTCCACCTTGAGGTCCGACCACTTTTTTTTAATCTTCGCGGGGGTGCGTGTCTCGGAACCCACCGCATTCACCCTCTCGCAAACTTTCTCACACTCCAAGCGTTTTCGTTTTGCACTGACGCCACTGGACAGGCTGCCAAACAAAACACGCTGTTGCTCCTCCACCTCCGCCACCAGCACCTCCACCTCGCACGCCCTAAATTTAATTTTTCTTGTCATTTTGTCTGCGTGCGAGGACAGGGAGACCCTATTTAAATAAATCTGCATATTTATAGGAGGGCGTAACGGGGACGGGCCCAGTCACTCCGACATCTGCGCTCAATTCCACGCTGATTGGGATTTATCAAGGAAACACACGTGGATTTTGGCGCCCGCACACATTGATACATACGGATTTTTTTCAGCGTGACGGACCTTGCGTGCGCTCGTTTCTGGTATGAGTTCCACGCAAGTGTTGATACATGAGGCCCCTGGTCTTTTGGAGCATTTACTTTGATTTGAAACCCGCCTTTGACTTGTTTTTACAGCAGGTGTCAATGAACAGGACACAGCCTGCTATTTCAGCCCATCAAGAGCCTCATTTTTAGTTTTTGCTGTTGCGTTTGCTTATAAATTTTCTCTTCTTTGGATATAACATTTTCTGTATATGTCAAGGTTAACTTTTTTATAATTATCTGTGCACTGTGTGCATTTTATTTATTTATTTTTTGCTTGCTGTGCTGAGCCATTGGTGTTATAACACTGCAAATTTCCCCACTGTGGGATGAAGACAGTTTTATCTAACCATATCTTATCATATACTGATGTATGTTTATTTTAAAGTCATAAAGCTTGATATTTAAAAGAAAATGTAGTTTTATAGTCATAACACTTAAAATTTGATAAAATCTACAGGACTCATGCGATCAACACCAAACTTGCAAGAATATCACGTATTCTTGACAGAAACCTTCCAAAAAGTGTTCAGCCTAGTGCACCCTTCCTGTACTGAGATAAGCAGGACACACATCTGGATGTAAATCCCAGAAAGGTCATTTTGTAAGTTGATGACACTACATGTGCAAGGTTTGAAGTTGGAAAGAGTTTGAGATTCAAACATTGAGTTGTTTTATGTACCAAGGTCTTATCCACAACTGCTAGACATCTGAGAATTACCTGGCTCGACCCCTGGGAGTATATAAGCTAAGCCAGTAAAACTATTTTTTCTTATGTTCATACAAATACATTATTTATTTGCAAGTACTTAAACCCCTGACTACTTTCTATCCACTTGCTTAATTCCTTTTGATCATTTCAGTCTGTTTTAATCAAACATGGCTAAAGCTGACTTAATTGTGAGGATTTGTTAGGCTATTACAATTTAGCAGATAATCTGACCTCGGTGCAGCACAACAACTTGCATCTTATTTTGTCTGTACATTGACTCTGCATGTTATTTACACATATAAATGATTTTATTTGTCTGTCGTTGGAATTGGATTGACAGTTGGTTTTCCTGCACCTCTTGTTAAAGCCGTATCTATAGCAACAGTCTGTTATTCAAAGTAATGTTCTGGTGTCTATGAATAACAGACCATGTCCCCAGAATCTGTGGCGTGGTGTTTTTACCAATCAAAATTAAATGGTTAGGGTTACACAGATACTTATTACACAGATACAGCTGTGTAATAAGGGTTCATGGGTCTGAGTCTGTTAGCACAGTTCCTGTTTGTCATCTCTCAGCTCTTCAGATAACTCCTCTTCCTCTCTCTCTCGGTTCATCTTTTCTCAGGACTTTCCCTCTTTCTTTCCTGCCTTTATAATCCATCTCTTCCTCCGCCGCTCAGATCAGATATTTATTATCCGTGGACCTCAAAGATTCTGCCTACGAGCTCTGACAAGCAGCAGAGAGGAGGAGGAGGAGTTGGAGGAGTGTGGGGGGATTTGGGGGTAAATTAGATTTTGGCAGGTATTATCCGTTTCTCAGATGTATGGACGTCCGAGGACATGGCCGGCAGGGTAAACAACGGCACACAGGCGGCGGGATAAATAAAACAAACAACACAAAGAGTGTGTGGTGATTGTGCAGACAGAGAGGAATATGCTCACAGAAGGAGGATGGTTAGAGGGGGTGTGCAGCTGGTAATGATGGAGGAGCAGCGCAAGATATTCAATCATTTCTTTATAAAACTTGACCTCAGTGATGTTACTCTGTTTTACTGACAAAAGCTCAGAGAAATTCAACCAATCTGTGCAAAGCTAGAGAGTTATCTCCATTGAATACCAATTTTTAACAATGTTTAGAAAAGATGGAAATATACCATAGACTGTATATACTACGGACAACTTGGTTCCGCCTCCTGCCAGTATACGGTTTTGAGGCCAAAAAGCTCTCCATATTTCAGGGATTTTTCTTCATTTCCTGAAACCAGTGCTGCGCAGTAGCGTTGTGCGCATTTGGCGGGAGAGTCGCCAAAAGTCGCTGTGATGACGGAAGTCGTTCCTTTCGTTCACCATGTCGTTCACTGACTGACTGAATCATTCCGTTCACTGACTGATACATGTCGTTCACAGATGTTTCAGTCACAGACTGACTGATACATATAGTTCATTCGCTGTGAGAAAATCACAAGACTCTGCCCGCCCGCCCGCTGGCTGGCTGGCAGTGTGTCATTCGTCAAATAGTAAAAGGCGGCAGTTCCACACCCGACCGGCATGCCAGGCTCGTGGCTGAGCTCAACTGAACTGAAAAAGGAATGAATCAGGGCTCGGAATGATCCAGTTCATGTCGTTCACTCAGCAGTTCTGTTCTTTTGAACGAAACGTTCATGAATGACACAACACTTGGTGACAGATATCATGAAGAAATGCTGACTCAATCAAACTTTCCTTAAGCAAATGAACTCTGTATAAGAAGTTGGACTGATGGGCGTGTAACAGAGAAGGGAAAATAGAAAGGGTAAACCTTTCAGATTCTGAGGAAAAGGTTGTTTTGAGTGAAGTGGAATTAAGAAAAAATATCTTGTGTCCTCTGTGAGTTTTTAGAACAATGTCAGTGTGCTCTGTAACAGTCTGAGTCGCTGCATGGGCTTCTTTGTAAACCAGCTGTCATGGTAAGCAGAGTGGGTAAGCTTCAGTGGGTAATCCCTGTCTCCTTAGACCTCTACAAAAACACATGTACTAATTTTTGAATGGACAGGTCAAGAAAAACAATTAGCCACGTGGTAATCAGTGCTCATGAATAGTAAATGTGTGTCCGTGAATCTGCACATGGCCTTTTCTTTCTTTATTTGGCACCTGGAGCAAACAATGCCTTCATATCAACATGCAGTATATATAACAGCCCACCAAGCCTCAGCACTGATCAACACACTCTACATCTCATACATACAACTTTTATGTGATTTACTATTTTCACCACCATAAAAAAAGTAGAAAACATGCAGATAAAACAACCAATCCCACACTGAGACCTAATCTGAAGCTCAAATCTGACGATTCAGTAAAATGTGCTATATTTTTAGTTTTTTGGACATGTTTACATGTTCCATAATATAAACATGATCAGATCACAGTGTGAATTAAGAAAGTAATTTTTTTGTTGTAAAATGCAATACTTTTAAATATTTGTCATGTACACAAACTGTTCTTGTTGTCAGAGGTGACAAAAAAATCAGCAGAAAAACTAAAAAAACTGTGGACCGGCAGACTGCATGCTGAATTCCTTATGCTCACATTTAATGAATGAGACTTATTTTATGGTAGATGCCATTTATTGTCTAGGATTCTGTCTTTGTTTTCAATAATACAAAAATCTTGTGACCCTTTATGAGAAGAAGTTTTTTATCCACAAAGCACCAGAGGACTTTCCTGGAAACTAATATCTGCTTTTTTATGGATTATAAAAATTAGTAAAATATTATTTTTCTAATAGAGACGGATTAATGTCATTTCTCTAGTATCTAACAGATAAAGAAGCTGAAAAAAAACGAGGAAAGACAAAAAAGGATGATGTGACAGCACAGAGAGGAGAACTGAAAGCGTCTGTGAGGCTGCAGGGACAATGATGTGTGACAAAGACAGCTGATGAGACAGAGAGAGACAGAGAGATGGCTCAGAGAGAATGTGACGAGACGGAAAAGAAAAGACAAGTGAAAGAGAACAACAGATGAAAGAAGCTGAGAAACCATCAGACAGAAAGAGAGGGAGAGAGGGAGAGCAGCCAGCTGGCCTCCCCGTGCAGACGTGATCGCTGTGTGAATGATCCGTCTGCTTTTACACACAAACATACAGACACAGAAACACGCACACACAAAACACATGAATGGACAAAAACATCAAGTGACGGAACAATTCCATCATCCCTGCCTCCTCCTCCTCCTTCAGTATGAATGTTTGTAACCATTGCTGAATCCAAAGACAGTGTCAACAGTGCAGAGCTTGATATTTTAACTGTTGCACTCATATTTTATTTATTGATTTTTATTTATTTATTTACAGCACAAGGGTTCAGTGACTGTAAGACAGAGCATCTGAAAAACATATCTTAATAAAAGTGCAAAAACCATACTAGAGAGTCAAAGACGGTCCTTTGCCCTGACACACTTCCTCCAGTGCCAATTAGTGAGTTCCAGGGCCATCGGCAAAGAACTGCTGTTCCCTGATGTTTCACCCCCCATAAAAGTACATCTCACCAGCGGGGGAAGTGGCGTTTTGGGGACATCTCCAACCCTCCGCAGGTTTGTCCCTGTCATGCCAATGCCCTGGAGCTGAACAACGAGACTGCTACGGAAACCTCTACACCCTACATCTTCGGGATATACATTGGCTTTCCAGCCCGCCTTTTGATACTGCACCACCAGTTAGGAGTATTTTACTGGAGTAGACTAGACTGGAGTAACCGTATATCACGATCAAATCTGGGGAGTTGTCTGCTGCCGGTATAAAGAGTTTAGTGCCATGAGGGTGATCTCACTTGCAGCTCAACCAGCCTGATACTACCGTGGCTACTGCACAACATGGATTATTGTTCCACACATGTATGATTGATTAACAAAAGAAAAACATTTATTCCGCTGTTGCAAGTTCATGTGATGAACTGGTTGGAAAGTTCTGCTAAATATTATCACATCACATTATTCTGAAATGTCTTCGCTGTAGGTTGCTTCAGGTCACCTTTGGTAATCATGAAATATAGAATGAATGATTATTGTATAGCCTTAACTCTGTCAACACAAATGGTAGAACATTTTTGTTAATCAGCTCTTCTCATGAAGGAAATCAAGACCCCAGGAAAAATCACTTTGTCATTTTGTTGTTATAGACTGTTTAAAAATGCACAGCGCTGGAACTTTTAACAAGTGATTAAATATTTAAATATTTATAGTTACCTACTATGATTTTGTGACTAACTGGGTGAAAGAATAATAAAAAGAAACTTTATAGCCCAACTCTTTAAGAAATAAAATGAAAGTTTTGCAGAATTTTCATGTGCAATTAATGATGTACACAATTCACAAAAATCATGTTTTCATTTTTCTATTATGTGTCATACAGCTGACCTTGAGCAGTGCACAAATGTTCCAGTGTACCCTGTCCTGTACCTGTGTAAATGGTAACCTCTTGTTTCTACTGGTGTCAGTTCAAATGATAGGTTGATTATTTGGTCTTTTTTACATAGAAATGTCCAACATTTTTGGTGTACAGCCTCTTAGATGTGAGGATCGATTGCTTATTGTTGACAAAAGAGGAGCAAAGCAATGAAAAGATGACGCCTAAGGATACAAAAACTCGAGGCTGATTTTTGTTTTCCTCTTTTTTCTTTGGACAATGTTAAGACTGAGTTATGCACGTACTTGTGCAAACACTGACAGACCAATCTTTTACAAAATGCAGCCCAACAAAACAGTAAACACTTCTTTTCTGAGATGTTCTACTCTGAAAACACAATTTTTCATCTGAATGTTTTCCTTATTGTAACATTCATCAGATTTGTTGTCCCTGTCTTTGCATGGATTATTCTCATTTGTTCTGAAGAGATAAACCACACACTCATGTTTTCTGTTTTGTTGCTTCTGGCAGAGTTATGATGGATAATAATTTCGCTACGATCAGTTTGTGCTGCTTCAAATTTTCTCTCAGGATGGCCACACCTGAGTCCCAGACTACCAGAAAAAAGATTGGATGGATAGATGAAGGTGAGAGGGGGAAAAAGAAAGCGCTGTTTTTGACTATTTCATTGATGCTTGTCAGGTGTGAAGCCACTACAAAGGCCAAAACTTTAGAAACAGGATCATGGCAGACCATGGTTAGTAGTTTGAAGTTTGGCTCAACTTCACAAAAAAGACAGTGACACAACACAGGAGGGAGACCGTCCAATATTACAAATTATTCATTTTTGACAGGGCATGAATTTGAGGGAATGCTCTGTGTGTGATGTGTTGCATCTACTGTTCTCAAAAACACTCCAACATAAATCATAGTAGGTTGCACGATATTGGAAAAACTAATATTCCATTTTTTTCCAACCCTGCGATACATATTGCGAAATTGAGAAATACAGGAATTTTCCCCAGATGACCTGAATAGCACTTTATGCTATGCTACATTGCTGAAATCTTGTGGGCAATTGGTGATCTTACCTCTATTTGTGGATGTTAGAGTGGCTTCTGTCTGTCTTAGAGATATTTTCAGCTTACTTTTATTGTGCTGGGACGTTATTGTGGCAACAGATGAACACAGAACACGTGTTTTGGTCGACATCATCCATCTTGTAACCAAAATAATTCCAGATAACTGATGTTGCTTTTCTTTTTGTCTTCATTTTCAGTGGTTTTCGCTTGTTCGTTGCTCATTTTGCAACCACTGTAGTTGTTCCCGGTGTTGTGCCAAGAAACGCTTGTCTGTTGAGAATTGCAAAATGCGCACCGCTTATAGTAAAGTGGTCCATGAAAATGTACAATGTAAAGACCATACAATTCTTATTTGTGGGGCTAAACAGTGATGTGTAATGTTCAGAAAGTAATTCTCGGAGAGTATACCTTTCTCGGCACAACACCGGCAGTGCCAGCGACTCACTCCAAGTGCAGGCTATGTGCAGGGGTGTGGTTTCCTCCTCTCTGATTTTGATTGTTGGCTGGCAGGGTAGTCTGATTGGCAACTGAATAAAGAACTAATGTGTTTGGTGGATCGCTGCACAGCACATGCAGAGCTACATGAGGTGTATCTCAGTCAGCTACCCTTGAAATTAGATGAGTTCATTCGCCTCCTACTTCGCAGGCTCTGCAATGTGAGTATCGCGCACATGTACATTGTGATGATGATGCTCAAATGATCTATCGTGCAGCCCTACCTGTCACACTGAAAACACAGTTGAATTCATGTTCCCTTTTATATGTGTAGGTAGACGAACTATGCCTACAAATGTGTCAATCTACTATATAAGTTTAAAGAGCACCCTATTTGTTTACTCTGGCAATAAAACAAGAAGAAAGTAAAGGGGTGTAAACGTGTGGAGACAATATCACCAATAAGGGAGTCTCATGTGTACCACAGAGGAGTTACCAGCAGTTATCATCTTTTTGATATTGTTTTACTGAGTGTTTTGAGATATTTGTCTTAATTTTTGTGCAACTTTTTTGAAGGGATCCAAAAATACTGCAATTATTGGAAATAAAAAAGGATAAAAACCTGAATCAATTAAAATGATACCCAAAACTAGCTATAGAGTTGTACTATTTCACTGTACTCTGTATTTGCTAACACATATAATACAATCATGGATGCAAAAACTAAAATGCTTCCAGTGGGAGAAAATGTCTGTGTTGTGTCTGTGGTGCAAAAACTTTCTGATGCAAAGACTTCAGTAGAGGGTACACTTCGACTGATATGAACGCCTGGACCAGAGTCACTCATTTAGCAAGATAGCATAGTAGAGTCAGCCTGTCTGCAGAAAACTGTTGTCTAGCTTGCATGCTGGTTCTTCCAGCGGTTTCCCATTTATGTTAATTGAGCTGACCAACATCCAACAAGGCCAAAACACTTACTCGAGACATGCATCTTGGACAGTCTCACTTCAGAAACGCTAAAATGTCCCTTTAACCTTTGAGGAAGCAGCCTCTCTGCAGACAGACATTCTCTCCAGACACGGCACCTACTCGTGCAAACAGACAAATCAGCATGGACAGAAAGCCAAGCTGGAGCTGAGGAAGTGCTTTCACAGTTCAGAGACTGCGGTCATCGGGTGTCTGCCTTTTAGAAGTCAGTGACAGACAAGAGCCTCGGGGAGGAAAGGGGGAGGAAGAGTGGGAGGAATTCCTGTGGGGCCGAGATTCACATCACAGAGCTGAGATGGAAGTCAGAAATTCCACTTTACGGAGACATCTACTTTAATTTGGACTCCATCAATGTCTGTTTCAATAGCCATTACCAGCCGTGACACAAGGGAGAGGGGAGGAGGGAGGGGAATCAATGGTCTGATTACAGACAGGAAAGAGTCTCTAAAACGTGTCCTGAAGACTGTGAAATCTTTGAAGTCATTGATGAAAGAGGCTTTAAAAAAGCTTGATCACGCAGTCAGCAGATCACTTTAATGGACAAGCTGGTAATCAGACGTTTGGATAGTTTAGTTCAAGGAGAGGTTTCTCTTTTTATTCAGCTTTCAAGAACAAAAGAGTCTTTTGTTCTGTTTTGTTTTCCAGTTTGTCCAGCTGTTTGTCCTTATGCTGATACTTTTATTAGGGGACAAACTGTGAATACAACATCAATACCGCCTGTTTCATGAACCTCCGTGTGGAGAGTCAGCTCACTCCAACCTCTGATTTTGGTCTCCACCACCTGCTGAGAGAAATCTCTGCCTTTCAGCAACTCGATGCTTAAAGACATTCACCTGTTGATCTCTACCTGTCTCCGTCTGCTGTTTCCTGCTTTGAAGACTTTTTTTTTTTACACTGTAAGACTTAAGACTGTACAAAAAGGCACTTAAGCACCCAAACACAAGACTAATGTTGTATTCAGGCACAATAATAAGCTTTTTCTTACAATTTTTTAAAAGACAACTTGTGTCATTTTAAGTTTTATAAAATGTGCAGTCAGTGTTACATGTTGCATAGTGAACCAAAGCCTGTCTGAAAAGTTTTTGGTGGTTGAATGGAGCAAAACCTGGGCACTAAGTTGGGTACAGGTGCAAAGATGTTAGATGACACTGTTAACGTGGCATGTATCAGACATGGTCAAGAGGTGGAATACAGTGATCCAATGAGAGCAACATATAGGCTATATCAAAAGAAACAATTATAGATCTAGATTTACTGAATTATAAGACCTTATATTTATTTTATTGCTCCCTTGTTGTTCGTGGCATGTTATTGAACTGGGGGGGGGGGGGGGGGGGTCATGGCCATTAATTCACTAGTTCTCCAAAGTCATTCATATTATCAATCAGACAGATTATTACCAACCCATTAATTCTGTAGTCCTGTAAAATGAAGTTTTATGACTGCTATGATTTGAGATGTGTAAGCTAGGAGGACTACGAAGTTAAAGCTTATGTAAGGTATCAAAAGGAGATGTGTTTCTGTTGTTGTAGTGAAGACTGGAGTGATGCAAATGTAAAGTTAAAAGCCTTTCATTTTAGTTTTTTTTTTTTTAAAAGAAAAAAACAAACAAAAGGTTGTCAAAGCTGTTTGAAGCTAATGCGAGTTTCTGGTTTACCTGTTGTGTTTTTCTTTACACTACTAGAGTGGGTAGCTTAATTGATGAGCTGTGGCCTCATGAAGTATTTTCTTCTGCCTGTTCAGTCACTACTTAATACATGACTGTTGGCTTTATGTAAAAACTGTGGAAATCTATGGTATTTTTCATGATGACTGAAGAAAAAATTAAAAAAAAAAAAAAAAAGGAAACTACTACCACTGCAACACCAGAGAGTCAGCTCTCTGTCCCTTTAAGAGTCAGGTGTACCTGCAGGCAGGTGTGTTATTATTTTCCAGCATTGTGTTAGTTACTGAAAAATAGTAACTACTTACAGTTAATAGTTACTTTGTAAAAAAAAAGGTAACTCAGTTAGTAACTCAGTTACTTAAACCAACAAGTAATGTGTCACTGAGAAAGTAACTATTTAGTTACTGTAAAACATTCTTCCAATGCTCACATTACATGAAGGTGGGTTGACTGAGTTCCCCTCTAGCCGTCATTTTAGTTCTGTACTGATGCTAAATAAAACAAACTGTTGATTAAAACAACCCTATCAATTCATGTACATCTACATCACTGAATCTACTCATTCAAGCAATCTGTTCCGTTGTGCACCAACACAAACCTCGACAAAATTTTACCCTTGAACTCTTGGAATCAAAGCCTGATATCGCTAAAAGAGATCCAAATAAACAATTAAACATACCGTGCTTTTGTTTTATTAAGTTGTGCCTGACTATGGGCTCTATTTTGGTGCCTCGCCGGAGACGTGCCGCAAGCGCAGTGTCAGTCAGATCCGCCGCGCTGACAAGGCGTTCCCAAGCACATTTTGGTAATTTGGTGAGCCCCGCAGCCCGGCGTAAGTATCCCCCCTCCCTAACTCAGCTCCTCCCAGCACCATAAGTCGTAGACGGGGAGGAGAAAGGGCGTGAAGTGGGTTTAACACAGCCGAGACCTGTTTTCACCAATCACATAGGCTCCTCTCCTTGCCTTTAAATCCGCCACAGGCGAGGCGTATTATTATTTTCATGAAGTAGTCAAAGAGATCAAGAGATGTCTTAAGACAGTAATGCCACAAGATGGTGACAGAGGGCAGCTCCTCAACAAGTGTCCTCCACACTCTCTCATATGAGCACAGATGGATTTAGTGTGCGTAATGTTGGACCCACTGGTAAGACAAACACCCTTTTCCACAAATAAAGACACTCAAATAAAGTTGCTCATATTCAAACCTCACGTGACAAAGGTGGGTTGAGCGCACAGATCACAACATAAACTCCAAAACTGGCATTAAAATCGGAACCATCTGTGCGTAAATGACGCATCGCGCTCCGTGGCCTGGCTCTTTCTTTCATAGATGTTGGCATATAAAATAAATTTGGCTCACAAAACTGAATATTATAATATCCGTATGTCAGCTGTGCGAGAAATAATAGGAAGAGGAAGAAAGAAAAGGAGGGAGATGAATTACATATCTTGTTAACGTCATCATGTGTGTTTATTTACTAGATATTTAATTTAATTTGATGCGGTTTCAGCTGTGTTGATTCGGTCAGGTTGTGTGTCCAAACGCGTGCCAAACGCGCTCATCAGATCAGATATAGATCAGAATATATCGATATAGATCTAAATGTATGTGCTGACTCAGATTAATAGTTGATGATGATTATTTATTGCACTAAAATCTGCCTGACACTGTGGAAACCTGCCGGTGAGGCATCAGTGACGTATGTCGATACGCCGCCGGTCTACCAAAATACTACTGGACCAGCTGCGTTCCGCCTTGCGCTGAAAGCTGACTAGGTTTGAATCGGCAAGCTTTCAGCGCACTTTACACGCCGTTGGCGAGCACGAAAATGTCACTGCGCCTGCTGATTCTGTCGACACCTCCCCCTGCCACGCCACCACGCCCAGCTTGGCGGATCTCGGCTCGCCTCCGTGCGGCTCATGCCATGAAAATACCAAATTGGCCTTACGCTGGGCTCCGCCAGACGAAAATACAACTGCGCGGGGCTCGCCGCCCTCTGCTGCTTGGCTGGAGTAAGTGTGTGCTCGCTGCTGTGACTCTCGGTCTCGGAGGCTGCATTACAGCATGCCGCTTCGCTAAGTGCTTCAGTAGATTGCTGCTGCTGTTGTTCGCCGTAGAAAGGATTTTTGACCCAGGACACATTTTACAGGTACTGAAATGTTGTTTTTCCCTTTGCTCTGGAGTTAAAAAAATGTGAATATCTCAATGGGGAACCTTATCTTCCCCTTCTCACTCGCCGTGCCCTGACTTGTTCAGTCCTCTTCATGGTGCGTGTTTGATTCCATGTGTGACGCCAGAGGGTGACAAGTGCTTTGTTTTTCCAATTCAATTAAACTTTATTTAACGCTAAAATGTTATGGGAACTATGTGCCATCGTAAAACTTAACCAAAAGGAACGGAGTAACCCAGCATTTGGTAACGGAAACAGAGATACTGAATAAAACAATTCGTTAAATTATTAGATACTGAATTAAGTAACAACACTACGTAACGGTGTAACTAATAATGTGTTACTACCCAACATTGCTATTTACACAGTGAATTTATTATTTTTCTTTAAATACACCTGGCTCAAGCCAACACATTTAAACCCGTCTCTTACAAACTTAAGTGACTTTCCAAATTGACACATTTGTACATTATTCACAAAGCACAGCAGCAATAACCTTATAACATTTGTAAAACGTGGAGTATGCTGACATGCTGAACAGGATCTTACATTCATCAATGTCCTGTGTACTTAACATCATGAAGGTAGGTTTTGTATTGTTAACTTTTTTTTTTTTGCTTCTGTATTTTGTACTGTGTGCACAATGGATCCTGTTCAGACTGTTGATTTTCAGAGGGCACAATGATCTGTGGCATTTAGGGTTTGCAGTTATGCAGACTGAACAAAACCATTTAGTTGTCACTTTAAGGCTCAGAAAGTTTCACAAATGAAGAACAGAGGCCAATCGTTTCATGAAGTGATGCTCACAAAGTAATTTCAATCCATCGAACATCCAGTGAGTCCAGAGAAATCCTCAAACTGTTCCACTAAGCAGCTGGAAACACTCTGTAGAGAGCGATCAATCCACTCACCGCACATTTAATCCTCGCAGATCAATGGGACTTTACTGCAGCTTGTTTTATGATGCAAACATGTGCTTGGCGTGTATTGAAGCATGTAACACAAAGATCAATGCATGCATGTACACATGTACACTCATAAAGCTTCACTTCTGCTTGGATTTGATTGTGTGAAAGTTTTATGATGTGTGCTCGACAGGTTGCAGAAGGCTTGTGTTCAGTAACACGTGCAGGTGAAGCTGCACAGAGATGAAGTAATCCCTGCTTTTACTGATACATTCAACTCTCACATGAGCTCTGTTGAACACACATGATCATTCTTGCTGTAAATCTTACGCCTCCTCACAGTCACACTGAGCGCTCAGTGATTGTAAGCCTCCAAGGCCTCAGTCTAATTCCCCCTTAACACACACACACTTTCATATATGCACAGCCTTAATTGTTTTCTTGTGACCTGCGCTGAGGGTTATGTTGCATGTTGATTTGCCCCCTTCCCTCCCTCGGGACAGCTTCAGTGACGTTGATGGAGGAGCTTAGTGCAATCAAAAGGCTCCAAACACACACAATCCAATTCTTATTCAAATGCTGTAATAACAGGAGAGCAGAGGACGCTCATCACAGCATCAGTATGTCGGCCCGGTCCCCAGACACACACTCAGCTCAGCAGCCTCATACAGTATATATACTCCCATTAACTCAGATTATCTTTCATTTATGACATCTAATCAGATTAAGTCAAATAATCATTAAGGCCTCCAGTCCCTGGAGTCAGTCTTCTGTAAACTTGTGATCCATTTAAATGCAGAGCATAAACACAGTGAGATTTTACAGTGTTGGATCCATTCCTACATTTACTCTCATGCTGTCCAGCACTGTTTTATTTTTAATCCTGCAGCTCATGTAAACTAGATTGTTAGTTTGATGTGCTGTTGAATTCAGGTGAAAGGGTAAGGTGCTCTCAAATGTCCACTTGATGGGGCTGTAAATACTTCCTGGTCCATGAATAAGACGTATGAATTTACAAGGGTCCCCCAGCATTGAATCAGATAAAGAAACTGTGTGCAAATCTGTGCTTATAGCTCGCATAACCTTACAAACAGTTTATTATCTGTGCTGAGATTTTCCATAAAGTCACTGCAAACAGTTTACAATCCATGCAGACTGTTTGTAATCTTCTATCACATTTATAATCTGTATTCATTGAAGAAAAAGAAAAAAAAAAGAAAACATCTGTCTAAATGGTTAAAATCCATGCAAAGCGTTCACACTCATACACAGTTTATAATCCATTCTCAAACATTATGATTCATTTAAACAGGTCACAGTGCATGTGTACAAATTGCTAACAAGTTTGCTGACACAATTTTCTAAATTACATTTATATCATTTAATCCATGAGCATAATTCATAAGCAGTGCATACACTTTAAAAACCTTAGACATGGTTTATCATCCACTGGCACATTTTTATATCTTTGCACAAACTCTTTAATCGATGCACACAGTTTGTAACCAATGCAAACAGTTTATATTCTCTTTGCAAAGGTTACAGTTTTATATCTTCTTATATATTTTATTATTATTCATATATTTCCATGAACACATTTTTAAATCAGTGAGCACTCTTGTAAGTAATTGCACAAAGTTCATTATCCAGGAGCTTAGTATACAATACATGCACTCAATTGATGTATGCATGTATGTATACAGAGTTGGTAACCAATGCACACTGTTTAAAATAAGTGTGCACAGTTTGCAATCAACACACTTTGTGTAAAATCCTTGAGCACAGTTAATAATTTATGTAGATCATTTATGAACCATTTGCACAGAACAAAATTATGCACAGAGTTTAATTTGTTGTGTGGTTTCCAGTCCAGTTTTATTTCTTTGCACAGAGAATGTAACCATACATACACTACAGGCCAAAAGTTTGGAAGCAAGGCCATTACAGGCCAAACAGTTGGGAGTCACTTCAAGTTTTTGTTCACAATGCTTTTTTTAAAATCCAGCATGAGTTTTATGTATTTTGGGATGTATTTACTCCATGATCAGATGTTGCTTTCATGAAAATGCACCATTTTACTCCATTTACCTTTAGATATACATTGATGTTAACAGACCATTGCTAAATATATGTCAGCAAAAGAAAATAAGGGCTTAGTTTTAGGGTTGAAAACATTTGCAAGTGTCACAACTTCAGTGCAAAAGCAAAAAAACAAATCACAGTTGGATTATTCACTTGTGAGAGTCTACATACAAAAATCCAAATATATCTCAACTGCGTTCAAACTACAACAAAAATGGCTAGAAAGAAGCAACTGAGTAAAGAAACAAAAGTACAGATTTGTACATTGAGGAAAGAAGGATACACAGAAAGAGAAACTGCAAAACGCCGACAGGTGTTTAACAAAGGAGTCCACTACACTCTAAGGAGACTAGAGGAACCTGGAAGTTATGATGATAGAAAAAGACCTGGACGAAAGAGAGTTACTACAAAAGCAGAGGATAAACATATCATTGTCACCAGTAAGAGAGATCGGCGAAAGACGGCACGAAAAATAAGGGAGCAACATGACAAGGTCGAAACCCATATCTCTGACAACCGTGAAATGACGTTTGAGAAAGGCTGGTCTGAAGGGTTGTGTATCTGCAAAAAAACACTACTTCATCCACAGAACAAGAAAAAGAGATATGAGTGAGTCTATGTGAGTCTATGTCTGTAGACAAACTGGTGAACGTCTGAAAGCACCATGTGTTACACCCACAGTTCAACATGGAGGTGGTAGTTCCATGGTATGGGGATGTTTTGC
The DNA here is from genome assembly GCA_962446985.1 of Xyrichtys novacula. Taxonomy (NCBI): domain Eukaryota; kingdom Metazoa; phylum Chordata; class Actinopteri; order Labriformes; family Labridae; genus Xyrichtys; species Xyrichtys novacula. Next base: position 23,722,599 of record OY660865.1, read on the forward strand.
AGGTGATAGAGTTGGAGATTTGTTTGAAGTAAAGGGTATCATGATGAAGGAACAGTACCACTCCATCCTCCAGCACCATGCTGTTCCATCTGGACTCAGACTTGTGGCTCATAAGTTTGTTTTGCAGCAAGACAATGACCCTAAGCACACTGCCAAGCTCTGTCAGGGTTACCTAGACAAATAGAAGAGGGAGGTGTTCTTCAAAAGATGGTTTGACCCCGTCAGTCTCCAGACCTTTCTCCAAATGAGCTTGTGCGGGATGAATTGGATCAATCGGTCAGATAAACGCATCCCAAGAATCAGCAGTCTCTTTTCTAATGAACTTTAGAAAGCTTGGAATGCAATCCCTGGAGCATACCTTGAAAAAACTTGTGGAACGAATGCCTGGTATATGCCAAGCTGTTGTTAAAGCCAGAGGAGGTTACTTTAAAGAAAGCAAAGTCTAAGCAACAATAACTCAAATACCTAATAATTATAGTCGAAATGTCTGCTGATTAGTTACTCTTTACACAATAGTCATGTTTATTGTGTTGCAAATTATATATATGAAACTATGATCTTTTTTTGTACAAATCTGATCTTGCTTACAAACTTTTGGCTTGTAGTGTACATTACATGAACCATGTGTTTGTGAGTGTTTGGCTGCTACCTTGGCTAGGTCTCTTTTCCAAGAGATTTTAAATGTCAGGGACCTCGTATTTAAAAAAAGATGAGATAAAACAAAAATAAAAGTCTCTGATCCATGCACTGTGTTTATAGTCTGTGTATACAGTTGGAAATCAGAGTGGTGACAGTTTAATATTAAAGCACAAAGACTATAAAAACATGCAGACAGTTCATTATTAGTGCGCACAGTTTCCAATCCATTTACACCTGTCAATTACCCACATACAAACTTTATTATCTTTGCACACAGTTTACAACCCATTTACAGTTTATTATAAGCTGGAACAGTTTATAATAGTGCACACAAGTCATAATCCCAAGAGCACATTTTAAAATCAGTACATACAGTTTCAGACACAAACACCCAGTTTCTTAATCCCTTTACAAATCTGTCATGTCAGTGCAAATTTACCCTGTGCAGTCAGCAACTGTGCACTTAGTCTTTTATTATAATTATTTATTTATTTATGTATTTATTTATTATAAATAGACTGTGTGTGCACTGAAATCACATGATAACAGAGTCAGTTATAAAACATGGATGACTGTTAAGTCTTAGATGGAAATGTCTCTGATGGTTTGTCACAGTTTGTGCAGGATTATAATTCCATTATTACAAAAGACAAAAATACACACAAACATAAAAATGCCTCCTCAGGGCAGAAACTTAGAGAATGTGCGTCAGCCATCATTTAATTAAACATGTGTTATCCCCAGAAGTATTTACATAATAACACGTACACACACACACATGCTCAGAAAGAAGGGTTAAACAGCTTTGGGGAAAGGTCAGATTTAATTACATCCAATACTTCTGCTTCTTCTCACCCTGAAACAATTACTAGTTAATGGAGGAAGTCACAGAGAGCTGCTTTCTGAACGACTGCTGAATAATAATATGTCAGCACACAGACGTGTGTGTGTGTGTATGTGTATGTGTGCTTCTGTGTTTGGGAATCTTATTAGTTTTCTGTATTAACTTGTTCATAAATGTGTTCGTTTTTGAATATTCCTCTGTAGTAAGCAGCCTGCATCCATCTTTATTTCTATGGTTATGTGTTTTAGTGTGTTTTATGTACATACAGCCTCCTTTATGGCTTATTCCTAATAGCTGAGTCGTTCCAGCAGAGTCGAGCCTCCTTTTATTCCTCTGTTAATCACTCTCCATCGCCCAATTAAGCCTCAAACTAACACCCTTGTCGTAATGAGCACGTCATAAGACTCCTCTCTCTCCCTCCATCTATGCTTATACTTGCTGAGATGTTTCCCTGTGTAATTAAGTCCTCGTTCAGAGTATGACAGCCAGATGTATTTCAGCTTTTTTCTTATACAATCAGGAATTCATGACTGAATGAAATGCTTGAGGCAAGGTCGGTCTGGATCTGAAGTTCAGAGTTTAAGGTTTGTGATTCTGGAGGATTCATTGAAAACACAGACACAGACTGCTGCAGCTGAATATACAGTATACTTTTTGGTGAAGGACAGAGCGAGGAAAAAAAGAACAAACATCTGCTGAAGGTTGGACACACCGGGCCAATTAAAACACTCCATTTGAAATGTAAAATTTACTACCTGAAGTTTAAACCCAGCGTATACAAACATTCACTATTTTACATGTATTTCAAGGGCCTACTCCTTTGCTTTGCAACACTTCACCCTAGCTCTTCCTTTTTATGCTGTCTAATATTACCAGTGTCATATGGTTTGTCAGTGATGCTTCTCTGTTCTGTGGTGTCTCAGACTTTACTACGGGTCTTTGCTGTTGCTCTCCCTGTCTTGGCTTTTTTCACGAGAGTAAGGGAGCAATGTGTGCTTGCTCCATCTCAAGGCAGAGAGCTCTCGGAACAGAGCTTGTTTTTTTTTTTTTTTTTGCTGCTGCTCTTCTTGCCCTAGCTTTTCATGTTTGTGAATTAAACAGATGGGAGCTGTGCTCTTTCCAGGTTTCATGCTTTACAATTACAATGTTAAAAAGCAACTAAGGTACTGAAAATACAAGTGGGGGACACTAAGCAGGTTTTTACAGTGGAGGGACAATTTTAGACCTCTTCCAGTGGCTCTCAAGAAGTTTGTCTTTTATAAAAAATAAAAAAATAAAAACCACACTTGCTAAATATTACTTGATTATTAAACCAGGATTTAATAATTCTGCAATAAATTTAAATTCTGTTTATTTAAGACTGACTGTGAACTGTATTGCCACATCTTTGCGGCCATTGATGCCGTCTTCCTCATGTAACACCATGATCTTCAACCACTTGTAACCTGCATCACCTCCACCTTCAATTATTCCTAAGCCCTATGATATTTGACCTGCTGTCAAATTCCCTCCCATATCAAAAGGAGTTGAGAAGAGAGGAAGGCCTATTCTCTACCAAGCGGGCAGTATGGTGAGCAATAGTTTCAACCACCTTTGCTGCACCCTCTCCAAATGTCCCCTCCTACACGTCTGCTCCTTCTGCAGAGCGACCTGCCCACACAACCCCACCACACCCGCCAGCTGACTACTACAGCAACTCAGCTCACCTGTTAAGGTAAATGCTCTTGCCGAAGCTCTCGAGAAACACCCAGACAGTTTGTTAATTTTATTATTAACAGTTTTACTCATGGTTTTCACCCTGGCATAGACATGCTCTTTGACATTTCACACACCGGCCACAACCTTTAGTCCGCTCTCAAATAACCCAACACTGTTGATCCTCTACTAGCAAAATAGGTTAAAGAGGTAGTCATTGTTGGTCCATTCAACAAACCACCCTTTCTCACCCTTTCCTCAGATGTTGTGAATTTGTTCTGACCTCATAAACACCATGAACACCTGCATCAGGTTCTTCACATATCAGGCATAACTTGGGACCACTACTCAGCCCACTCATTCTGCATCAGCGCAGCATCCACAGCAGTCAGACTATATCAGATCGAACCATTCAGATTCTTGGGCGATGGTCATCTCAGGCATATTACTCCTCTATCAGATATAACCTCAATGATCTGCTTCAAGCTCACACTCAACTAAGCTCCCTTCCAATATGACTCTTTGGGGTCCAGTTAAGCTCGAGCAGAGCAACACTCAAAACAGAACACCGATTTCCACACACCAAACGAGAGTAAAATCGTTTGCGTGAATGAATTACATGTTAAGTCAATACAAAGACGCGATTAGACGCTCGTACTACTCTGGAGCCGCAAATGACACGAATTAGGCGGGAGCTGAAAATGTCTCAACTTGAGCAGATATATTTGTGTCGCGATACAGTGGTTGCTGTGTGACATATGAAAAAGGACCATGGTTCTCTGGTATCTCAGATGGAGGACAAACTGATCCTGTCAGTGTGTGGGTGTCCCGTATCATATGATACCTTTTCTTTCAATTACCGAAACCAGAATAAAAAGGAGCTCTCCTGGAGGTAAGTAAGTGAGGACGTCGGATAACCTGGTAATCCTGTGAGTGCATATGTGTGCCTGTGGTTATAGGGTCAGTTGGAAAGCTGCAGCACCTACAGCCTGGGCAGTAACAGCAGCACTTTACCCTCTGCTATTTCCCTCTCTGGATCTAATTTACTCATGTCAGGGTGTCTCTCCTCCCCACAACAAATATATAGTAGCGGCCTTTGCGATGTGGTTTATTTCTACCATGCTTGGATCTCTTGTATCCAAGGCGCCAGTGTCCAAGGAATGATGAACTTATTTAGATTTGACGCATGAATGAAGCGAGTAAATACTATTCATTCATGCATCTAGATTTCCACGAGTTAAGCGAGCAAATGATTTTACTCACACTTGGCGTGAGTGCCCCATAAGTCTCTCCCAGCCGGACAGGCCTCTACAGAACCTTTCAGACCACCCAAACGTTCAACGTTCCTTGTTAGCCTTCATCATTCATCACAACATACAGTCACAGCGTGCGCACTCCTAAATTTTCATAAAAAATATAAATACAAACTGTTATGGTGTGGTTATTGATGGTATATCAACAGTCTTTGACTAAAACCGTCCTTTCTGATTGAGATAAGTGTTCATTGTGACAACTGCGTGGGCTTTAGATGACCAACAGCTTCTGAATTGTGTGCGATAAATTCCCAGTTTTTATCAGTGTAGTTTTCTGCGTTTGAAGAGAGATGTACAGCTGTTTGTGGTTAAAAAAAAAAAAAATCACCTTCTCTCCTGGGGATCCTTCCTGTAATTGTGCTGTGTCCGTTGCAGTCTGTCTTAAAGCTTTAGGGCTGTAGTCTGAGTTGGTGGCAGGTTCTTCTTAGTTGGTCTTAAGTGAGTGTAAGAAATTCCTAAAGTACATGCAGATACCATCTGTCTGTTCTGTTTCTGTTTCTTTTTTTGCACTTTCGGCACGTGTTAAAATATCAGTGCAATTTCTCTTTCATCTGTGCTAAAAAAAAAAATCCCCTTGCGTACAGAGTGTGACGGTGTCAGATGAAGATTTGACACTTTGTTTCCACAGATGGACTCTTCATGACACACTGACTGCATGTTTGTGCTAATGAAAACACACTGAGCTGTTCACCTGTGTCCTGGTTAACGCTCCCTGATGCTGTGAGCCACACCAGCAGCTCTATCAGATACAGAGGCTCAGCTCACCCTCAGAGACCTCCACCTCTTCCTCAGCAGGAGGAAGACTTTTGCAGAGAGCATGAGTGAACGGGGAGAAAGGATTACCTTTTTCCTACGCCCTTACACCGTGGAGCTGACACCAAAGCTATGGACGTGTGACGCCCAGGGCTGTCCTCATGTTCTCAGAGAACTCCCTTTAAACCCCAGTCACCTGAACGAATCAGAGCAGGGATGCAATATGTGAAAGAGGATGATTAGTGTCAGCGTGACCTCCTCCATCCTCAGGCAGAGACCTCGGCTCCAGGATGCAGCTCTAAAATTATTACAGCTTCCTCAAAGAAATTAAACCCGCAGAGAGATGGAGGGTCACCACATTTACAGCCAGGGCTGCAGCGGCATGACAAAAACATGGCAATCATTTCACAGACAGAAAAATAACACTCCTGTTTTCATCCTGCTGCTGTAAAGCCTTTTTATAACTCACACTGAGGGGTCTTTACTATTCCTCACAGCTTCATCCAAACAAAAGACCACAGTGCGGTAAGTGCAGGACTGGCCATACCTAACATACTGGGTACTGTTGAATCAGTGCACTTTTGAGAGTCCAGTCAAATATGATTTATCCTGAAAACAGCAAACACAAATGACCAGCCTAATAAGCAGGAGCAGCAGCCAAGTGATTATTTCCTTGATGATAATGAGCTGGTCTAATCACTTCATTCACAGCGCCGTCTCCATCCTCTTCTTTATCCTTTGCCTCTAAGATCATGAAAGTTTCTGCATAAAGTCAAACATCAAAATCATCAATCAGCAATGGTTATAAAAGTCATGGAGAGTGGAGAAGTTGCAAGATGTGGATAGCACCATCAGGGGGAGGAGTAACTTATGCCTTCTATACACTTGCGGCCTGAAATACTAAAGCTTTGCGTGTGCAAAAAAATGTGCAAATTTGATAGCACGCAAAAAGCTGATCTACTAACCTGGATTGCGTCTGTGAAGCGCACAATCCATTTAGCGTGTTTGCCTTAACAATTATGTAGCTTGTATGTAGATCAGCAGACTGTGCAAAATTCTGGGAGGAGCAGATGCAGTCATTGTGGGGTGAAGGAGGCGAAAATGCAAAAGCGTTTTTCTAAATGACTGTCTCGATAAATAACAAGGTCAAACACGGATCTCTTTTTTTTATTTCAAAATATTTTCTTGCATCTGTAAAGCACTTTGAATTGCCTTGTGTAAAAATGCTGCTATGCAAATAAACTTCCCTTATCTTTTATGCAGTTGCTGGCTTCCCCAAAACGATATGTGCAACTCCATGGCATCAAACTTCATTTTTCATCTACGATCACTCTGCTCTCACCAACTCTCCACTGTGACGGCAAATAGCGCACACAAAATCCTTGTTTAAAGAGGGTGGTCCGCACCACTTTTACTCCTGTTATCAATTGCACACGCAATGTTAGTAGATCACCTGCAACACGCCCACTAATAGGATGTGCAATTTTTTAGTTTGCACACGCAATTTAGTGTTCGCTATTTGGGATCTGAGTAGATCAGGCCCTTACAGTAGATATGTGTCTGTAGATCCCTGAGGAAGCAGACAGTACCTTTCGCGTCCAACGCAAGAAAGTGCATTTCTTAAATGATAGAAAGAAACCGTAGAATCTATCTCGGGAATTGGAGGAGAGTCTCATTCAGCAGTTAACTAATGAATTTGAGTGTAAACTGGTGAACATAATATGAATGTATCAAATGCATAACCCCATTTCAACAGAATAACATCACTTCAGTTGATCATGTAATGAAACTTCCTAAATACACCCTCGGTAATCACATTAACTCACTCAACATTCAACATGACATCGACTGGAACAAAGGAAACAGCCTCATAAAGGGATATTCCGGCGTAAAATTAATTCAGGGTTAAACACACCATAACACCGAGTTAGACACCCCCTCAGGAGAATCATGTTGCCAACTGCTTGCTTCTCTAGTTGTACCAACTTTAGAAATGACCACACAATAGCAATACACAGCAGTCTACCACTCTGCACCCAGTATTTTTCCTATCATGACTGTGATGTTGACAAATGGGAGCACAGAGCACTTTCAAAACGTGCAAAATTCACAAACAAACTTGTACCACGACAGAGGAATGATGAAGTTAATGCTGTGGGATAAAATATATGAAACACAGGAGAAGTTTATGGAGCTCTGGCAACATCCCTGAGTGACTCTCAGCACCTGTATGAGGTGATCTCCAGGTCAGTGTTTGGACCCTCAGTTCTGATGCTCCAGTCAGGGTGAAGGTTCAGTCTGCAGGTGCAGCTCAAGCAGGTACTTTAATTATTCCTTTAGCTGGTGGCTTTTCAAACTAACTTTAATTGCTTTGATATGTGGTGACTTCAATGATCACAGCGTATGATTACTGTGCTGAGTTATGTGTGTCTCTGTAGACTACTGTCTGCTAAGTAAACTGCCCCACAGGGACATTAAATTGAACTCTTGGGATGTGTCCACAAGGGACGACCACAATAGACTCCACATCACACAGGGAATATCATATTAACGGCTTTGAGCGCCATCGTTTGTTCACAGTAGCTACGTTTACATGGAGCCAAATATTCCGAATATAATCGGATTGGAAGCCCAATCGGAATGAAAATGCTCCATATAAACACCTCATTCGGAATAAACAGGCCCATTCCGAATGGAATTTCATTCCGATTCACAGGGGTAGAATATTCCTTTTCCCATTCCGATTAAAAGCAAAATCCTGTCATGTAAACGGTGAATCGGAAAGTTGTCAGGCTGGGTTCTGTCTGCGCATGCTCTGTCCTGATGTAAACAAGCAGTGACGTATGACTCACATGGAAACATGATGGCGGCTTCCAAGCAGAGCACGATGCACTGGTCTGCGTCGGAGATCACGTGATCAATCAATCACGTGATGTTTGAAGGTATCACGTGTCTGTAAATAGCTGTTCCGATTGAATGCCGTGGCACATGTAAACACCAGATCAGAATAGATCGCTTCCATGTAAACAGTTCGCCTGGGAGCTTCAATCGGAATGATTATAATCCGAATGAGAAAAAAGTCTGCATGTAAACGTGGCTAGAGTTGTCTGGTCCCCCTCCTTCAAACGTCATCGTCAAACTTCTGTCATGATGAATGGTCAGGTTCCACCATGAAGTCCGCTATACCTGTGATTTATGAATTTCTGGCCCTGTGATTGGCTACTGAGTGACCTGCGTCAGAAAAAAAGGTCCATACGGGAAGAATGCTATTTTATTTGACCTTCTGAGTCAGTCCTGACTCATTAAATTAAAAACAGAAATAGTGTGTGCAGACAGCTATGTAACACACATGAGACACACAGCAGGGAATACAGTTTACATGCTGCAGATAATTGAAAAATAAAGACATAAATAAATAAAACAACAAAAAAGAAAAAAACAACAAAACAAAAACAAAAAAAAAAAACATGTAATTACAATGACCTGAATATCCTTTGTGCCAGTCTGTAAATAATGCACCAAATAACAGTTTCATGTACACTATGAGTTTTATTATGAACTCTGTTGCTGCAGTGTTATAGCTCAGGGATGAGTCTGTTTGTTTCAAGAAGAAGCAAAATCAGGTGAAGGTGAGCTCTAAACATCTAGTCACCCTCCTCTCTCTCTCTCTCTCTCTCTCTCTCTCTCTATCGCGCTCTCTCTCTCCTCTCTCCATGCTCCAGACCCGGAGCAGTGCTCTCTTCAGAGAGACGATCGATAAGGACACTTCAAAGTGGGTTTGGGAGGGCTGTCTTTGAAAGATGCAGGAGGCATCAGTACTTAATGCACACAGATCCTCTTGCGTCAGCAGAGCTGCAGCAGACTGACACAACCTTTACAGACAGGAGTCACCAGCAGAGAGAGGGGAGAAGGAGGAAGGTTACAATTATTCAGATATCTGAGACCTGATATTAATTGAGTTGGGAAAAATAAATATACAATTAGAAGAGTCAAGACTGGGGAAACCAGCCCCAGTTGGTTTAAACCCTCAGCATCATTTGCCTTCAAGCTCAGTGGTTTCCTTATCAGTGCTTTCTTATTGCACCTGTCTTATACAACTTAATATGTGCCCACAGTATCAGCTCTGAAAAAAGTAATGGTGCAATATACAGACTTCCTTTAAATCCACTCGCTCCTTGAGACCGGCAGCTTCCAAACTTTGAGTGTTTCTGTGACATCCAGGAGCTTTATTTATCTATTTATTTACTTTCTATCCCACAAAGAAGATCAGAGTATTTTAGAGACAGAAACAAAGATAATCTGAGTAATTTAGAGAAATAGTGTCATCTCAGTTTTTAGCCAATGAAAGACTGGCATCTTTGTTATGATCTTCTCACCAATGAGAGGCTGTATCTGCTGAAAGTAGGGGTCAGGCTTCTTCTATTTGTCGAAACAGCAAAGGTAATTAAACTAATAGAAAGCTTGGAGTGTTGACAAAGAGATCTCAAACCCACAGGAATCAAAGAAGAAAAAATGGGTCAATAAGCAGAATGGATTATGGCATCGGTATCAGTAAAATCTTCATAATTCTCATCCCTGGTGACATCTTCGTAGAGAGGCCAGCTGACCTAGACTGAGTTTTAACTTCACGGAGATCATTTTTCCAAATGGTCTAGAAGAAGACAAACCCCTGTTTTTGCTGGAGTCACTCTTATCATGCTGCATTTTTTTCCTAATTTTTCAAGTATGGTTGGAATGAATGTACTGAATCAACTACAGACTCATCAAATTTACCATGTCCAGATTGGCGCTGCTCCATATGTGATTACATCCACAAAACTTTGTCCACAGGGGGGTTGGTCTCTTGACTCGAACTGTCTGCCAGCACTGCTCTGTGCCGCACTCTGAAAACACAGCCAGTGGGTGTTGATGATCTTTTATAATTCAGAAGGGAGACGAACCAAACACAGATCTGGTGGAGGTCTGGTGTGGGGTCACATTGACACTTGAGCTGTTTGTTCCCTGGTCTGTTTCTCCTGAGAGTCTGGTTTGTTTGGAGTGGTGTGAAAGGTCATTTACACTCTGGTATGGACCAAACAGGTGAACTCGGGTGTCGTTTATTTGAGGTTTGAAAGCAAAGACAGGAGGTGACATCAATGACAGTGCAACACAGGTCAATATCTGTGCATCAGCACCGTGCTTCTCATCTGTGTAACCATGGCAACACATCTTATCAGGGCTCTTCTTCTGTGCTTTTTTGATAGTCTTATGTAGAAACCAACATGCTCTACTTGTCAAACACAGTTATTATATGAACTTCAAAGAAAAAGCAGAGACAACAAGACTAAAGACATTTAGCGTTGCTCCACTGCTGCAAAAATGATAAAAGTTAGAGAAAATCAAATCCATCTCATAAATTATTCCTGCTGGAGTGCCCTCCAGACAAAACACCAAAGCCATCCCTGCTTCAGTAAACCTTCTCTTTAGATGACCTCAGCCATTAATTCTCCAAAGATGCTGCGGAGAGATTTTATATCTTTTGAATCTAAAATAAACTCATTTCAATAAGAATCCATTAGAGGAGGAAAGTCCAGAAGAAACTGGTTAAAACCAGCAAACAGACTGAGACAGCCGCACACAGGGTTCACACCCTCTCATGTATGCAGTGGAGTTTTTTAAAAGGATGAAGCTGAGGAAGAGGAGGAGCAGAGAAACATGTTGGAGACGTGATTCAGGCCAAAACCTGACAACAAGAGAAACCACACAGCTTTCAAGAAGATTCAGACCAAAGAAAAAACACACAGCTCTGTCTGCTGCTGAATTATAAAAGATCTGAGATCAGCTCAACTTTTCCTTTTCCATATCAAAGGGAGTTAGTGGGTCAGCTGCGCCTGTTCAGAGGGAGGGGGCTAAATAACAGAGAGCTACAGTCAGAGTGAAAGAGACAGGAGGACCACAGAGACACTCACTTTATATAACCAAGACACCGTTTAGTCTCTGCTTGTCATTGACACCGATCCACACAAACTCCTGAAAGTGTGAACTGTTGACTCCTAGCCCCTAACAGCAGTTGGTGCGCTTCATTTAAAGGTTCACGTTGGGACTTATTAGTTTGTGTGGTGTATGATTTTTAGGATCATGAGAGTGCAATGAACCTACTAAGGCCACTTTTAGACGGAAACGGTCTCCATAGAAAACGGAAAAGTGCTGTTTCATTTTCGGTTTTTATGCTGTGTTTACACAAAAACGCAGTGTGGTTGAAAACACTGTAATGTGCATGCCAGGTCGCTAGGTGGCGCGTGTTGGTGTGACCGCACCCCCATATGGACCAACAACGCATACGTAGAACAACTTCCGTTCTACTTCCTAGAAGCATGCAGCACAATATGCTGCGCATGGCTATGATGTCATAAGCGTGAGCCAGGACGTCACAGGTTTGACTGTTTTCAGCGTTTTTGTACTTTAAGCGAGAGCGGGACTAGCAGAGCGTTTTCAACATTTCCACTCTGGAGGGGGTTTTCACTTTGTTACATTTTTATCTCCTGAAAACGCAGTTGCCGTCTAAACAGAACTATTTTTTTCTAAAAGTGGCCTCAGCCTGTTCTCACCTAAGACTTCAGAAATCAAAGAGCTTCAATCTTCAACATGACTCTAAGTTTGACCCAAGCCCAGTTTGATTGAGCCCAGCTGTCCAGACAAATATCCTTAAAACTCTGACATGTCCAATCCAGAAAAACCTGGATTTAAAGGTGGGGTAGGCAGGATCTGAGCAAGTGCCAGTTTTTGGGAGAAATCTTGAATGTAAACTCTACCCCTCCAACCAGTTTCCCCCTCAGCTCCTCCTCTCCCCTCACTCTCTGCTCCAGCAAGCTCCGCCAACAAACAGACGCACCTGCTTGCTTTTATCGTTCCAACTGAATTCAGATATAACCAGTGCTTAATTTGTCCTCCAGGAGGTGCCGGGTCCCCCTCTGGAGCGCTTTTTTTCTTGGGTTTTTAACGCGTTTTTATTGTCTTTTTCACCTTAATTTCCGCACTTACCTAGTAAAACATTTACCTATTTGCGCGCGGTGCCGGTGTGGAAACAAAACCATCCCAATGCGCATTGCATTGTGACGCGTGAGGGCATAAATCACTTTTTCCCCGTTTTACCTAATTTCTGATTAAAATGCATAAGAAATAAGCCAACAGGCATCACTTCCCTGTCAAGAAATAAAACACAGAGAAAACATAGATAAAAACACAGTTTATTTCTTGACAGGGAAGGTCCCGGATCCGATCAAAGAGGTCCTGGAGCGCGCTCCGGCTTGCTCTGGCACAAATTAAGCATGTGAAAGTAAAAAGCATTGGTGCTACTGTAAATGCCAACAGACAACCAGCAAACACAATATTTGCAGGACTTCTACAACTAGGATAGAGAAGTGACATACTCCAGGACCCGAGGTCAACAGTTTAGCGGTGCTACAACACTCAGCAGGTCCCATTGAACAAGAAACACTTCTGTTCCAGACACTTGGCTTACTTTGTTAAAGCGGTTTACCTGTCCAGCAGAAAAGTTTCAGGGCCCGTAAGTTCCCGAAGCCCATCGTTTCTGTCTCATTCATGTTGACCCGTCTTTTTAGCTCTTGCCTGGGTGGTCTACCTTCTTTTTAAGCACTCACTATTCCACCAGAGCCTGCAGTATTTACTTTGTTTTCTTGCCTGTGTTGGCAGTCGTGGCCAAAGGAGGATTCAGTCAATTTTCCGTACTTTCTGGTTGGTTTCTACTGTCCGATATTGTAGCATGCTAACTTTGTTTGGGCTTATGAATGACCTGGGAGGGGGGCAGGGAATGGCTTTGTTTACAGTCAGAAAGAGCACACCGCTTAAAAAATTTAAAATGTTGACCTGCCACCAAAATTTCATACCCATTTTTATCAATTTTTCATAATCCTTGATGTCCTCTGATCATGTTTGCAACATAATTTTAACTGAAAAGTTATTTGATGGTTTGTTTTAGTATGCCTTAAAAACCTTACAGGAAAACCAACTGGTTTTGGCTCATTAACATTTATGGTAATGAGCTTTGCTCTGATTGGATCGCTGCTGTGAAGCCTACTGTGCTCTGATTGGCTCAGCAGTGGAGGTTCGGATTTCGGTTTATCCACTGTTATTATGCTAATGCTAATAGCATATGCTAATGTGTGCTAAAGTAAGGTGTCCAGATGTCTGTAATGATATCCGGGGATATTCGGTGCGGCGGCGGTGGTGCAGGGGCTGCAGGGGCTGTGTGATCACAGACAAAGTCTCGATACTATTTAGTAGCAGCGCATGCCCCTTGTAATAAGCCCCGTAAGAACTGTTGTTCAGGACTGCTAACTAAATTCGGCTACTGTAATAACCGTTGTTCGAGCCCACACGCAACATTTTTGCTCTCATTAATGAAACGCTTAAATCAGGGACATTTTCGGGGACAGCTTTTGCCGGGGACAGATCATCCAATACGGGGACTGTCCCCGGAAATCGTGGACGTCTGGTCACCTTATGCTAAAGGCTAAAAACGGCAGGTATTAAACCATATATTTTAGACCCCGAGTCCGAAGAGGAGGTGGAAGTTGAGGAAGAAGCCGGAGATCTCTAGCGGTGTTTTCTCATTCATTCTGCCCGGCTTTAAGTTCATTTTCCCGGCAGTGAACCGAAGGAAACACCGATCGTTTGGAAGAGACCCATAGCGGATACAGCGGTAGCTGGGTCCCGCTCTGGCTGTGACTGAGTACGAGAACGAGAACGAGAGAGTGGGCGCGGCTCACCGAGGATGCGCTCGTGAATAATAATGAGCAAGGTCGGCGCAACGTAACACCGACGGGCTTTTTCAATTGGCCTGTTTTACTCGTTCCTTTATTTTAAACCTTTACAGAATGCAAACGACGTAACGGTTTGTTTTCACATGTACAACATAAGACGAACATAATATGGACCTTATATGACACAAAAAACCCCAAAAATTACATTTTTATGGCAGGTCCCCTTTAAAATGTTGACTACACAGACATAACAAAACACAGCAATATCGTGATATTACCAAATGTCATTGATGATATTGAAAGCTTTTTTGTATATATATATACCACAAAAATAGATGCTTCTTTAACTGAATCCTGCCTACCCCACCTTAAAATAACTAACTGCAACACACAAAACTGAGACTCCCCACAAACAGATAAAAAGGTTGCTCTTTTAGGGAGATATGACAACATTTACAGCTGTATTTTTCGACATTACCTGAGCGCAAACACACAGTTCCTTATCTGGCTGTAAACAGTGAACAGAGAATAAAGTCCTGGCTGGGAGTTGTTAATGTCTAAATATTGGACACAACATTGCAGACAGGCTGGCTATTCTTCGCTGCAGGCTCAGATTGTTCGGAGACAATGGTCAGCGGGTGCAGGGATTGATTTTTCCCTTTTTATTTTTAGAATTTAATCAGAGACTAGCCTCCTCTTCATGATTGGTGACTTCATTGTTTAGCTTTAATTGATGCTAGAGGGGAGCCTTTGACACTTTGAAACTATTTGAAATTAAAGCAGCTGATTAGGCCCTTATATTTAACTTTTTTGGTCCTGAAATGTTTTCCAGAGGTATGAACCACTTCATTGTAACACACTTAACTGCACTGATAAGATGCATGCATGATGAAATAAGAAAATCTGACACACTTCACCCCCTCACTATCACCCCTTTGATAGCTCTTATCTCCTTTTGTTTTAAGTGTATTTTAAGATGGATAGCGGGATGATTTTGGATGTTTAGCTCACAGTCTCTATCTCTCTTTTTGGTGAAGCATCAGGTTGCAGCCGGCTTCCATCAGGTTACATCAGAGTTTCATTGTTGATGCTGTTTCATGATGGATCATTTTCAAACAGTGTTCTTCAGAAAAAAACACTGATCCTCGACAGGTTTTCTCACTCTTTTTTTGTTTTACAGGCACTCTGAAACATGCTGGCAGCTCATTCATTATTTAACATGGTGATGAGATGTTGCTGTCATGTCTGTCTCAGTAGATGGGATGACTGCTGATCGTCTCCGACTGAAAGCTCTCCGGGTAGAGCTGTCCTCGCGTCACTGAGATTCTTATTTTCTCACAAACTTGTTTACGTTTCATAAAATCAGTCTGCATGAGCTGATAAATTCCTGCTTGAAAGACCAGGATGTGACTGCTGATATTGTGTCACAGGAGAACTCAGACACAAAATGCGATGCAGTTCAGTGTACTGGATGTGCAGATTGATAGTGTGGCTGGTTAAACCCATGAAACAAAAATGTTGTAGGTCCAAATTTAAAGGGATATTCCAGCATAAATTTAAGTTAGGGTCAAACACACCATAACACCAAGTTAGACACCCCCTTGAGAGACGAATATTGCCAACTGCTTGCTTCTTTAGTTAACCAACTTTAGTAACGACCGCAGATAGCACTACACAGCGGTCAATGGATCCACACACAAACCTCAACCAAAAAGCCACTCTATAGCCACAAATAATGCTCAGAAGAGCACCTAACTTCATCAACAGTACATAAAGGGTCCCAGTCATAGTACTAGCCACCAAACATCTTTTTAGCTTCGCCTGATTTCTTTAACAAAGAGACCAAACACAACTCACCTACTGTCTTCCAGTAGCTGCTTGTTTGTAGGTAGACCTCGGATGAGTTCATCACTGACTGGAGCGGTGTTTCACAGCTCAAAGAAGAACATTTATGATCATTACTTCATGGAAATGCAATCAGACCGAGACGCTAAGGCAGAAGAACTACTGCGTCTGCAGTGCAAAATGATTATTATGATGATTATTGCTTAATGGAAATGACGAAGTAATGATCATAAATGTTTTTCCTTGAGCTGCATCACCCTGCTTCACTCGGTGATCGACTCGTCTGAGGTCTCCCTGCAAACAAGCAGCTGCTGGAAGAGAGTACTGTGGCTAGGGCCCTATATGTACTGTTGATGAAGTTAGGTGCTGTTCTGAGCATTATTTGTGGCTATAGAGTGGCGTTTGGTTGATGTTTGTGTGTGGATCCGTAGACAGCTGTGTACTGCTATCGTATGGTCGTTACCAAAGTTGGTGTAACTAGAGAAGCAAGCAGTCGGCAACATTCATCTTTCGAGGCGGTGTCTAATGCAGTGTTATGGTGTGTTTGACCCTAACTTTATTTTACGCTGGAATATCCCTTTAAGTAGAAATCTCAAATATGACAATACACAATGAAGTTTGAGTTAAGTAGCCTACCAGTACAACAGTACAAAAAACGTCTGCAGGTCTAGTTTGCTACATGTGCACAGTCATTGGGAAGACTTTTGCCAATGTGTCAGTCACAAATATCTCAGCTTTAAGAGTTGGCACTTTCAAGACAAAATAATTCTTTAGAGAGCTCTATGAGAGCTGATCTTTCTCAGCCAACTGGTCATCTTACCATATCAGAACAGGTTTGGATCCTTCTTCTTTCAGGTAAACTACCTCAGTGTAGATTCTCAGATGTAGTGATGGAAATGCAGCCTCTTTTTTTACTACTTAAAGTTTTCTGAGTTGTCTTTAAATTGTAATTATGAGGTTTCTAGCCAAAATCATGTTAGCTGTGTCATTTTGAAGGGCTTTTCCCTTTGCAGAGCTCCAGTAGCTCATTAGAAATTCACCTCCGAGTCGTGGGCGGAGACAGCGCTGCTCTGCACACTCCTCTTCTCATCATATGTCCTCTAGCATCAGAAAATTGCCATATGAACATATGGACAACATGAACAACATGATTTTCATTGGATTGGGTCTTTTCCCAATTACAGTTTTGCAATTGTGTGCCCAGCTCTGCTTGTTTGACCACTGCCTGACTGGTGAGGATGTGTTGGAAAGTGCAATATTGACATATTTTTTAAATGCATGAGCATATGTTTGTGAAATTGCTCTAAATCAGTCTAAATTAGTCAGAAAAACAAACTTAGATCATGTGGTTTTCTCTTGCATGTAAGAAAACAAACAGATTCAAAACAGCACAAATTCAGGAGAAGAGGGAACGTAAAATGAGACAAAGATGATCAATCGTATGAAAGGTACAGAGATGTATGTTGTTTGTGTTTTCATCGTTTGACATGTAACCATTTGGCCAGTTTGTTGATTGCTCGAACAGTTAGGTAGGACTAAAAACACTTTGATTTCATCTATCTCTTGTTATCCTTGATTGTCTTATTGACATAATCCAGATATTTGCAGCTTCTTCAACTTGATTTCGACGTGGTTTTGTGCTGTGAGTGAGATTATCTTGTCTGTTTTAATGAAATCAATGAAAGTTGAGGATTAGACACGCATGCAGAGCAGAGCAGAGGCACAGAGCAGATAAACTGCACTAAATCTCTTCTGCTGGGTGCAACCTTTCCAACAAATAAGCTTTCACACTCACAAACACACACTCCCTCTGTCTCTTTCTGTTGCTGCGTGCCCCTCTTTCTTTCCCATCTCGAGTCGAGCGAGGAAAATCACTGTCAGAGTTACTTCCAGCAGGATGTCGGCGGTTCGGGCTGTAAACGCAGGACTTAACATTCAGGGCAGAGCCACTCTCTCATTACGATCTGTGTGATCTGACAGCCTGCTGCTGATGGCAGAGCACAGCTGAATCTGCTGTTTTCACACTCACAGGAGCACATATGCTACGATGGACCACCAAATACTACACACATACACCTCTCACTCAAGCAAGCTGTAGGGTGTGTGCGATCAGATGTGGTCTGTAGAAGCCTTCGATCAGTTTGCAGCCCATCACAGCTGCAGCTGCAGGCCTCATGCTGCGCTACCGCTCTCTCATGTTGTTGCATTTTAATATGGTGCAGATATGAGGCGCTGTACTCCAGCTGCAGAATCACAAAGCAGGATGGTGATTGATTATGCATCGGCTCTTCATGATTTCCACAGAAGCAAAGAAGGAAACTGCTTAACCAGTTTCACCGCATGCAGACCTGCACCACATCTCTCCTGAGCCACTAACTCAACAATATGCATTTAAATTGGCTGTGAGCTCCACAAGTGGTCTTTTGTGAGGGAGTGTGCAAGGAGGGGTTCTTCAGACGAGTGCTAGAGTCTATCATTGTGTTCTGGTGGAGGTTGAACTGAAAGAAAGAAACATGCTGAAAACGTTTTTATGTATGATTCAAGTGAACAGAAAGATATAAGAATATATTTATATAATGGACCGAAAATTGCGCCACTTGAATGTGTGATGTATGCTGTTTACGTTTAGTTGTCATGTGATGCTGTTTCCCAATTCTCCGAATATTAAATTAAGAAGCGTAAAACCAAACTCCAGACAAAAAAAAAAAAACACACACACACACACACAAAAAAACAAGCATTTTCAGGGCCTGAGCACCAAGAATGCAAGGACCCTCCTGAAGCTATGAAAGATATCAATCTTTCTGCCAAATGAGTTGCATTTTTAAAGGTGGGGTAGGCAGGAATCCATTAAAGAAGCATCTTTATTTGTGGTGTATATACAAAAAAGCTTTAAATATCAGTCAATAACTATAAGTTATTGATAATATTTGGGAAAATCATGATATCGCTGTGTTCTTTTATGCCTGTGTAGTCAACATTTTAAAATTTTTCACTGTCCGGCTTATTTGGGCTGTAAACAAAGCCATTCTCCACCTCGCCGACCTGATTGGTTGTGAGGCAGATGCTGCTCACCGTGTCATTCACGAGTCCAAATAAAGTTAGCGTGCTACAATATCGGATAGTAGAAACCAACCTCAGTAGGAAGGAGTATGGAAAATTATCTGACTCCTCCTTTGGCCACGACTGCCAACACTGCACTTCTTCTAGCTGTACACCAGATCACGGGTATCTTTACAGACACAGACTTCAACTTTGTTTGTGGCTTTAAACAAAAAAAAAAGAGGAAAACATCCAGCCCTTGGAGAAATGATGATCAGCATCCATGTGGACATGTAACATATGGATGTATCTGTTTCTAAATGTACAGCAAGTCTGATTTTCTGCTGGTGGAGCACTTCCTTTAAAGACACGGACACTTCAGGGACTCACAAACCTCAACAGTGCTTAATTTTTAGAGAGCCGCAGTTACCGTTGCCATTTCACATACAACAAGCATCCACTCAGCTCTGAGACACCAGCAGCACTCAGACAGTAACCCGGCTCATTTTCACAGAACAAACTAGTCAATTATGAGCTCTATTAGCTGCCTATCCCCATGGAAGGAAAGGAAAACACAAAGTCAGTCAACTGAACGATCCTCCATCCAAAGCTGTGAGCAGACACACAACATTAGGACGCCCAGGGGGGAGGGAGAGAGAGAGAGAGAAGGGACACACACTTATCTCTCTAATGTAGCTCAAACAGCAAACAGGAGCCCTGCTGAGGAGGGAGAGAAAACAGAAAGATCTCAGACTGAAACTCTGGGAGCAGAAATATTTATCAGTTCTCCAAAAAAAAAAAAAAAAAAAACGTCTGTCTTTACAAGAAAGTTTAACTTTTGGAAAAACTTATCGCAGTGTAAGAACAAGAGAGAGAAAGTAGTTTTTTCATCCAGGAATACTTTTTATCCTGAGATACATTTTAATTTGTTCATATTTGTTCATAAAATCTTGGATATCTATGATAAACCTCTGCAAAATTTAGTAACATCAAAAATGCAGATGATGGCTTGTCCCCAGACGTGTTTTCCTCGTTCCCCGAGCAGCTCATTTCAAGTTTGCCAGTATTGGCTTTATCAAGGTAGTTTGTGAGACAGATAATCGATATTTGAAAAAGTTACGCATTTATACAGAAAATGACAATCAGTAAAAATGTGGAATTTGAACAGTTTTGAACTCTAACACAAAACTTTGTTTGCAAATGTTCAAACAAAACAGAGACTTCCAGCACTTGTGTTTCCTCGAAACCCAAATAAAACCCTTTACATGAGTGATTCACATGCAAGGTAAATGTCAAGATGTGATTAGACACGTTTTTTTGTTTGTTTGTTTTTTTTTGGGGGGGGTTGTGCAAATTATAACTGCAAACGACAGGAATACGCTCTGTGATACTGGTTTCATTTGCTTCCAACAAAGTTAAAAATCTAAACCCAAGCCAATCAATCATGTTGTGGTAGCCAAGGACAAACTTATGGTGAAGATGTGCGGCTACTCTGAGTTGTACAATCCAACTTGTTGTTTCCATGGAGACAGGAATAAAAAGGAGCTCATTGGAGATAAGTGAGTAAAGAGGTCAGACTATCTCGTTAGTTGTGCAAACA
Organism: Xyrichtys novacula; assembly: GCA_962446985.1. Taxonomy (NCBI): domain Eukaryota; kingdom Metazoa; phylum Chordata; class Actinopteri; order Labriformes; family Labridae; genus Xyrichtys; species Xyrichtys novacula. The sequence continues at coordinate 23,743,092 of OY660865.1, forward strand.
CAACAAATCTTCACAATGCAGCCAACATGAACCATGTTTGATGTGAACAGACTGAAATCGTGTTTGGCGCTCACATAGGCATGAAAAATGACATGCAAATGGAGTGAGCTATTCTCATGAGTCCAGCAAGTAATAACGGACTATTCAGAAATTCAAATTTGTGCAAACTGCATCTGGTTGTGAACACAACTTCACTGTACAGTTATGTCAAGTTGTGTGACCAAATCACATAATGATGTTGGTGGGGCATCAGGTGAGACAGAGAGGTGAGGGAAAAGAGACCCTGAAGACAGGAGCAACAGCAGAAGCCAAAGTTACAGGCTTCTAGATAAACCATTGTTTTGACAATCAGCAGAATGAAACGACACTGATAACAGGACAGATTTGGAATAAAAGCGCCGGCTGACAGTTGGCCTGCCCTTAGTTTTAAGACATGACCATACCCTGATGTCAGGTTGTGCTGTTCAGTGAGGACATAGACCTTCATGTCTGAATCCCACTTCTGAAACCAGGAACCTCCAAACTGAACTGACTTCTTTGGTGTTTTTCAGCAGTCTGCATCCTATAATGTTACATTACTGCCACCTCATGATTACACTTTTCTATATTTTTGTTCTGTAATCTGTCAATTACTGTGAAAACACTCAAAGAAACACACGTTTTCTTCAATAAAGCCTACATCAAGACTGGCACTACAATGGCAGCTCCTGTTGTAAATGTGAACCCTGTCAAAACATTCCCTGTCTCTATTGTAGTATGTCATAACCAGATTTGTATTTCCATAGTTTTGTTTGGTTATGAGTAGCTCCAGATTGAATCGTGGGCCAAAGAGAAGTGAGATCTGCCACTGATTTATGAGGACTGAGAGGTACCATGTTTGGATGAGGGAGGGGTGAAATAAGAAATGCTCATGTACTCTGAGGATGATCTCACCATGAAGGTAAGATTTTATAACCCCACACGAGATAGGAGGCTGAGGTGACTTTACTGATTACTGATCAATAATCCCTGACTCTTGGTTGGAGCCAGCTACTATAAGAAGAGGCTGGGTGTGAGTGATGAGCAGATAAAGCCCCATGAAGCTCCAGGGATTTCTTTCAGTTTGTGCCAAAGGAGATTAGAAACTTTGAAGTTTCAGACTCAGCAAACACAGTGACTTCTAGTGGCTGTAAAACTAATGACAGCCCTCTAAAGACAGTCTAAAGTATCAAAACTCCTCTGAACAGAAATGAAAATAAAAGTCTGACGCATAATAAATGTGAATCAAAACACTCCAAATATCTGTGTAGGAACACCAAGATCATGTTTAAATTTACCATGCTTTTTTTGCACCAGCTCATACTTGGATAGACTTTTCCAAGCTTACAGTGTTTGCGCTGAAATGCACATGATTTTTGCGCTTGGTTTGAGCCAAAATAACTCTACCAATAGCTTAACCATCCTTCCAGTTGTTAAGTAAAGTTTCAGCTATTTTCTCTTCCCAAAGATGAGGGCTCAAGTAAACTTCCACTGAGCAATAGATGGCTATTAGACATCTAGTTTTTAGACCCTAGACCTAATTTCAGCCGTCTAGACGCTGCACTTAAACCAATTATCCAATAACTGTTTATTTCGAAAGGCAACTGTAAATAGCATAACTGATCTCCAAGTACTTAACCAAAATAATTATGATAGCCATTGAGCAATATACAGTGTAGTATAGATATAGCCCAGATTTAGATTTAGTCTAAACTTGGTCTCAATTTAGATGTCTAAAAAACGTAATTTTTTAGACCTGTGGTAGCCTGAAACCAGTCGTCTAGGCTACATTTAGACATCTAGACCTTTTTTAGACCAAAAAATGCTCAGTGGGCAGTGGGAAGTTTGAATATTTTCAGGACAACAACAACCAAAATGAAGCTGATGACTCTTTTGGAAAGGCCAGTATGAGCAGGATTTAAGTCTCATCTGTATCTGAAACCTGGAGCTGTTCACCTACAAAGACCATCATAAGACTCAGAGCCACAGACTAGAAACAACATTACAATAGCACATAAAGGAAATATAGCTGTGTAAAAAGTAACACCTCCATGCTTTTTTGAACCTCCAATTAGTGGAAAAGCAGCTAAAACAAAGCAGTTTAGTCAGAGGCTGATAAGGCTGAAATGAAGGTTTTCATTGAGATTAACAAGGAGGATTTAGTGCTGCTAATCATGCTCCTCTAATGACAGATGTCCCAGACTGACAGAATAAAAAAGGTGAACATAAGGATAAAAGGTGTCCTTCTAAGTGTGGTTTTATTTTAACTGATTTCCCTTGGTTCTGGACTGTTTGCTTCCTCAGGGCGGGGCTGAGGTCAGGATCAGTGTTTTTATTCTCGTCAGCTGATACGTATCTGGTCTCCTTTGTTCTTGTTTCTTGGTCACGTTGAGGAAAGCAGTGATGTGCAGCAGAGCCACAAGAACAGAGACTGCTCTGCACTTTGATGAAGGCCACAGCCAGAGGTTACGCACACACACACACACACCTACACACACATAAATAAAGCCTCCTGTTGCTCATGGTTTCAGCTCTTGCACAGACTCCTCTCCGCCGCTGTTTGTGCTTATACCTGGAAAAAAAGTAATGCATAGTAATTTGTACATAACTCAAAAAGCCGTGAACCAACACAGAGGTCATGGCAGCGGCTGGGGACAGTAGCGTACAGTGTTTGCACAGCAGCGTTTGTGGAGGTGATATTAAATGTCAGGTAACCTGCTCAAGCATGTGAAAAGGAAGTCACAGAGACAGTCTCTTTTTGAGGTGTAGTCAAGGTGAGAGATGGTTCAAATGACTGCAGGGCCTTGAGGATGGAGGTTTGAGCTTAATGTGAAATGCTGAGTTTTACTTAAACCCACACGTAGATGTATTTTTTGCACTAACATGATGTCTCGGTGCCTAATCTAATCAAATGGGAAGTAAAAATAGTCCGACCCTGGCTCTGTTGTGGGTCTTTAATCTGTTGTGTGAAACACTTTAAATGACCTTGTGCTAAAATGGATTAAAATAAACAAACAAACAAAAAAACCTAACCTTGCTTTGCTAATGTGATGCTTGAGGGACACCTGAAACACACTTAAATCTGGTAAACATGCACAACATAAAATCTTGGGACTGGTGCACGAGGGTTTTATAGGCGCTTTAGGACAGATGATTAAAAACGGTAAAAAACAGATGCTTAAAGGTACTCAAAGATAAAGCCCAGATCCTTGTACCTCGAAACAAACTCCAAACTGAAACACATCTGACCCAAACAGGTACTATAAACAAAGAAGCTGCTGTAAAGGGCTCCTTGAGATGGCTACAGAAGGTACTCTCAAACTCTCAAAAGTATCTTGAAACAAAAGTATATGGAACCTTGATACAGCAATAAAAATTGCCTTAAAGGGATTTTCCGGTGTAAAATGAATTTAGGGTCAAACACACTGTAACACCGAGTTAGACACCCCCTTTAGAGATGAATGTTACCGATTGGTTGCTCGACAGCAGGATAGCAATACACAGTGGTCTCAGGAGCCACACACAAACCTCAACCAAAGTGCCACTCTATAGCCACAAATAATGCTCAGAACAGCACCTAACTTCATCAACAGTATATATAGGCCATAGCCATAGTACTAGCCATCAAACATATTTTAACATTGCCAAATTTCTTTAGCAAAGAGACTAAACACAACTCACCTACTCTCTTCCAGCAGCTGCTTGTGTGTAGCGAGACGTCGGGCCAGTCCATTACGGACTGTAGCGGGTTGACGCATCCCAAGGAAGAACATTTTTGATCATTACTTAATCATTTCCTTAGAGTAACAATCACAATGTTAATCATTTTGCACTGCAGACATGGTAGTTCTTCTGCCTTAGCGTCTCGGTCTGATTGCATTTCCATGAAGAAATGGTGGCTAGTACTATGGCTGTGACCCTACTGTTGATGAAGTTAGGTGCTGTTCTGAGCATTATTTGTGGCTATAGAGTGGCTTTTTGGTTGAAGTTTGTGTGTGGCTCCTTAGACTGCTGTGTATTGCTACCATGCGGTCATTACTTAAGTTGGTATAACTAGAGAAGCAAGCGGTCAGCAAAATTCATCTCTTGACAGGCTGTCTAACTTGGTGTTACAGTGTGTTTGACTCTAAATTAATTTTATGCCGGAATATCCCTTTATAACAGACTCAAAAACTGATACAGATGGTAAGTTAGATACATGAGGGTGCCTTAAAACATACAAAAAGGGAAATGTGAAAAATCAATGAAGAATACCTTAAGACAAAAACTAAAGAGTACCTGTAAAGGTAGGTTTGCTTGATGAAGGTCTAATACCAAAACATTGTATTAAATTGTTCCTTTCTCTGCAAGTTGGACAGTGTGCGGGTGTCTCTGTTTGAATGACATTCAGCGTAAACAAAGATATTGCATTGAAATACAACAAATTCAAAAGTGCAGGCTAATCAAACGTTAGATTTCTCTGTCTGTAGCCACTTGCTTTCTGTTATTGTTGTACAGTATTTATTCATCCATTTTTAATATGGCTGGTGTATTGCTGTGCATGCTCTACTCTGTTCACTGAGGGAGAAAATATAGAAGCAGGTTCAGCAGGGCTCAGATTAACAGTGAGGAGGACGTAGTTTGAATAAATAAACTGTGAACAATCACACTGAACATGTTTTTGTGAGCTTTCTGCTGTTTGTTTCTCAGCACCGCCTCTGAAGCCACAGGTGGAGCTGTGTTTCCTCTCTGTCAGCAGGTGGCACTGATGGTTACCATGGAAACACAGCTCGCACTTTAGCAAGTCTGGGGCTTCAAATTAGGATTCAAAGGTTATTTTGTGCAACAATTCAACATATTTTAGAAGAACAGGAGAGGGAGGGGTTTCTCTCTGGGGCATATTAGCCTGTAAATTTTTTTGCAGAAGTTTCTGTGGAGAGTTGGTGACGTGCATCCAGGCTGCAGGCTGACATTATCAGTACATGCACAGGCTACTGCTTTTACAATGTTCACATCTTTACCATCCATCTCTATCAGCCTTTTACAACAGTCATGATTTAGACTGACCTGTGTACACCTGAGTACACCTACCAAAACAGCTTTACGATAAGACTCTGGCTTATGTAGACTAAAAAAAAGTAAAACCTGAACTCAGATTTTTAGCATAGGACGTTTGATATCTATAATCTGTTTGCTGGTTCAAGAAGTAATCAGCAATCAGGTGTCATCAGGTTTTGGTGTCTGCATGAGAAACCGTCTGAAAAGAGAGCAAAAACAGGAGGAACACAATCCACCATTATCACCTTGGTAATCTGAGAAGGATTTCTTTCTCTCTATAAACAAACACCTGAAGCATGAAGCTCAGCAAACACTCTGTTGAAGATTAAACATTTAAACTGAGACACTAATCTGCTTGATGCTGAGTCATTACAGACAATCAGCATTCAGATTTTCTGACTTCTTTGGATGCAACAGAAATGACGGATCTGACCTTCATTTAACAAACAGACATCTTCAATGTCGTTTATTCTCTTGAGGGCAGAGCTGACAAAGCTTGACTCAGGCAGAAGTCACATGATCACCCTGAAGAAGAGCATTCATCTATCAGAAAATATGTCAGCCATAAAAAAAATACCTCCTCGGAAGACTGACTTTACATTGTTTCTGCTGCTTTTTACAAGAATATTTGTATATGTAGAATGTTTTTCACACATAAAGACCAGTTTTCAAGCTTCAAGCTCCTTTTAAAGGGATCATGTCTTTTAGGTGTGAATAATAATCATCGTCCAGCTATTGGCTAGGATTGTGCTAGTGAATCTTCCAATCAGTGTGTTTACATGACGCATTTATTCCGATAATTTGTGCCCATGTAAACGCAGCTGATGTGACATGAATTTCAGTTTACTCAGCTTATGTCTTGCAACGCATTAGCAAGAAGTAGCTCCATTGTGCATAGGGGTCGGACCATGGCAGCCCCAGACTGTTTTGTTTCCTGATTTTGATAATAGTAGCAATTTCAAAGAATAGTAAATAGATTTCGTACGGATATGTTGTTTATAGGTTGTCTAGAGGTGAATCCTTGTCATGATCACTGAAAAGCAGGGCCTAAATACTGCAGCTCCCAGAAGATGGTCAAAATTCCACTCTCTGTGTGGCTTGGGCAGAAGGGTCTTCTCCAAAGTTTGGTGTATCACTGCCCAGAAAGATTTTCAATGACTTTAGTGAAACTTTCTGATTCTCACTTTTTGCATCTTGGTGAATTTTTGTCTGTCACAGCAGATTTTAAATTACTCTGCCTCATGCTATTATTCTCTTCTTGTCAATAACATTTTTATCTCTCCAACTGTATCAAATCATAAGGAGTAATGCCAGAAAATTGAGAATACTTTCGATCAAACAGGTTGTACTGAACTATTTCAACTGCATTCACAGTCGCAGGTTTTTGCAGAGCGTGCACATAGCAGATCCTGCAGCCTCATGACGTCCTCAGAGTCTCATCATTAAATCTGTGCTGGTTTCACATCGTTGAATCTTTGGATCGTAAATCTCCACGTGTTCTTCAGAAATATTCAGTTATTCTTTGTTCCATTGTTTCAGCTTTTCAGCTTTCAGCCTGTCTAAGGAACAGATTCATGCAGGAGGGTCTGCAGAAAAGGACCCAGCAGTGCTTCTCATGATCCAAATCTTCTTCTGGACTCTGGAGTATTTATAGACCTCCTCCATCCTCTTCCTCATAACGGCGTTAACGCTCAGCTGTGACGGTTTGAGGGTGAAAACCCATCAGAAATAAATGGGCAGTAACCGGGCTAATGAGTGTGACAGAAGTAGATTTTGATTGCCGCTCTTTGTTCAGAGAATAATTAGCGTCGCTCTGACAGTCCATCAGAGCTCTTTAAATTGGATTTCAGTCCATAAGAGGCTCCCTGACACTCTGACGCTGCAGTTACAATTTTTGTTTAAGGCTCAGGCTCAGAAAACTGTTTCTGCCTTATGACGTATGTCCTACATGATCACAGCTAACAGAAAATAAAGAATTTATCTGTGAAATTATCACAGCAGATACAAACAGCACAGACTTGGTGAGAAACAGGAGGAGAAGCGCTTTGTGTAGAGCAGCAGCTCTATCTAGTGGTCAACAAAATCACTGTATCAATGCTTAAAATTTACAAACAGGTAAAAATTTCACCTCAGATGACCCCTTATGTGATTTATGATATAATATGATCAAAAGTACCAGTAAGGATAAGGAATAAGATGAAGCTGAATCATATTATCAACACTTAATATAGTTACACTCTCTGGGTTTTCTGCGGATACTTTACCATCAAGTAGGGTTTATGAATGTATGTTCGGGTAAAAAGTAAGGGATATTACAGTTATGGTAATAGAGTCTTTCATCTCTTATTATTTTTTAAAACCTACATTATAAAGAGCTTAACAAGTTGCTTAAATTAAACAAAGATGTGATAAACCATCTTATTTAGAGTAAATAATACCAAAGTAAGGAATACAAAAAGGGAAAAGGCAATACATTCCTAAAAGTCCCAACAAGAGATTCTGGAAAATTAAAACATTAAGTACATATAAAAATGTTGCAAAACTCCCCTCAGTAACTGTTTTAATGTCCATCTTCATTATTGACCTTTGGAGATGTTGGGAAGTTCCTGTGAAGTCCAGTACACAATTAATGATATATTAGATGTTGGAGTATCTGTCAATACAAAAGGCTCCCAAAAGCAGCTCTGGTGTATCCTACCTCCTCTTCTCTCTAATCCACCATAAAGGCCATGGGGCGCCACTTAACATAATGGGTCATTAACTACAACCAGATTGGCTTAGGGTTGGACTTGGGACTGAGGTCTGAGAATTCTCTGTGAAGCCTTTGTTTTAGAGATGGAGGACTGATTATTTCTGAGACAAATGATCTGATCAATGAAAAAAGTCTAAATTTCCATCAATAGGAGCATCTACACTGAGGTAGTTTACGTAAGAAAGAAGAAAATCAAACATGCTCTGGCATGGCAAGATGGATCACAGACAAACTGAGTATGATCATACAGCCTTTGGAGATTCAAAGGATTCTGTAAATCTTTATAAATAAAATGAGATTGAGTTGAATCTGATACTGGACTGATGAATTTTGAAAATGTTTTAACATTTATGTTAACTTTTATCAAATTTTGATCAAACTCATCTGAATAAATGAATAAACATTTTCCTCCTCAATGGTGGCAAGACTCACATTTAAATCCACCTTTATGAATGCTTAACTGATGAGACTTCCTCCCTGACACTACGGGCTCTATTTTTGTGCCTCACTGAAGACGTGCCGCAGGCACGGCTTAAGTCAGGTCCGCCGCGCCGACAAGGCGTTCCCAAGCACAATTTGGTATTTTGGTGAGCGGCGCAGCCCGGCGTAAGTATCCCCCCTCTCTAACTCAGCTCCTCCCAGCGGCGTAAGTCGTAGGGAGGGAGGAGAGAGGGCATGGAGAGGGTTTAACACAGCCGAGACCTGTTCTCACCAATCACATAAGCTCCTCCCTTTGCCTTTAAATCCGCCACCAGCAAGGCGTATTCCAATTTTTGTAAAGTAGTCAAAGAGATCAAGAGATGTGTGAAGACAGCAATGCCACACGATGGCGACAGAGGGCAGCGTGTCACTGTAAGCGCTGCATTGGGCGTCCTCCACACTCTCTCATATGAGCACAGATGGATTTGGTGTGTGTAAGTTTAGATCCACTGGTAAGACAAGCAACTTTTTTCCACAAATAAAGACACTCGCATAAAGTTGCATATATTCAAACCTCACATGACAAAGGTGGGTTGAGCGCACAGAACACATCATAAATTCCAAAAATGGCATTAAAATCGGAACCATCTGTGCGTAAATGACGCATTGCGCTCCGTGGCCTGGCTCTTTCTTTCATAGATGTTGGCATATAAAATAAATTTGGCTCACAAAACTGAATATTATAATATCCGTATGTAGGCTTATAGTAAATAACTCATCTGAGCACTGAAACAAATCATCTGTTCAGCCACTGCAGCAGCAGCTGCAGCAGGACGGAGAGAGGACACGGAGACATGTCCAGTTCGAGCTGCGTGAGAAATAAGAGAAAGAGGAAGAAAGAAAAGGAGGGAAAATAGCACTAGCACACAAAATAGCACTAGACCAGCTGCATTCCACCTGCATTGAAAGCTGACCTGGTTTGAATCGGCGAGCTTTCAGTGCAATTTATACGCCAGTGGCGAGCACGAAAATGTCACTGTGCCCGCTGATTCTGCCACTTGGCGGATCTCGCCGCGCCTTGGTCCACGAAAATACCAAACTGGCTGTACGCCGGGCTCCGCCAGATGAAAATACAACTGCGCGGGATCCGCCACCCTCCGCCGCCTCACCGGCGTACACGAAAATAGAGCCCCAAGATCTCATTTGGTAGTCTGTATCGACACAGACATAAAATAAAACTTGCAAGTGCGACTTCAATAGTTACTCGGTTTTTTTACTTCACGTATTTCATTTTGGATGGTAAATACAGGGCCTTTTACTTGATCACCTTTAAATATTTGGATGGGTATCAGGGACACTGCACTTAGTTTTTACGGTCTTACCCTTTAAATCTAACCTTTGAAGTCACCATGAGTAATCACACCTTCCCAACATTTAACATTATCTGTGGTGTACCACAAGGTGAAGTTCTCGGGCTGGATATATTTTCTATTTATATGGTGACCTTGAACAAAATATACAGCACCACAGAGTCTCTGTCATTGTTATGCAGGTGACACATACTTTCCCCCTGAAACCCAAGGATCCTAGAGTATTGGAGACTGTCTCGAGGAACTGTTGGATTGATCAGAATTGTCCTCAGTTAAATCGATCGAAATCTGAAATAATGTTATTTAACTCTCAAAACTCGACCTTATCGTCAAAAGCAGCATCTGTGCTCTGTCAGCCAACGTCAAACCTTCAGCTGGAAACTGGGAGTCACATTTGACTGCAATCTGTCCATTGACCTATGCATAATAAAAACTGTTTGGTCCTGTTTCATTAATTTATGTACCATCTCATAGTTCAGGCCAATTCTCTCTCCATTTTCTCCAGACTGGACTACAGCTCACTTTTTAATCAAACTCAGCTCAGCTTCTCACTGGTTTTAACAGATGATATCACATCAATTTTCCCCAGTGGCTACATATTGGTTTTAGAATTGATTTTAGTATCCTTGAAAGGAGACTCCTGGTCGTTCCAAAGTCGAGGCTTAAAACTAAAATTGAATTTTTTTTTTTATCTGGGATGCTTGACTTTGGAGCGACCTGCATGAGGAGATGATTCAGTTCTGATGCTGTATAATCAAATAGATTTATTGTACACACTTCATAATTATTCAAAAGTTGAGATTGATTTTGATTCAGGTGGGTCTCCAATCTGAGGGTACTATTGTAAAAACAGGATTGATGTGGTTGTACTTTGTGAGCAGCTCAGTTCTGTCTGGAGTTGATAAATTTTAGATTGGTCAAACAAAAGCCAACTCAGAAACAGGAATGTGTCATATTCATTATCTTCTCTTAAATTGAACCTATGCATTTTTTTTCTTTTACTGAAGCCGTTCACAGCAATAATCAGGAGTTCATCCAATACTTAAGTGTCTAAGCAACCTTTATTTTAAAACTCTAAACATGTTGCTTGTTTGATAAGTTCACCAGAGACGTTTCCATTTTTGATAAAAGGTTATTTCTGAGACTTTATTAGCAGTTTGACTTTGTATCCAATTGCTTCAACATATTTCTTATTTCATTCACGCCATGCTATAAATATTTAGATTCAGCTCAGACAGAACAGGAAGTCAGACATTTGGTTCATTAAAACACAGACGTGCTTTTCTGTCTGTCAGGAGTTGTTGATTTTTCAAGAACTTTTCATGCTCTTGAGACTTTTTGTTTCTTTCAGATAAAGAGTTATGAAATTAATTTATAGAAGTTTTTTTTTTCTGTGTTATCTTGCTCATTCACATTAACCCTGCTATTCACAGCGAAGATGAACACTGTGAGTGTTGGCCTTTTGTCCTTCACTCTAAATATTTTTCTCTTTCAAATGCACCATCTGACTCTAACCTTTGTTTATCTTCAATCTGCTGTTTTTCATCCTGCTGCTTATTCAGATTAAATGAAAAGGAGGTTTTTACCTTGCATCTTGTCTAAGAGTTTCACTTGTGTGTGTGTTCATACCATAAAACAGGTCAAAAAACATTCATACAAACTGACAAAGAGTAAAGACATTCAGCAGTGAGGGTGATTTTTGAGTCAGAATATGTTCTGTACATCAGACTTTGGTAGTTTGCTATTCATTTAAGCCTTCAAAGAGAGAAAAACAGGAAAAAAACAAAGCCTTGTTTTTGGAAAAATCTCTGCTCATTTGAAATTTGATGACAGCATTATGTTTCTGAAAAGTGGTCACAGGTTCATGTTTTCCATTGTGCTTCATCAGCTCTTCTTTTACCAACACTATGTAAATGTTAGTGAACCCAGCAGACCAGTTTCTAGAGTTTTGAAAAGGAAATGTAGTCCCATCTTTGCCTGGAATAGAATTTAGCTGCTCAACAGTTCAGTCGTATTTATTTGTGTTATAATGATCCAAATGTTTTTGTGGGTAACAAGTAAAGACTGCAGGCAGGCCTGTTTAGCAGCAGGACTCTTCAACCACAGAGCCATGCTGTTGTAATCCCTCCAGAATGTGGTTTGTCATTGTCTTCTTGCTAAAGTATGAGGGTCTACCCTGAAAAGTCATTGTCTGACTGGCAGCATTTGTTGCTCCTAAATCTGTAGACATAGTTCAGCATTAATGGAGCCTTCACAGATATGTGAGCTACTCATGACGTGGACATGTATGATCCCCAAACCACCAGGGATACTGACTTTGAACTCTGAGCTGATAACAAGCTGGGTAGTCCATCTACTCTTAAGAGAGGAGGATGTGGTGTCCATGATTTCCTTTTCCCCTAAGTCCATCTTAAATGAGCTCTTTTGGAGGTGATTTTGAGTCCATGCAGTGATTTCCACTACAGAGTTCTATCTGTTTTCAATGCAGTGCTGTCTGGGGGCCTGAAGATCAGGACTGTCCAGTGTTGGTTTTGCTCCTTGTCCCTTTTGTACAGAGATTTCTCCAGATTCTCTGAATCTTTAAATGATATCATGTTCTGTAGGTGATGAAATCCACTCATTCTTTGACATTTGACACTCAGGAACTTTATTCTGCAATTGTTGCGCTAGTAGTTCACACAGTCTCTCACAAAGTAATGAACCTCTTCCCATCTCTTTAAGCCAAGTTGTGTTGCTAACATGTTGTTAATTAACCTCATTGGTTGGGAGATGTTCTTCCAGCTGTCTTACAGCTTTTTACCTGTTTGGTTGTTGCTCCAATAACTTTTATTTGTTCATTTATTTATGGCGAGACAATGCTTGTACATATGTGTTGGTGTGTGCATGTGTTTGTTGGTAATGTGAGATATATGTATATGTGTGGATGTAAGGAAACAGTGAAAGGATTCTGGAAAGTTCTCTGGTTGTGATGTACATAGACAGTCAGGAAGAATGCAGCAGGGCAATAGGGGGAGTGCAGGAGGAAGGGTATGAAGCTAATGATTAAGTATAATGATAGTAGTGATGTCAGATTATAATGCACGATATTCTGTGACAATAATAAATCAAACAATAAATAAACAGCAATAACTTTAAAAAGAAAAAAATGGTGTATAATGAATACCATCATTACTATCATTTTTGTCATGATAGATGTAACAATGATAATGGAAGTTTTTTTAATCTCATTTTTTTATCAATAATAATTTTGATGAACATAATGATAATAATAACTGCTATTTATAAAAATCCCTCAAATAACTTTTAACAGACATGTTGCTGACATCATATTAAAAGGTTAGCATAAATTAAAGAAAAAAATATATATATATTGGATATTTGCTCTTTGCACTAATGCAGGCCAGAGTCATTCCTCAGCTCAGTTTAGTGCTTGCAGCTGGTTGGCTGAATGGAAAGATATGAACTGCTAATAGTCTTTTTAGTGCTGAAAACATTTAGAAAAAAACAGAATAAATAAATTCAACACCTGTTTATATTTCATAAGTGGTTATTAATCAGACTTGTTCCATATTCAGTTTCCACCTGCAGGCTCTACATTTATTACTCAGACCTGCAGAAACAGAGAGAGGAGAAAATGAGGTGGATTCAGCAGAAAATGTGATGATTTTTTTTTTTTCCTGGATGACTTTGGATGAACTTGAACTATCTCGGGACACCAGGAGAGTTTCTCTTTTTCAAGGATAGCTTAAATTTAAGTTTAATTTTGCTGAAGTAGCTGCAGTTATGTGTAAAACCAGCCATTTGAGACTCAACACTATAAAGCGTCCTTTTTCATTCTTTCCTTACCTACCAAACACTTCATTAAAAGAATAATTTTTTTTTATCTCCATCACTCATTTCTAAAGAAGACAATTCTCCATTTAGAGCCTGTCTCCTCTTCAGTTTAGTTGCACATTAACCTTGAAAGTATTTTCAGTCTCCTGCTCGAAAAACAAACAATTAAACCACAGAAATTTTCTGTATGTTAGCACAGATCACAGTCTCTAAAACACAAACTACTGCTGTAGATTAAATTATGCAGCATGTGTAGGAGCCTGAAGGAAGACACATTATGTTTATGACTTTAATGAAGTATCACTTTACTCTGCAGCAAAACGAGGCAGCCTTGGTGCTTAAGAAACTAATACTTGACGAAGAGTTGTATCCTAAAATGTACACCTATAGACAAGAAGGAACACAGTCTTTTTTGTATGTATTACCTGGCTGTTTAATACAAGCTCCTTATTGGCCGAATCCCAAATCAATTAAACAGGTCTGAGATCGGTATGTCAGTTCATGTCAGTGATTTTGGCAAGTTTTAACCCACTGAGCACTTTTTGGTCTAATAGACATCTACGTGTAGCATAGATGACAGGTCTAAAACAGGCTACCACAGGTCTAAAAATGAACGTTTTTAGGACGTCTAAATTTAGACCAAGTTTTAGACCAAGTCTAAATCTGGGCTATATCTATACTACACTGTATATTGCTCAATGGCTATCATAATTACTTTGGTTAAGTACTTGGAGATCAGTTTTGCACCTCACAGTTGCTTTTTGAAATAAACTGTTATTGAATAATGGGTTAAAGTGTAACGTCTGAATTCCTTCTTAAAATATACAGAATCTAGACAGTTGACATAAGGTCTAAAAAAAACTAGACATCTAATAGCCGTCTATTGCTAAGTAGGAACAAATGAAATGCAAATAATACCAAAGTGAGCCAAACACATCGTAATCTGCACTTTGTGTCAAACTGAATTTAAAACTCACTGATGCCAAACACACCACAGAAATTGACAGTGCTTTAAGGAGTGAGAGTCTCCACAGACCTGAGGATGAAACTGAATTTAAGTAGTTAACTTCAGATCAGTGAAGAGGAATCTGGTCTCAGGGACATCCTCAGGTTTGCATCTCGTGACCAGTCATATGTCTTACCCACAAAGGTAGAGTACGGCTGAGTTGGCAGGTAGACAAAAGAAAACTTCAGTGGGTTTTTATTGATCACAGTTTTGTTACAGCATAGCCATAAAATGTGGTATTAACCAGGGATCCCTGGAGATGTGGGAGCAAATAACAGGATGCAGGAGGTCATGTCGACCTGAACTTGTCACACATGGCTCTGCCAAATTTCGAAAGGAAATTTGGCAGAGCCGGCCAGCAAGCAAAACATGTTTACAGAAGAAGTCTTATTGTTGGCTATCAGACACCAATGTGAAGGCCACTTACAGGAAGATGATAACAAATGACGTCATTGGAACGGCCAAACAGTGTATAAAAGGAAAAACAGCTCTAGGGGATTTTAGGATTATTTGGCTTCTGGGGTCTGATGGTTGATGCTTTAACTACAATAAAATCCCACGGGAGGCTGCCAACTAGATTCTGTCTTCGAGTAGTTCATTTTTGCACCTTTGCATCTATGAAATCTACCATAGAGATTAGCGACATAACTGCAAACCAAACAGACATTAATCATTTGTTTTGCACAGCACTCCTGCATACCTCCTCCTGCAAACAAACATTTTATGATTAATTTCTAACTGTCTTTGTTGTGTATCTTCCCCTGATTTGCAGTGGGTGACAGCAAACCGCTGCAGACTGTGACTGCTCTGAGTCGAGGTTTACCTGCTCTAAACCTGGACCACACCTGGTTTTAGAAAAACTTCCTGCCCAAACCATCTGGGTTTCTCCTTCAACAACCTGTCTGGTCCATTTTTAATAGTCTCTGTCCCCATGGAACTACTTCTGTTTGCAGGTGGATCAGCAGCATCATTTATCCCCCTTATAGCATGGAGGATCTGCTCTCCTGCTGTCAGCTATCACAGAGGCTACGACTCTGCTGTCACTAACTCATAGGAATAAATGATTCATGGAGTCAGGCAGAAGACCTGCAGAAGTTCATCACTCAACACAGGGACTTATGCAATGTGATAACCAGGTTCAAACCAGTTCTGAAGGGGAAACAGAGAGATGGGTGGCGTGGGAGGGATGGAGAATATCAGACAGAGGAGGAACAAGAGTCAAAGCTGATGAGACTTTCAAAACCAAGCAAAACATCAAATCTGAGTCAGTCATTCAGAGAAACTCCTTGGACTGAATTCAAAGTAAAACACTGAAATATCTTGAACATGATAAAATGTTCCCTGAAGCTTCCTTTAAAGTACCACCCAGTGTGCACTAAGCAGGCTGGATTTACTATTTAAACACTGTCTGATGATTTGTCCTCCAACAAAACTAAAAGATTCTGCTCCTGTGGGGATTAGATTTGTCTGTCCTAGAAACTGTCCCAGAGTTTACCAAAGTTAATTCAGGATTACTGCGGTGTCAGGAGGAGAAGGTGGAGCTGGAGGATTTGGGTCTAAACTCTGAAAACCTCCAGCACTTCTTCAGCAGCTGCATTACACCAAAGATCAGGGACTCTGGATTTTTCTTTCTGCTGTTAAACATTTTTGCTGCAGTGAAATCCTTAGGCATTAACTGTAATACCAAATAGTGGGGCTGAATTGATGCACACAAGCTTCACAAGTCTTCCAACTGCTCAGTCTGTTGTGGTTCAGTCAACTGTGCTCTCAGCTACATCCCAATCTTTGATGATTTCGAGTCACCAAACTGCTCTCTCTAACTTGTTTACATCTAGAATAAAACAAGGTTTGAATGGAGAGCTCTTAACAGTCAGTACGTTTACATGACACTCAAGAAAACCTAATTACTGCCTTACTCAGATTAAGACCAGACAACTGAAGTGCATGTAAACACCTTAGTCCGACTATAATTGGAGTTTGAGAACTCTGATTGGAGTCTGAGAACTCCGATTACGACGTCCAGATAATGCGATTGGAATTCGATTTTCTCTACCATGAAACCAGCGTAGTCGGAACATGATAGGACAATGCATGTGTGTGTGTGAGCCACGCCCCCCTAACCCCGGAACAAAAACACCAGAGAATAGAGTAGCGTGCACCTCATCTACAGAAAAAGTAGCGCGTACATCATGTACGACAAAAACAATGCTGCACAATGCTTCGCTGAAAAGGCCCATATTGCTCTCTAGTTTTGGGGAGGAGGGCATGTTCACGTCAATAATTCAATTTTCTCAGCTGCATGTATACGTGGACAAGGAGAAAAGTCCAATTCAGCAAAAAAATAATAATAAAGAATTATGTGATTAGTCCGATTAAGCTGTGCATGTAAACCCACTGAGTTAAAGCAGAAAAAAAAAAAAAAAAAAAAGCAAGACTGTCCATGGTGCTGAATAAAGAGCGGAATATTGAACTAATAAATCAATATATTTATCAAAATAATAAATTTTAATCAAATGTTTCTGTTTGAGTTAAAAACAGAAATAGTGATACATTTATTTTGGTAACAGGTATATATTTGCACCTTTCCTTGAATTACAAGTAATTTTGTCTGATGTACCCTGAGCTGGCCAGTTTGGCAAATCAATACCAGGACATGGTGGGCAGGGTGATTATACACAATATTTTTCTCTGTATTGAGTCTTCTCTCTCTCTCTCTCTCTTACGCAAATGTTTGGATGTCGTAGAAAATATCATCATACAGAGTAAGAAGAGGCTACGCTCATGAATTCAGATGTCAAGTGAAATGCACTTATCGCTTACGTAAGCAGCTGGCTCTGCAGCAATGCTTTACTGTTTATTTTTACAGCTTCTGTTGTGTGTGTGTGTGTGTGTGCGCGTGCGTGTGTGTGTGTGTGTGCATGCACTTTCTATCTTTCTATCTACTAAAGGTGAGTCTCCTGTCTGTTCTCAATTTGTTCCTCCATCTCTAATGCCAGCCCCTCTTTCTGAACTATCCCTAACACTTTCACATTTACTCTCTGCAGGGTCAGTGTGTGTTGGTGCAGCAGAATATCTCATTTAATGTCTCAAGGGAGTCTCTCAGGAAAGTGTCCACATCAACAGGAGAGAAGACAAACTTTCTCCTGAAAACCCAAAAGGAAATAAGAACACCTGATTCAGCCATCACCGGTCTGCATCAACAGAGACACTGCAGGCCAAAGTCTACTGAATTTATTATGAAACTTTGGCTGTTTAGATTTATAAAAATCCAGCTCAGGTTTTTTAAATAATTGAGTTTTTTTCATCTTTGCATGTTTGTCAGTACAGCTCCTGTCACCTGTGTCTCTACAGACTGTATCCACTCTCAGCAAAGACCAGGCTGATCCTCGCATGTATATCATTTATGCAGGAAACAAATATTTCTCACTTAAAAGTCACTCTTAGTCTAAAATATATATCAAAATTGTAAGGAGACACACTGTTTAAAACAAACTACTCGAGTTAATGATGAGAGTTCTTACAAAACAATATAATACAAGACCTTGATTTATCCCCAAAGGGAAATTCATTTGTCTGGAATCTCATGGCAAACTGTCTCTGTTAAGTTGACAAACTGTGTAAATCCAGTCAGGTGAGAGGAGAGGGTGACATGGTTAAAGTCTCCTGTTATTATTACAAGTGCCTCGGGATGTTAAGTTGGTATCCTATCATCATCATCATGGAGAATACATGAATACAAGTATTGTTATGATATGACTGAACTCCCTTGGAACATAATACTGCCAACAGTTCATTATTTGGATAACACAACTTCTCCTTGACAGTAATATGTTAAGAGTTGCACTATCTCTCTCAACAAATTAAGTCAGACCTCCTCTTTTCTTCTTACCTCTAACTTTAGCTTCTCTGTCTGATCTTTTGAGAGTGAAGCCAGGTAGGTCCACACTGGAGTGCGAGTTGTTTTGATTCAACCAGGTTTCGATAAAACACTGGAGACTGCACTCACGGTGTGCTTTCTCAGTCTTCACCAATATCTCCAACATGTCCAACAGAAAGGGTTTATATCTCCACCTCCGAGCATTCAACCTTACCTTCACCTCTACACCAGCAGGGCAACCACGAACAAACCTCCTGGTGTCCCCTTGAATTAGATGTTGTTGTCCAGATTTGTTCTGTCTCAATGAAAGGAGCTCTTCTCTTCAATAAACTCTTCTCCCAGCAGATATATCCACCAGCAGCCATCAAAATACAACATAAATATGAAAAAAAATAGAGCAAAATTGCAGAAAATTCAGAGAGACTTTGCTGCCCCGCAGGTATATTCATGACTACTGTACAACCAGATTAGAACCATGAATAACTTACAAGAAAATAGATACAAGGATGAAGATAACATATAAATACAGATAATAAAAGTTAAACCTAAAGTCATTCAAATGATGTTGGAAATTACTTTGGTTTGAACCATCAATCTCCCCAGAATAGTAAATCAATAAACATCATTCAGATTGCTTTCATCCTTTGAGAGTGTATCTGAAAGTACATTGTCACTCATTTCTTTTAGTTTGCTTCAAAAACATTGTCTCAGAAGTCTCACAGTACTGTGACTTCAGATTTGACTCAGACCCGCCCCTCAAAGACATCAGACGTGACTGGGACCAGTGCTTTAGGATCTCATTTTGTACTTCTGTCTCAGTAACACGTGGAGCTCAGTTTTAATATCGCAGTGCTTCTCACACTGAGATCATAATAAAGAAGACCTCTAAAGTGTATTTACAGCACCTTGTTTTTGTTGCAAATGGTATTTGCTCTGCGGGTGATCTGGGAGAGAAAAAGAAAGACTTGGTACAATCCTCCTTTTAATGTAAGCTGATGGCCATCCACCTATACTGAATAGTGACCTTCTCAAATAGCTGTTTTGTGCAGCTGGTAGCTGTTGTTCTCACTTTTGGAGAATTATCAGACCAGGTGATGGTCCACACATTGATCACCTGTTGTTCAAAACCTCAGATGTGTTATTTGGGGTCCTGCTGATGAGTTTTCCAAAGGTCAGACACTGAAGGTGTGCAGAGGAAAGATGTAGGGAGGAGAGAGGTCACAGCACAGTTAAAGAAGTAGAGATGAAGGTGACAGGGGAGGATTCAAGGGTTATATCTGCTATTGGCTGATGTTAGCATTAGTCAGTATGAAAACAATATTATTTGTACAAGGAAATATTGGTTCATATATTGATAAAAATTACATTTCTATAATTTGTAGATCAAAAGTTCAGAGTATCTGTTTGAGAGCTCTTGCACACTGTGTGAACCGACTGTGAGACAGTTTTCTGTTAAATATTTCATGAGACAATCTAGCTTTAGGCTGACACATGTACAAAGAACCAAATATAAACCTTTTCATATTGTCTGCGGTATTTTTATTAATGTACCAGTCAAATAAAAATGTTCTGATTCAGATATTTTAGCAGCCTTTGATTATGCCAGGAGTTCAAAGCAGGGTTTTCAGGTTTGAGGACGTCATATAACACCATCATATTAAGTCAGACACTACAGGAAAATATGCTTAATAACATCTAAACTGAAATGTACTCCCCCACCCCCCAAAAAAATAAGCTAAAATAAACATTAAACATATTTGATGGAGGCTAAAAAAACAATGATTTAAATGATTAACTAAAGTGAACAGGACGAGAGCCAACCAATCTTAAAAAAAATAAAATAAAATAAAAAAATAAATAAATAAGGATATTTATGATAGAAAGGCATTGCATTTTAACACAACAAACAAAGCATTAATCCAGTTAGAAACAGAGTCAGTCTGTTTTTGCTTGATAGATATAGATCGTGTTTTCCTGCAGAGGTCCTCACCTTTTGGGACCTCTAACATCTACATGACCCAGTATTTATATTGATCAGAATCATGATTTAAACTCAGCATGGAAATCACAGATTCGACCTCAGCAGCCCTTTAAAAACGCCAGAATCTTCTCCAACCATCCTCTCAGGGTCAGTCCTCAACCAGGCAGAAAACACGCGACTGTAAATCTTCACATGATCCTCTGCTGCCACCCTGTGTCTCACAATGGACAGTGTCATATGTATGCAGACCTGTAATGCAATTTATATACACATACATGATTCCCCATAGCCATGATATCAGGCTGCTATACATTAATATTGTATATTTATAATGCTGTCTGTTAGCATACATGCAGGACTAAAGAGGTCTGCAGAGTACATTAATATATCAGCTCAATAAAAGCAGCCTCTAGGGAAACAGAAAGAAGCTCAAGCAGCTTTTTTAGAGACAACCTGCTGGAAAGTCATGAGGTTTGAGTCTCAAATTATAGAGCATGTCTTCATGATTACACAAATGACAGAGCTGTTGGTAGAAACAGAAAGGCAGCGGATACAGAAAGCCCTGCTCTGAATTTGTTCTTCATGGTAACAGAGGATATTGATGTCTGGATGAGTCTCTGACTTTATTTCAAGTTTGAACACTGTTAGCTCTATGAGGACACAGCTGTGTTACGTCAGAGACAGCAGGTTGATGTCGTAACATCCATCCACCTGAAAAACAGAACAGAGACAGAGTGCGCTCAGTGAATGTCTCATTCAGACTCAGCTGATTCCTCTCCTCTTTGTTGAAATTGAAAACTGATACTTCTTCTGAACAACAATCAGATCAGTTGTTTCCAAGAAGACATACACCACAGCTGCATCTCCAGTTACAGACATGAGACTGAGAACATTTCATAGAGATGCAGAGAGGAAAAGCTGGGACAGCAGTACATCTGCCAGCCAGCAGCAACATCAGCACCATCTGTTCATTTGTCTGACTGATCCTGGCCCCACCAAGGAGACATCCTGATTTTCTTAACGAGAACAAGCCCGCAGAAAACTAGACGCGGTGAGTCTGAAATGTTTCCTGCTCATTTCTCCCGTTGCAGCGATCCACATTTAGCAGTTTGAGCTTTGCTCTGTTTGAGATTATTTTAAGGAGTTGCTCCACTTCCTGATATTCAGCATGTATAATAACTTGTGCACCTCTGTAAGTTCTGTAGCTCTGTAATAGATAACTCTCAGTTAAAGCTATCGTGGTACTGTTGAAAATATGTGATCAAGGGTTCACATATGGTGTTGTTTCTCTCAAAGGAAGACATTTAAGGTTAACATTTGCAAAGACTACTCAGAGAATTTGAACTTTCATCCCTGGCTGAAGGACTGTACTTGAATGTTTAAGAGCACTCAGCAGTGACACAGCTATCTGACATCCTTAGTTTCTCAAAAAGACTCACATCAAATCGTCCAATAGAGGCCGTGGTCTGGTTGCTCTGCATCACCTCAGTCAGCGCCCACATCTGCTGCAGGCTGGAGGAGACAGTCTGAGGGTCTGGGAGACCCTGCTCCACAGACAGATGAGAAGGGAGGGACATGTAAGAGTGGACAGACAGGAACTTTAGAGCTGCAGACAGGGTGTTAAAAGTACTTATTTCTAAGATTAAAAATGTAAATCTCCCCAGGCTTCTTGAATTTAAAAGAAGAAAAACAAATAAAAACTAGATGCGAGCTCACTACCCTCAGGTGAGGAGGGAAATTAGTTGAAAACATTTTTATAGTTCACTTTTTTCAAACAGCTTTTTTTTTTGTGCATTTACTCACATTAGGGTAAATAAATAATAATCTGCTGTGTTTAAACTAGCTGTAGTTATGATATTTGACCTCCTGCGAGTGGAAAACGGAAAAAAAACTGTTCTACCTCCAGATCAGGATGGTTATCCACCAGGGTCAGGTCAGACAGCCAATCAGAGACCTCCTTCTCCGGGTCCTGGAGGAGAGAGAGGGAGGAAAGTCTTATAACAGGATTACAGTTAAAGGGGAAAACACCTTTATGCTCTTCTGTGTACTTCATAATATTAGATATTATAGTGTTTTCCATGGATGTAGACATGTTTAAACGCAAGCACATTCCTTGTGGAGTTCCCCTTCCTTCTAAACCAACCTGAGAAAAAACAGACGGAGGTAATCAGAAAGCTGTGTTGCCCTAAGGTCACCACTATAGGGGGCTTTGACACATGGACGGTTTTTCATGTGAGTAAAGAAGAATTAATTCTGCAATATCCTCCAGACATTTTAAACTTGGAGTCTCATCTCCAAAAAAGCCAGACAGACCTCTTATCATGTCACCCTCTGAGGGTCACACAGACCCTTCTATCAGCATAAACTATCTATCTAACATTATCTACCAGCAAAATATCCTGAAAGCACCAAACTGAACCTTCAAGTTGGGTGTGACATCGCTTTGAGTGTAATGGCTGCAACTGCTGACCTTGCAGCAAGAAAATAAAACCGTATTGGCTTACAGTGTCATGCACTGATAGGCCACAGTAGCTCAGGAGATAGAGCAGTTGTACAATAACTGGAAGGTTGGTGGTTCGATTCCCCCCTCCTTGGGCAAGACACTTAACACTACACCTACACCTACTCCCGGTGTGTGTCCTGCTCTGGTGTATGGTTGTAAGTGTTGTGTGGTGGTGGAGACCTACGGAGAGGCCGTAGGTGCAAACTGCCTCCAGGGCAGCTGTGACTACTAAGGTAGTTTACCACCAAGAGCGAAACAATGATGTGTCCAATGGAAAGTGCTTTAAGGGTCTCTGATAATACACTATAAAAATCTGATGCATTATTATTATTATTAAAAAAGATATCGAGTATTATGACATGGTAAAAAAATAATAAAAAAAAAATTTAAAAAATAAGGTTTGTATATTCATCCCTTTTTTGGACAAAAACATGTTGACCCCAAAATGGCTCCAGGTGTCAACAAAAATGTCGGCCCCCTGCTGGAGATCTGTTTTCCCTGAGTTAAATCAGCAAAATAGGATCAGCGAAGTCATGAGTGAAATAAGTTTTTGTACATCATTGAATAACTCACCTTCATATCTCTGACATTTACATCTCATCCTTCTTATTTGTGTTTCTTTACCACTCTGGGTTCATTTTCTACCAATTAAAAATCAAACAAACCAACAAACACCTAAAACATGTTTCCAAACTGACCGGCTCTGTGTGAGGATATATCTTGATCTCTTCCAGGCTGAAGGTGAGCCAGGCAGCAGACGGCTGTCTCAGGATCAGTCTGACTGACGTCACATTATCCGGCTCTACCTGCATCTGAACAAACAAACAACAATAAATCAAAATAAAAAAACTGTAAAAACCGAGTAAAAAATGGTACTTTGTATTTGTTTGAGAAGGGGATTCATTCCACACCTCATGTAGAAAAACAACAGGCCTGATAACATATGAGTCAGACTTTATTTTTACACTGAAACCTTCTTTAAAGAGAGTATAACAAAAACTAATGAAATCAAATAATGAATACTGAATTATTTGAAAAATAAAGATTGAAATAAGCTCAAACTTAGCTCTTTAGCTCTTAAGTGCCTAATTTATACCGTTCAAATCTAATCAAATGTTTGATAGTGTTGTCATACCACAAGTAGTTTCTTCTTGCTTTTGCTGGATATGCCAACAGTGATCACACCGCATGACTAAAGAAGCTGGGATTAAACCAGCAACCCTAAGTATGAGAAAAGACTGACTCTAACACAATGACACGACTGCAAAAACAACCCATTTTTTAATAGAGAGGAACAGCAGAGGTAAAAATCTGCCTCCATGTTTATCTATGCAAACATCAGTGGCAAAAGAAACATCTGACATTTATCAAATCTCTCTGTTGTGTCTGGCTGATCCCCGTCCCTTCAACATAAAACCCTGTAAAACATATGAGGAGTATTTTCAGACAAAGCCCTGCTGTTTAGTTTGATTTAAAAATGTTGTTGTGACACTTTTATTAAGTTTCTGTCTTAGTTTCAGTCCCCATACAGAGATTCCCTGCAGTCTCAGGATACAGTGAACATCCTTTAAGCCTTACTATAACAAATAGCAAATGAACATGACTTACACTCATAATTATCCTCTAAACTCTGTCAGACTCAGAGCACCATCTGAAGTAAACACAAAGTAAACCAGTAGTCACCATCTGGCTCTATTTACAGCGATAATAAACCAGAAATTAAAAAAAATGCTCAGTCTGATTGTCTCTTTAAATCTACATTAAAATGCTTACAGAGCTTTTCTTACAGACAAGCTGTTCAGTTTTAAACTCTTAGATCTGACTGGAGTTCAGCTCCAGCTCTATGACAAAAAGCAGTTGTTTAAAGTCACATGGATAAAAGTTTGAGTCTATCTAGACAAGATTGTGGAGTAGTTACACAAGTTTGTGCATGTTAAAGTTTGTGGCTGTGTCAAACACTTTGGAGCACAGCTACATTCCTCCTCATCTAAAAGGAGTTGTAATCAAACTTCAAACTTGTTGCACTGTTATTTATCTATTTTTTATTTTTTACTTTTATCCACCTATAATTACTTTTGAAAGCATGAGACTCTTACATGTGTTGATTGAAATTTCTTAATCACACACACACAGACTCCGCCCACCTGTTTTACACAGTCACAAACCTGTGTCCTGTGGATGGAGTAGTAGTCCTGGGACCCCCCCTCAGTGTGGGGGTTGTCCATCAGAGGCAGGTCTCTCAGCGCTGTAGACCACTTGGAGGGGGCCTCCTGCCCGGGGCTCCTCCTCAGCAGACGCACAGTTAGGTAGGCGGTATAGTAGTTCTTAAAGGTGATCTCCTCCACCTGTAACAATCAGACGCCGTAACACTTATTAAAAAAATGCTGGAATTCATCACTGCATGATTGAAGCTGATGGATGTATCAGTTTGGATGGCATTCAAGAACAAAAATTATGACTTTCAGCTGCTTTTTACCATCTACTCACACAAATCTGACTTTTACTGCTATCATATACAAATATAAGCTCTGCGCTGCCTTGCTGGATGAAATGACAAAAAGCGCATTTTCTTGAACAGTATATCAGACTCATTACACTGTCTCTGGTTTACAGTGAATCCGCACCTATTGTTGAGGAAACACTGACTCTGCCAAATCCCAGTATTCCCCCTGAAAGCAGCGGTGCAGATAATCCTTCATGCATTAACTGGCTGCAGGCGGAGGACTTTGAAGCTGTGAGCTAATGAGGAGCTGCTCTGCTTTAAAAATGACTCTTAATTAGCACTAAATGATAAAAAATTGGGTCAAAGCCCAAAATGTTTGAAGTCCCCCTCTCCTCAGGAACACAGCGAGTCTTTTAAACTCCTGTTTTGCTTGTATGTGAGTTATTTTCTGCTTTATTAGACAGTGCCGCCGGGAGACAGCAGGAGTTTTGGATTTAATGAAGTTTAAGGGAAAGTTGTACTTTCAGGATGCATATGCAGGCTGGAGGATAAGCAAACGTCTAATACTGAAGGGATTAAACTTCTTCTTCATAACACAGTCAGTTTACTCCATGTAATAGACCTGAAGTAGGTTCTCAGGTGGATTTAGAGCAAGCTCACTTTAAAATGCTTTTTTTTAATTAGCTTTATAGAAGCATGCGCACCTCAATAATTCATCTAATGCAAATATTAAAAAATTAAAACATAATGGATGACACATTTCTTTTTTAATATATGCTCACATTGACAGGTTTTCCAAAGGGGAGGGTGACGTCCACCACGCAGACGCCAGAGTGGGCAGGGTCTGTCTTTGTCTCTCCAATGTGCAGGTAAACAGGAGGTTTGATGGTACAGCTGACAGGTTTGATCTCATCCCCGCTCTCGCTCATGTTCTGGAGAAGAACCAGAGTTAAACAGTTTAATAACAAAACTTGTTTCGGAAGTTATAAATAAAAGGTCATTAGCTGCCACTGGCTTCTCCTGAAGTCACTCTTAAAGGTACCTGTGAGGCTGGATGTTTTTATGTCAGCTTTTTGATTTGTTTGTTTGTTTGTTTGTTTGTTTGTTTGTTTGTTTTTTGGGGGGGCATTAAACAACTTTACACTCATTCCTGGGGTACTTGTGCATCCTCTCCTCTGTTCGCTATTTTGAATATAAGATGGAAAATCCCAAACTGACAAAATCATGCCGAAATAATAATGCATCTCCAGAGTGCGCCAGTTTCTCTCAAAAGCCAATGCAGAGACTCTAATTCATGCTTTTATCACCTGCAGAATTGACCGATGCAATGCTCTCCTCTCTGGTCTTCCTAAAAAGAACATTTCACAGCTTCAGCCTCTACAAAATTCTGCTGCACACATGCTGACGAAGACCAGGAAGAGAGCCCACATCACACCAGTTTTAAAATGTCTGCATTGGCTACCTGTGTCCTTCAGCGTAGATTTTAAGGTTCTTTTATTAGTTTTTAAAGCTCTTAATGGTCTTTTTCCTTCTTATTTTTCTGATTTGCTTCTACCGTATGAACCTAGTAGAGCCCTCAGGTCTTCAGGTAGTGGTCTTTTAATCGTTCCCAAAGTAAAAACTAAAAAATATGGTGAATCATCATTCCAACATTACGGTCCCCATCTGTGGAACAGCCTACCTGCAGACCTGAGAGCGACACCTACAGTTCATATTTTCAAAAGTAAGCTAAAGACCTACCATTTTAGTCTTGCTTTTAGGTGAATTTTGGTTTAATCTTGATTTACGCTATTTTAGTCCTAGAGTAATTATTTTGTGTTTTATTTCCTCTTTTTTAATTTACTTTCTTTTATTGTTTGATTTTTAACACTTTTATTTAATTAACTTTTAACGTTTTATGACCCTTATTATATTTTATCATGATTTTAACGTTTTAGTGCGAGATCCAGTTGAAGTTGAAGTGTCCTGGTCTTTTGTGTCTGCATCTGTGTGTGAGCGTGTGAGTGCTGTACGTGTTGAATGAGGTTGGGAGGGTGGGTGGGGTTTGGCATTTGTTTTTTATTTTAATTTTATTTCATTGTTTTTTAATATCCTGTGCGAATGGACAGCACTTTGTGCTACATTCCCTGTATGAAAAGTGCTTAAAAAATAAAGATTGATTGATTGAGTGAGTGACAAATGTTTGGATATTTTTGTCTCGTGATTGAGACATGGGACTGTCACCTGTTTGGCCAAAAATGGCAGTTAAAGGGCCCTTATCCAAAACATCTCATGTAAATGCTCTCTCTCTCTCTTCATATGTACGTTAATCATTCTTAATTATTATAATCAAAGGGGTTAATGCCAAATGTTTTAAAAGCTTTTTTTAAACTCTAAGGAAAGGTCTGGATGTCTTCTGAATGGTACACACAGTATCATTATAAGATCTGATAACGTTTTAGAAATATTCGTTTTAGACTCATGTCCACATCAGAGGACAAAAATGAATAACTGGGTTCAAGAAGAATCGTAAATGTGAAAAACAGACTTCAGACATCTGTTTACTGTGTGTTAGCACCATGGACAGCGACAGTGAAGGTATACACACACACACACACACACACACACACACACACACACACACACACACACACACACACACACACACACAGAGGAGAACGAGGCCTGTCCATGAACAACATCACGCCCAAAAATATTAAAAAAGGACGAAACTGAACAGCCAAAGAGACAGTCAGGTTAGCATTAAAGCTAACAGAGCAGCTGAGAGAACTGACCCAGCGGCTAACGTCGACGGATGTTTCGGTATTTTCTTAACATACGAGGGTTGAAATAATCTTAAAGTGACTTTGTCTTATTCTAGGACTTACCTCTCCTTCTGTCGTCAACTGAAACAATCACTGAAACCTCTCTGATGAAGAATGAAAAGGCAGGAACGCTTCAGCCCGCAGATGCTTCCATGTCAAAGTTACTTCCTGGTCGTAACCAAGGCGACCGTGAGAGTCTTAAAGGGCCAGCAGCACTCTCTCTGACTGTGTTACCTTCTGACAGCGCTCTGATCAACGTCTGCCTTACAGTAGAAAGCCTTCTCTGGGTTATGCCACTCTTTTTTTTCACATACTGACTTGCATGTCCTCTGTTTGGGAGACTTTCACATTTTACCTCATAACTCACAGACTTCTATAAATAAACTTGTTATATTTTTTTATAGAGGGAGAAAGGGATATGTGCACATATTATCAAAGCTATTTTGATAGATATGAACTGATTTGTTCAGTGTAAAGGGGAAAAAAAGCCACAGCATCTCAATCACCTCCATTATTACTGAAGATTATAACAAAAGAAAAGATATTTAAAGTTTATTTTTTGAATATTATTGAGTTATTTCATACTTCAGGGAATTGCATGCATTCAAGAAAAAGTAAAATATATGCATTTTTTAATAATCATAATAATCAGCCTCCTGCTCAAAAATAATAATTTAATGATTTAATGATAATTTTTTATATGTAATTGAACTTTAATTAATTAAAATAAGTCAAATTTGTTTTTTAATTGAACAAATTGCTGGTGTTTTATTATCAGTCTTTAACCACATACTGTGTATTTGGTGAGATAAACATATTGATACAATTTAACCATGAGACCCCACTGAGGCAGCATAAAATACATTTATAATAAAAAAAAAAGCTAAAAAAAACTATCTGTATTTATATCAAGAGAAATATATGATCATTATAGAACTTCTTAAAAAAAGAAAAAAAAAACATCTGCAACAGCTGGTAGTCAAGAAAATGAAGACACTCACTAATTAGAACTCAATTATAGTGTTATTTTCAATTACAAAGCTATTATAATTACCTCTGACCTGCAGGCATGATATAGTTCCAGATATCAGATCATAAGACCACAGTTAAAAGCATAGCATAAATCTTGTTCTTTTTTTTTTAATACCCCAGGGGTGAAATATAGCCTCATTGTTTTAAAGTAGATTAAGGGAGAATCAAACAGCAAATGTGCAGAGTTCATGTGTTATATCTGCCCAACTTATCAGATGCCTATCAGCAGTTTTTAATTTTTTTTTTTGCTTTTACTTTTGAGCAATTCTTAGCCCTTTTGAAGTCTAAATGATTTAACTTAAATGTGATTACTTTTTGAACTAGTTATCCATTCTACTTTTCAAATTTTCAATCCTATGAAATTAAGTCCTTGGGTTTTGGTCAAATGAACACTTGAAATCAAAAGACAACTCCCTAGACTTTAAAAACTAGTGAATATTTCCTGATTTTCTTCCAGAACAGCAGTTAGTCTCGTGGAAATGAAAGTTGAAGGGAGAAATACCACTGACTCTTATCAAACTTCCTGCTGCTGCAGAAACATCACTGTTAATGCAGACCAGCAGAGGGCATTGTTGCTCCATGTCTCACACCTACAACTCTGGGAAGTGGGAAGAGGGTGTTAAATACTGAAAGTCCTCCTCCATCTTCTACCTCTCTGAGAAAACATCCTGTCTCCTCAGGTGATTGATGCTCCTCCTCACCTGCAGCCTCTTCCTCGTCTCAGAAAGATTCAGGTGAGCAGCCTGCTATCAGTCTGAGACAGCACACCTACACCTTTATCAGTCTGAGGCAGGAATCAGCTGCTCCTCCTCTCTGAACATGTAATGATATCCTGTAAATCTGAAACAAGGTGTATGCTGTGTTTCATATCAGAGCTGGAGGAGAAAAATCACCTGATGTTTTCACACTCTGATATTTTCAGTTTTTCTGGACAGGGAAAGAAAAAAAAGAAAAAGAAAAACCATACAGAGAAAAATATGACTGATGGAGAGAGTTACACCCAACAACCATATTTACTAAAGTTTACAGATTCATGTTCGGTGTTTGTTGCAAATCCTAAACTTTTTTTTAACAAGTGGGTTTAGTTAAAATTTATATTTTTATTTTGCTTAAACACACAATTATAAAAGACTTTTGATGGAACAAACACTGAGTATTGTACTTTTTCAAAACTATGAGACCTAAAAATCACACGTAAAGTGGCCCAAGTTCTTGCATCATCCTAAAAAAGTCTTTTAATTCAAGGGTTGTCCGTCTGTGAATCACAAAGCATCTTGGTATATGGTGTAAAATGTAAGACTGACATAATGGTCCCATCGGTTGGGAATCTGGGCTATTCACCCATGCAGCATGCAACTAACTGAGAATATTAATGAGACTAAACAGGATCAATTATGCACACAGTACTAAATAAAGCCATGTGAGCCAACAACCAGAATAAGAAAATAACAGCCTACCTTTCATGGATGTAAAGCACCTGAGGCTCCAAGACATCTTTAGATCCCGTCTGAAACTGTTGGCATGTGTGAAATGTACTCATCTGTACATTTTGACATTCCCACATCGTTTGTGTCGTGCAGTGAAATTATTTCAGTGGATGTAACATTAATCCATGCATCAACATGACTTATTCAGTGACCTGTGTGTGTTTTCTGTGATTTTTTTTTTTCTTTTTCTAGTGTATTTTATCGGAAAGTGAAAGTCAACGCTGTGTATGCCTGGCTGTCCGTGATGTTTCCCTAAACAACAGGAAACCACCAACAGCCATGATCACCATCCAAAACAGATAAGGGGAAGTAACATTGCTGTTTAAACTTATGTGTGGAGTTTTTATCTGATTACAAAAAAGGCTAAAAATAACAATGAGTCCATTTGACAAACAAGACAGGTCTGCTTTGGACTTTGTTGGACTGTGCAAAGACGTTTCATGTGGTTTATTTCTTGTCTGTTTACATGCAGGACTGACTCAAGTTGGGAGTCAAAATTCAATTGAAATAAAAAAAAAAATCGGTCACAAAGAAACTCCAAAGAAGAAAGTGTCTCTGATTGATTTTGCAGACTGCACATGCTTGTCAACATTATACCCAGCCACAGACCATTGAGAGAGGGAGGCAGAAACATGACTGGATTATTGGATGTGAAGAACTGTCCTGATGATAAGGCTTACAGTTTTCAGTCTCCATTTTGACCTTTATTTCATTTGATTTGTTAGAGTTCTCCTGTAAGATGATATCAGATACTCTATCCTGTTATCTGCTTCAACAGAGGACCTCCACCCTCTTCATATGACTGAAACCTGCCCTGATATTTACAGTGTGATATCAGTCTACCAGCTCATATAACAGTAAAGGTCTTATTTCTAAAGGTCAGTCCAGCAGTGGTATGAGGTTTCTTCCTGTCTTGGTGTAAGGCATCTGGAGCCCGTGTTCTTCCTCTATATTGTCTGTTTTATTCTTAGATTTCTGTTTATATCACAGACTTAAACCACATTCTGAAAATGTTTGTCCTATTCAAACATCTTCATCCTGCCAACTCTTCCTGCTTCCTCTACATTTTACAACCGCCTCCATCCAAGCTCGTCCTCATTACACTGTGTCTGATTTAACTAGTGTCATATGAATTGTTACTGAGGCTGCTGGGGGTCTTTGATGCTGCTCTCCCTTCCTGGTTTACCAAGTGTTCATGGGTGATTTCCAGCGTAAAAAAAAAACAATATTACTCTGTCTATTGCACTGCTACTCTCTTTTTATTTCATGAGTTTATTGGTCTAAAAATTATTAAATGACTTAATTTGTTGCTGCCAACATCTATGCACATCAATACACGATGTAGGAACAGTGTGCTCTGCCCGCCTCAGGCTTTGGCATCCCACATGTGCACAGAGCAGAGAGCTCTCACAACAGAAGTGCACTGCTTAATATAACAAAAAATTACCGTATAAACCTGAATACAAGACGCCCTGATTATAGGCCAAGGGTGAACAAAGGCTCTGCAGGCCCAGTTTTACAGGGGTACAAAAGCATGCATTGTACCCTTCTCAAAATTAAGAGGCCAAGTCTATTACATCCATAGTCATGATGTGACCTGTCCTGCACACACACACACACACACACACACACACACACACACACACACACACACACACACACACACACACACACACACACACACACACACACACACACACACACACACACACACGAGCAAACAACCAACCAACAGGCTTCACATGTATAATCAGTGTTTCACACACAGACCGGAGAACACCAGCTCCAAATCCTTCTGTTGCTTTTATTTGAACAGGACACGACAATAATTCACACACTTCCAGCTGGCTTGTCCTACATCCATAAAACACATTAAAAACACATAAAAACACACACACAAAAAAAAAAAAAAAAAACACAAGTTTACAAACTATTACCCATCTCATTTGTGCAGAGAGGTAAGACATTTATTTTGCACCTCGTGTTTTTTTGTTTGATGGTTATTCTGAACTGGCAGGATAGATTATTTCGACAAATACTTTTGAAATGTTCTTGCTTGGTTGATTTTGAAACATAAAAATTCAGATTTGTTCTCCAAGGATGATGTGTGGAGCTCATAATCCAGAGTCACTTTGTTCCAGTGCCCTGCTGCCCTGACCTCTCACTGGGTATTTGGGTCTGCTGATTGCATACAGCCTCTGTTCATAGTTTACAAACCATTCAATTTATTGCCTTAGTTTGACTGAAACAGGACTTTTACAATTCGTGTTAACATTTAAGTCTGACCAAATTTGCACTAAATCAAACTTTACAAAGCTCAAATTAGTTGTGTATGTAAATGTACCTTTGAAGTTTTCCACCAGCAAAATTTCTGGCCTCTCTAAGCAGGGTGATTTTAAGCATGCTGTGCTTTTGGATTTGATATTGTGACACAACGATAAAATGTTTTATTCAACAGTGTTGAAACTGTTAATAACTAAATCCTGACCTTACTTTTGACAAAGATGTACTTTGTCAATAGAAAACTTCACTTTGATTCAGGTTGATACTCTTTACATACTCTGTCATTATCTTTTATGAAATTGCTCCTTATTTAAATGATACAGATGTCATTACACCTGCTTGTTTTCATAGATATATCCTATGGCCGTCTCACTGCTCGGAAAAAGTCTGGGTAAAATCACATGTGTAGATGTGCAGCTAAAATTTCTTGAATATTACGTGAAGTTTCTAGGAGTTTTGTGCATGTGTGAAAACAGCTTATTTTTCCAGCTCCAGAGCCCTCCATTTCCCCTCTATAAGATACAGTATGGCAGTCGTTCATGCATTCTGCTGATTGCGTTTGAAGCAGAGGGAGCTGGGATTTCAAAGCTCCCAGATCAGTCAGTGTGGGAAGCTGGCAGCGAGCAGCTCTCTGCAGAAACAATCCTCTTTCTCCCAGATGGTCTGCAGGAGCAGAGGAGCTGCAGGGGCCTCCTACCCATCCAAAACGCCATGTCCTGTGGGTTTTTATCTCTGAGACCCAAACCTCTGGATCCCACTCTGTCTCTCTGGCTGGCTTTCTTTCCTCTCCTCCTCCTTTCTTTTGTCATCCATTCCTCATTCTGTTCATTTCTGTGAGTCTGCCAGTCATCAGAGCCATCTGTCTGGTTTCTCCGTGATAAAAAGCTGTTTTTGAAGCCAGATTTACCAGGATGCTTTCTCTCTCTCTCTCTCCCTTTCCCTCTGTTTGTGAGCCCCACTCCTGCAGGGTAAAACACCTCTGAGATGAGGCAGAGAGAGGCTTCATTCAGCCCGGTTACTTATATGTTCCTTACATAAGAGCATAGCTGAGGTGTCACTCTTTTGTGTAGAACATGTAATCGACAAATCCCCGCCATTCTCCTCTCCAAGGAACACACGACAACCTCAAGAGAATAGAAGTGAAGGAGGAGAGAGGGAGGGAGTATTTGTGACAGTGGAATTACATGAAGACACATTTTAAGGTGCCAAAATGAATGAAGAAATTCAGAAAACTTTAACATTCAAGCCTTGAGCGCTCCATAGTTCCACTTAGAGTTGAGAAAGCTCAAAATTGAAGTTTTTGCAGGGTTGGTGAGCTGCTTTATGACGAAAAGAAACAACCCCACAATAAAAAACTTCAATTCAAAAGTTTACAGAGGTTTATTTTAAAGAACCTCAGAGGCAGAGAAAGCAGGATTTTCTTTTAACAGTGAAGCAAAATAATCCCCGGGAGCGAGACGCACTGCAATCTAAGAAAACGCACAAAAAGCACAACAAAATACACACAATGAATGCCCCGAGAACATGCTAAACATATAATAACTCCTCGAAAGCTTTAATAACAACATTTAGAGCCACATTTTCAAGGGAAGCTTTCTACCACCTTCACAATATCGCAAATATCTAACATATCCTGGAAAGCTTGTGCGTGTATTCGATACCTCTGGGTTAGATTATTGAAATTCCATTTTATCAGCATGTCAGTAAGTCTCTAAACACTCTTCAGCAGGTCCAAAACCTGCAGATCCAGCTCTAAATCCAGCTAAGAACAGAGGGAACATCTTTTTTATTTCTGCATCTCCTTCCAGTCAGTCTGGATCTGTTGAAGGTTCATGGTAAATTTATGGTAGGTCTCTCAAGGTAATTTTAGAAAAGTATAGCTAACTTGAATCCACAGTATTTTAGTATTCTTCAAGACAGTTTGTATGAGTTGAATGTCTCCAGTAAGTGCTTCATCAACAACGTATGTCGATCAGCTAGGCCCCTTAAATGAGAACCTTTATGCAAGCTAGGCTACAGCTTTCATCAGACAGGGTGACTCTGACACGTCATTCAGCAAACTTTAAAGTCCGAATCCGATTTTTTTACTACTTAAAGTGTTCTCAGTGGTCTTTAAATTGTGATTATTAAGTTTTTACTAAAAATCACATTACCTGTGTCATTTTCAATGACTTTTCTTCTACAGAGCTCCAGTAGATCATCAAAAATTCATCTCTGAGTCATGGGCGGAGACAGCACACTCTACACAGTCGTCTTCACGTTAGCTTGTAGCCTAACATTGTTGGTGTAGTAGAAGAAGCAGGTAACTTAGGAGTTATTCAGCTCTCAGACACTAATGCCTCTAGGGACATGAGGAAAGCTAATATCATTGTAACTCTACTATTGGGCTATGTATATTTGCAAGATTCTGTTTCTTAAGGAGCCTGAGGTGTGGGTGAATGATACACAGACAAATGCATTTTTTAAATGTTTTGTATTAAAATAATACTTTCACAGAATAAACAACAAAAAAGAAAACAAAACAATTATTGCAAAGATGGTCGAGATTTTGTCCAGGAGAAAAGAAAAATAATGCTTGTGAACAATTCCAACCTATTATCAGGGATAAACAAAATAATACCATACAATCCAAAGTTTTTCTGTTCCTGGGTAAAAGCAGGCACTTCTCTAGGTGGTTCGTATCCTACCACAGTTTTCTGGGGTTAGCTCGCCATCTGGTTGAGTTGATTGTTGAATTACTGGTTGGAGTTATAGTTATATAGAGGGTGGAGTTGATAGTGATGATCTATAGTCCAACACAAAAACCTGACCTTGATTTTCTTCGGTTACACTCCCTCTCTCTTTCACCGTCCAACAGCAAACATGGCATAAAACTCAAAGATCGCAGAGTTTACTAGCTGAAATGGGACACGTGCTCTTTATGTGAGACACCAGCGACCATGCTGCAACCACAGCGGAAATGCAAAAGGGGAGTGAATAGGTAAGCTCCCGAACTTAAAGGAAATTGGGGAGTTGGGACAACGACCAGAAGTTGCCCTATATAAGCTTTTAACTGTGGGTTACATCATAATTAGCTTTCTTACGAGCATTGCAATCCACTAATGCACATGCTTGTTTCCTGATAGTCCTCTGTATTTCTCATCTATATGCAAAGTGTGGCCTGCATAATGGGGCTCCGGGGCGGAGCTTGGATTGGTTACCTACTAAATTTCACTGTATCTGAACCTGCCGTTTGGGTCCGCCAGAGATTCACAGCAATTTGAATGAAGAAATACCCTGAAAAGCAATTTTGCATTTAGTTTCCTCATGATATGTCATGTAGCATCAGAAAAATTCCATATGTACACATAAAAAACGAGAAAAACATTATTTTCATCGAAATGGGTCTTTAAGACTCTGGCCAAACACTGACCCAGCTTTAGTCATGCTTTGGGAAAGACCTCCTTGCAGCCTCTCATTCAACGGGCTGAGCTGACCCACATCCATTGTGGCTAAAACACTTTGTAGTTACATGTAACTCATACAACTTCACTTCACAAATACTGAGGAGTTTTTACTGGTTATGAAACAGAGTGATCCAAACAGTGATGCCTTTATAACACTTACTGTACAGAAGCAAACAATTTATTTAAAGACACACAAATGCAAAAACAAAAACTCTGCTCTGGTAGAAAAGTTTGGTGAATGTCTTGAGAAAGACTTCTTCAAACCTGCCTCAGTGAGCTTTATAACAAAGTTTACCCCTCAGAGTTCAAGGCTGATGTAGGTTTGAGCATCCAGAGGCATCAGGAGAGAATGAAAAACAGGAGAAACAAACAAACATCATGTGGCAAAGATATTTCATAACTCTGGCAGAAACAGGAGAGCCTCACAGTGGTGCAGCTCATGAGTCCAGTGCTTGAGATGAGAGTTATTTTGCAGAAAGTCGGTAAAGTAGGAAAAAAAGTCCCTGTTTGTGTGCAGAGCTTTGTCCTGCTGGTTTAAAGACACTGAGATGGTCTAAGCCGGAGAGTCCACCCTGTCAGAGTCATCTCCTCTCATATCGATCTGCGGCTTCACCACATTTCCTCTGGATGGATTACACCCACATGTCAGGGCTTTTCTTTCAGCTCTTTTGCTGTCATTTCAATTTTAAAAACAAGCAAAGCATTGTGCTATTTAAGAACCATGTTTCAAACACAAAATGGTAAATCCCCTATTGCATACAGTTATTATTTTTGCATGTTTTGTTTACTTTTTGATGTAATCAAACACTGAATCAGAAATTAAAAATGGCAAATGAAGGAGAGGACTAAGTGCATCAGGAATGAGTGCAAAGTCCCTCTACTCTCACAGTTAATATAAACTATATTTTCCCACTGAATGCTTCTTCATTCTCTTCTTAATGCCAGGAGAAGCATCATCTATCAACCTCATTTAAAAAAACATTGACAGACTTTGACCAGGCTATAAAGTCTCCCCATGTTATTTTCCTGTGGACTGTGAAAGACCTCCCACTATTATCTGTATTAAAGTCTCTAAACCAGGACGTGCATGAATTTTCTGTCAACCGTCACCTTGCACGATGCCCTTAAATCTATTTTATTAACTGGATGAACTTGTAACAGGATGTATTTCCTCTTCTTTTTTTTTAATTCATTTTTCAAAGATATGATCTGTGACTGTTCCGCATCCAACACTACAGGGATGTTTTCAGTCTGAAGATGTTCCCCGTTCCTCATCACACATTCACGTCTGTCTTTTAATCCTCACTTCTGAAATGAAAATCTGGTTTATTTCTGTCACAAAATCAGCAAAAGTACTTTTTTTTGCGGTCTATCTCATTATTTTTTTTAAAATATCACACGGTAAAGAGTGAGGACAACATGAAATTGAGCTGGCATCATCATTGCTGCCCAACCCCCTCCTCAGGATGATTTTATCGTTTCTGAACACGGTGCTGATTTGCAGGTAGCTCCGAGCTGTATGATTTAAGACTTTATTGATTGACATGAAATGAGAGCACTCTGAGGAGGAACAGGTTTTTAATGATACCAAACTGAAGATCTCTGGCTCACAGTCTCTGAGGAGGTTTTCTGCTGTAATAGATCGCAGAAAAGATGAGCCCCAAATTTATGATCTCTTTCTAAAGAGTTCATTGTTTTCACTTTTTCAATCTCCTAACAAAGAAGCAACGAAGGAATTTCAGTTCACTTTATGAGCAGTGCTGCCAAAGGACCAAACTATTGATTTATTCTTTTTGATATTTTATACCAGCCACAAGCATCACATTCAATTCAAGTCAGTAAAGTTAGTTTATAATGCAGAAAAAAGTCACAGAGTGCTTTACATAAATAAAACATACCAGAGGAGAAATTATATAAAACATGTATTACTGCATGAGGCACAGCTTTAGGTGTTTGAGAAACACAGATGCCACAAATGGTTACTTCTGGTGCACTGAAAGAAGAGAGGTTACCAGAGGTCATGTCCAGATGCTGCAGAGCA
The DNA here is from genome assembly GCA_962446985.1 of Xyrichtys novacula. Classification (NCBI taxonomy): domain Eukaryota; kingdom Metazoa; phylum Chordata; class Actinopteri; order Labriformes; family Labridae; genus Xyrichtys; species Xyrichtys novacula. The sequence goes on from OY660865.1 coordinate 23,781,426, forward strand.
TTTCAGAGTTTTGGAGCTGTTGCCTGGAGGGCTCTGTCACCACAGGACTTTAGGTGTGTTCAAGAAAAAGAGAGTACTTTAAACATAAGGGGCTTTTGACTGTGGGAACCTTCCTCTGGTACTGGAGACCTTTAGTTTGACTGCAGGAACAGTTGCAGAGTACATGATATTCCACTTGAAAAGGCCCTACTTAGGGGCATAGACTGTATATAGAATGGACTCCGTCAGCCTCCTTGCTGGTTGAAGCCACCGTGAAAACAGCACCCTCTGGTAGCAGGCTGCAGTACAGGTCATAAATCCCGCCTCCTTCAGGCTTCCCTATGGAGATGTGGACAAACTTTAGAAATGTATTACACAGAATATAAACTTTTCTCCCCCCTGCTTGTGATGTTGACATGTTATTGTAAGACTGGTTTGTGCTCAAGTTCTCTTTTTCTGTACAGCTCCATTTTTAAAAGTTATTAGGGGGTTCATGTTTTCTATGATTAACACTTGATACATCCTATGGGTGAACGAAGATTATGTAGCTCACCCGCGGGATACGCTGTTTGAGCCGAGCGTCATCACAGCAACTCTCTCCCACTGAATGCGTACAATGCTACTGCGCAAGTGGTGGAGTGCGTACAATGCTACTGCGCAATGTTAGTTTCAAGAAGTGGAGAAAAATCGCAGAATTACTGAGAGCTTTTTGGCTTCAAATCTGTATACTGGCGGAAGGCAGAACCAAGTTGTCTATAGTTTATACAGTCTATGCTTAGGAGTAATACTTTTCAAAGGTCCAAAAACTTCAGAGTACGGAGATGGGCGAGTCCATCGACTGCAGTGGGGTGACGCTCCTCAAGGAAGAACATTTATGATCATTTCTTCATTGAAATGCAAACAGACTGAGACACTAAGGCAGAAAAACTACCGCGTCTGTAGTGCAAGATAATCAATATGGTGATATAGCTGCGTCCCCCAGCTGCAGTCGATGGACTCGCCCGGAGGTCTCTGTACAAACAAGCAGCTGCTGGAAGAGAGTGGGTGAGTTGTGTTCAGTCTCTTTGCTAAAGAAACCAGGCAAAGTTAAGAGATGTTTGGTGGCTAGTTCTATGGCTGAGACCCTATATGTACTGTTGATGAAGTTAGGTGCTGCTCTGAGCATTATTTGTGGCTATGGAGTGGCATTTTGGTTGAGCACGTGGCTCTCTGTATTGCTATTGTGCGGCCGTTGCTAAAGTCGGTATAACTAGAGAAGCAAGCAGTTGGCAACATTCATCTCTCGAGGGGGTGTCTAACTCAGTGTTACGGTGTGTTTGACCCTAACTTAATTTTACGCTGGAATATCCCTTTAAGGGGTTAATTCCTTCAGGAAACAATGTTGTTTACATTAGAAACAGCTTACCTGCTGGCAACACTGTAAAAGTTCAGCAGAGACCCGAATAAAGAACAAATTCTCTCCTCTGCATTGCTGATATTACACAATACAGATGCGTCAACGCTGTAACTTTAATGAAACAACCCTGACACTTGTTTTAATGTCCTGACATTAACATATAACTTCAACTTGAGAGTCATTTCACTTTATGTCTGGACGTTACAAAGATGAACAAGCTGAGTTCAAGCTGATCCTCCTCCATGCCCTCATCCTACCTCTCACTTCACACTAAAGAAAGTGTTTTATTGTTTCTCCCTCAGGAAATGTTTTATCTGTGAGGTTTTTCAGAGATGTCAGGGTCTATTTCTGACTCCTGTTTTCTCTTAATCATACTTTAAAGAATGGTTTTAGAGAGCAGAGGGAGAGAAAAAAAATGAGGGGCCAGTGAAAGACTGAGTTTGAAAAGAGTTGTATATGAAAAGAAAATAGAGAAGGAGATTTGTGATGTCGTCAAAAAGAAGAGAAATGATCCTTGGAACTCTGTCTGATTTTTCGCCTGGAGAAGCACACACAGAGCCAGCAGTGCAAACACCTGCAGATTTTTATTTTCCATGCATTTGTTATCAGCGCCGTGTTTTATACGGAGCTCCTGTAATGGTGCGGTAAATCACAGCTGACAGGCTGGGAACAGTCGCAGGGCCACCTCTCCTTTAAAGGAAAGACAAATGATGGAGAAAGGAGTTCAGTTATTAAAAGCTCAGACATCTGAGTTGAATAAGAGACTGAGAAATACTGTTTCTGTCAGTGCGAACTGGATGTTTCACATAGTTCAATTTAGCTCTTTGAAGTAGTTCGAACTTACAAATATTCTAATTTGTGTTGTTTACTTCATTTAAGGGATAATTTGGTCTTTTTGAAGTGGATTTTATGGGGCGCTTCGTTGAAAGAGCGTGTTTAAAACATTCAGACCATGCTTATAATCGAAGCTAAAAATTAACCTGTGGCCACAAAATAAAAAAAGAAATACTAGTAGTTTAACCATGCCTGGACCTTAAAGTATACGCGTGATTATCTGCCAACTCCAAATACAAAACTATGCACCAAATGAAATGAAAACACTTGGAGGCCAAACTTTGCCTCCAAGTCTATATCAGTGTAAGTTGATGACGCCTATAACAGACTAAACCTATCACAGTCAAATATCAAATCTTTAGCAGACTAGGCCTATAACAGACTAAGCTCATAGCAAACAAAAACCTGTTGTCACCTGAGTCAATAACAGTGTCAGCCAAAAGCAGTGTAAGCTTAAAGCAAATTAAACCTATACAGACTCTGGGCTCTATTTACGTGCCTCGCCGGTGAGGCGGCGGAGGGTGGTGGAACCCGCGCAGTGGTATTTTCGTCTGGTGGAGCCCGGCGTTCAGCCAGTTTGGTATTTTCGTGGACTGAGGTGCACCGAGGTGCACCAAGCTGGGCGTGGTGGCGTGGCAGAGGGAGGTGTTGACAGAATCAGCAGGCGCAGTGACATTTTCGTGCTCGCCGGTGGTGTATAAAGTGCGCTGAAAGCTCGCCAATTCAAACCTGGTCAGCTTTCAGCGCAGGCAGAGCGCAGCTGGTCTTGTGGTATTTTGGTAGACCGGCGGCGTACCGTCACTGATGCCTCACCAGCAGGTTTCCACAGTGTCAGTCACATTTCAGTGCAATAAATAATCATCAACAATTAATAATCTGAGTCAGCACATACATTTAGATCTGTATAGATATATTCTGATCTATATCTGATCTGGTGAGCGCTTTTGGCACGCGTTTGGACACACAACCTGACCGAATCAACACAGCTGAAATTGCATTAAATTAAATTAAATTTCTAGTAAATAAACACACTTGATGAAGTTAACAAGATATTTATTTGTGTCCTTCCTTTTCTTTCTTCCTCTTCCTCTTATTTCTCTCGCAGCTTGACCTGGACATGTCTCTGTGTCCTCTCTCCGTCCTGCTGCAGCTGAACAGATGATTTGTTTCAGAGATCAGATGAGTTATTTACTTTAAGCCGACATACGAATTTTATAATATTCAGTTTTGTGAGCCAAATTTATTTTATATGCCAACATCTATGACAGAAAGAGCCAGACCACGGAGCGCGATGCGCCATTACGCACAGACGGTTCCGATTTTAATGCCATTATTGGAATTTATGTTGTGATCTGAGCGCTCAACCCACCTTTGTCACTTGAGGTTTGAATATATGCAACTTTATGTGAGTGTCTTTATTTGTGGAAAAGGGTGTTTGTCTTACTAGTGGATCCAACATTACACACACCAAATCCATCTGTGCTCATATGAGAGAGGGTGGAGGACGCCCAATGCAGCGCTTAAAGTGACACTTGTTGAGGAGCTGCCTTCTGTCGCCATCGTGTGGCATTACTGTCTTCACATCTCTTGATCTCTTTGACTACTTCACGAAAATAGTAATACGCCTCGCCGGTGGAGGATTTAAAGGCGAAGAGAGGAGCTAATGTTATTGGTCAATACGGGTCTCGGCTGTGTTAAACCCACTCCACTCCATAGCAGCATGGACCTGCAGCAGTCTAAGCTTATAGCAGTATAACAAATAAGTGGTCTGTTTCTGGGCCAGCCTTAATACTGAGCTTTAAAATTGAATGTTCTGAGCCAACACTGAGCAGAGGGGTAGATGATTTCAAAGGAAAAAGGTCTGAAAAAGGAAGCCCTACTTCCCCCTACTATTTTAGAGACTTCATTGGGACCAGGCAGGCCTGGGTACTGGTACTATAATGTTTTACAATGGTAATGCGGCAGTCTGGGCTCTTTAAGATATAATACAGGAGAGGTATGCTCCTTTTTCTGTTTCTGGTCAGTCCCCAAGTAACAGTGTTCTAAGATGATTGACGAGAGATATTTGGACAGTTTGACTAATTTTAAATGCAGCTGGAAAACTTCATACATAAAGGCATTGAAAGCTGATACTGGAATTGTTCTCAGTGTCTGTTACATAAAAACACATACAGAGCATTTAATTTCAAACAGACTGTTATTTTCACCTTAACGCTGTTTATCACTAACTGCTATTTCATTGATTTTACATTCATTACAAGGTTTTTTCTCAAGAGTGCAAAGACAAAAGCTGCAGGTGAACCAAAAAAAGCTTAAATGAGACACTGGACTATAACCACCACTCACACATCTGTACTACATGATTTCACATTTCTGATCAGAAGTTTCGGTGTTTCTTATTTCCCATACTCAGTTTATTAAATCCCTGTGTCATTTCTTGCTCTCTCTTTTTTCTGAAACAGAAATGAATCCACCTCAAGCCCTGAGAGTAAATGTAAATGCGGACATGTCCAAAGGTCACTGATTACATCAGCGTCTGCAGGGATCTGTCTGTGTGTCTGTAATTGTTCTGAAGGATGCTTCATTTCCATCTTTGGCAAATCTGAATGTGTTTTTAATTATCTGCCTGCACCAGACCATCAGGAGAGAGAGAGACACACACATGCGAGAAAGAGAGGAAGAAGGGATGTGAAAGAGAGAGTCAGACGGGGCCATAGAGGGACATGGAGACTGAAGCAGGGAGTGATGGTTGCAGGTAGTTGATGGACTCACATTAATGTTTTAATTCAAATTAATTCCAGAGGACTTCATTTTCTCCTTCCTCCTATGTTGCCTCGGGCTCATCAGCCGCTCTGTAAAAACTCAGAGTGTCAGAGAGTCTCAGTGAGGCTCAGAAAGACAGTTTAAAACACTCCAGCAGCCTCAGCTTGTTCTGATCAAACACACTTCATGTTTTTCAGTCTGCTGTTATAACCCGACCCTCTGCAGGACCAGGTCTGCTGACCCTCCTAAATTTACACTGATAGTCTGAACCCTGCTGTCAGCCTCACTCTGAAGATTTGACCTTTAACTGACTGCTGAAAATAAGCCTCCTGCATGAGAAGTGTTTCACTGTAACCAGCTAAATGTGATGCATATTCAAGTCTCATTGGTCAATACCCCAGAACAATGGTCTTGCTATTTATTGACTGCAAGGTGTAACAACCTGATCCTGCATGCTGTATCCAAAGACTCAGTTGAAAGGGGTCCAGCACATTTTACCTCTGCCCATTGAGACATTAACTCCAACAGTGTCCTGGAGTTAATATCCTGCCTCTCCTTTAAGGACAGAAATGTTGGCAGAAGAGTTTATTTTGAAAATCTTTCAACAGAAATTAGAGGGTACAACTATGATCATTAACATAACATGCTATGAATCATACAAGTTGTTATACTAGATTGCATCAAGTCATCCAACATATGTGTTTGCAATCACCCACATTACACAGTGCATTGTTCTTGTGTTTTCAGATCCTGTCTGCAATTTTGCAAGGGCACACAAGCGAAAAAGAGCCGTTAGGATCAGCTCATAGCTATGCTGTCAATGTGTGCAAGGAAGAAGTCAGCCAACCCAAATGTTTGACATGTTAGAAATTTATCTGACCAGTCTAAAGCAGCTAATGAGGTCATGACAGCATCCAGTGACCCCCCTGCACACTGAATGGCAAACAGAGCACAACAAGGCTGAAATCCAGCCTTGTATCAAAAACAGTCATGTGACTCAAATATAAGGTTAGAGCCAGCCCTCGCACAGTGTACGGTCTGCTGTAGATACCTTTATTGATTTATTATAAATATCAGAAGAACAATCAGTCTTTCTGTCGTTGTATCAATCCTCCACATACGGACTGTGTTGAAACCAGCTCTTCTGTTTTTGGTAAATGTTTTCGCTTTTTTTAATCACAAAGGAGTTCAGCAGAGCAGTTAATGTTGCTGTAATCTGACTAGTAGTGCACATCTGTTTGTGCAATGAAATTCAAGCCACAGTTGGAATTCCACATCAGTGTCACGTTTATTATTTCCTAATGAAGTTTATCCAGTAACTTAGGACGCTTGGTTACAGAGCCTTTGTGTCTGTTGCATTATTTATTTTTTAAAGAAGTAGCTTTTTTCTCACTCATTTAAGGAAGAAAGATGGATATAAACTCTGAAGTTTGTCACATCTGGTACAGATGAACTCTGCATTAAAACATTAAATCATTCAGCTCATCATAATCTATAAGTGGATTGATTTATCTGTGTCAGGATTAGAGTGATCAGAGTAGCTCTGAGCAGTCAGGAGTAGAGATGCTGAAAGTTGTCAACCCCTTTTTTTCATAAAATGAAACACTAGAGCAAACTGCACAGAAACGGCCTGTGATGGAGTTTTATTCCATGTTTCTTTATGTCATATGAGAAATATGAAAATATCCCAGCCAATAATTGAATGCTGGCCTTTATATACCCTTAAAGCTCATGAGCCTGGTCATTTTACAAAAAGAGGCCTCAGATTGAATCTTGAGTCTCTGAGTCTTTATGTAAGGATTTACAGTGTGCTTCTATGTCACTGATGGATGTGCTACCAACTCTGGATGCTGAGGAGATATTTCTTTAGATCCAGAAATAAAACAACTTTTAACCAATTAAATTATCTTGAAATCATTAATTTGTCAGTATGTTTGTATATTTGGTTGGTACTGGGTGAAGTAGCAGAATAGACTCCAATGAGAAGGTGAAGATCCTCCACTTGTTTCTTTTTTTAACAAAAAGCTCTCCCTCTCTCTTCAGGAATCCTTTCTATAAAGTCATCAGACTCTCAGAATAAAAATCTGAGCCTGTCAGAGACAAAAACATAAACTTTTAAAGGATGAATTACTTTCTGAACACGCTGAATCTATCTGAAAACATGAGCAGGCTGACAGAGTAAGGGCTCTATTTTGGTGCCTCGCCGGAGACGTGCCGCAAGCGCAGCGTCAGTCAGATCCGCTGTGCTGACAAGGCGTTCCCAAGCACATTTTGGTATTTTGGTGAGCCGCGCAGCCCGGCGTAAGTATCCCCCCTCCCTAACTCAGCTCCTCCCAGCACCATAAGTCGTAGACGGGGAGAAGAAAGGGCGTGTAGTGGGTTTAACACAGCCGAGACCTGTTTTCACCAATCACATAAGCTCCTCTCCTTGCCTTTAAATCCGCCACAGGCGAGGCGTATTATTATTTTCATGAAGTAGTCAAAGAGATCAAGAGATGTCTTAAGACAGTAATGCCACAAGATGGCGACAGAGGGCAGCTCCTCAACAAGTGTCCTCCACACTCTCTCATATGAGCACAGATGGATTTAGTGTGCGTAATGTTGGACCCACTGGTAAGACAAACACCCCTTTCCACAAATAAAGACACTCACATAAAGTTGCTCATATTCAAACCTCACGTGACAAAGGTGGGTTGTGCGCACAGATCACAACATAAACTCCAAAAATGGCATTAAAATCGGAACCATCTGTGCGTAAATGACGCATCGCGCTCCGTGGCCTGGCTCTTTCTTTCATAGATGTTGGCATATAAAATAAATTTGGCTCACAAAACTGAATATTATAATATCCGTATGTCGGCTTAAAGTAGATAACGCATCTGAGCACTGAAACAAATCATCTGTTCAGCTGCAGCAGCAGCAAGACGGACAGAGGACACGGAGACATGTCCAGGTCGAGCTGTGCGAGAAATAAGAGGAAGAGGAAGAAAGAAAAGGAGGGAGACGAATTACATATCTTGTTAACTTCATCATGTGTGTTTATGTACTAGATATTTAGTTTTATTTAATGCGGTTTCAGCTGTGTTGATTCGGTCAGGTTGTGTGTCCAAACGCGTGCCAAACGCGCTCATCAGATCAGATATAGATCAGAATATATCGATATAGATCTAAATGTATGTGCTGACTCAGATTAATAGTTGATGATGATTATTTATTGCACTGAAATGTGCCTGACACTGTGGAAACCTGCCGGTGAGGCATCAGTGACGTATGTCGATACGCCGCCGGTCTACCAAAATACTACAAGACCAGCTGCGTTCCGCCTTGCGCTGAAAGCTGACCAGGTTTGAATCGGCGAGCTTTCAGCGCACTTTACACGCCGTTGGTGAGCACGAAAATGTCACTGCGCCAGCTGATTCTGTCAACACCTCCCCCTGCCACGCCACCACGCCCAGCTTGGCGGATCTCGGCTCGCCTCCGTGCGGCTTAGTCCACGAAAATACCAAATTGGCCTTACGCTGGGCTCCGCCAGACGAAAATACAACTGCGCGGGGCTCGCCGCCCTCCGCCGCCTCACCGGCGCGCACGAAAATAGACCCCTAAGAGTTCAGAGGGTTGCACAGAGTTTGATTGACAGCTTTCAGGTATGAACATGACCTCATACCTGTCATACCTCCTGAGTGTTGCTGTCATGTGACGCCCACCAGTCTATCCTTCAGTGTTTCCTCCTCGTTTCATTCTCCTGGGTCATCTTTCATTTCCTCTCTTTCACTCATCTCCCTCCCTCATACCACCCACTCAGATTTTTTCCCCTCCACATTTCTATACCTGTCCTCTGTCTACCTCACCTGTGTCTCTTTTTTTCCTTTTGAATGACAGATTGGGTATGAAGACATGTTTTTAAATAGCTGGGCAGTGAAGCCTGACAAAGAGACAGTCTTCTGCCGAGAGTGAAAGACATGAAGAGAGAAAGAGTATCAGGTTTTCATGAAGAAGGTCTCTATCAGAGGCAGGACTTTGTATCGAAGTCTCAGACTGTTTTTATCAACATGTTTTCTTCTTTAATATGTCAACATGTCATTGCTAACATGCTATAGCCAAGACGTGGGGGCATTCAGTGTTGATAAATAGGTAAACACACAGGCAGAAACATTATCACGTCAAACCAATGCTAGAGCTGCATGGTAGCCATCATGTGTTTGCATACAGGTCATTAACAGCAGCAAGTTTATCTGCAACCTAATCAGTATACATGTATTTTAACATGTATCTTTAACTAATTTCATTGACTAGAAACTCATCATCTACCAGAAGTAGTAGGCCTGTATTACTGAATAAAAGCATAGTTTGACCATGCAGCAAATAAAGCAGCCTTAAATGAAATGGAAAAACTATCAAAAATGAAAGCATGACAAACAATCATTTTATGAGGTAAAGTTTTCTCCAACAGCTTCAGTCTCAGGGCTGCTGATGTGGATAAATCCTAAATTTGAATATATCTTTAGAAACGGATGATGCAAATGTGTTGTTTTATCTTCAAAGTTTCCCTAAATATTGCAGCACTATCCTTGTTGTTATACTTCATGGCAATAATAATTGTGTGGTGAAAATCTGACATTGTGACAGCTCTACTAATGGCGTTGCAGCTACTTAAAGGCATGGTTGACGATTGGAGAGATTGATAATGATTATGAACCTCGTTTATATGGTGATCATGGTCCTATAGTGTGATCTCCACAAAGTGAAGGCGGAGCAGGAGATTCACTGGACTTTTTTTATTTTTATTTTTGCAGATATAAACACCTCATTTAAATATTAACTTGTTAATTACAACATGTAGATTAATCTAAATGTGAAGAGTATGTATATAGAGAATATTCATATTAGCTAAAGTACAGGGTTATGTCTGATACTACACCAAACTTTTCCTCTCTTCTTTAGAAAAGGTTTCAGGGGAAAACTGAGCAGAAACATTAAATTGCCCAGAATTCACCTTGTTAGGTTCCTGAAAGTCACCTACCAGCAAGAATAGTGTGCATGTGTGTGTTTCTGGGTGTGTATTTTGACTAAACTGCACACACTGTAGTCTAGGAAAGCAATTCAGTCAGACTGTCTGTTTGCATTTTTCACCTCCCGAAGCCCACATGCTCTCCCTCCCTCTCTCTGTATCTCTCTCTCTCTCTCTTTATTCACACACACAGACAGACTTTTGGTCCCGTTTTTCCTCGATAAAGTCTGGCCCATCAGGCTGCTGAAGGTGATGGCGGTGGAAGGTGACGATTACTGTCCTCATTTTCTCTGCAGCTTATAAACTGATTCTGCAGCGGCACTGATGGAACATTTGGTGTTATTAACTTTTTTAACCTCTTTAAAATGAGGCAGGATGGTGAAGAATGGAGGGATATGGAGTTTTTTTAGAGCAGAGGGAGGAAAAATGAGGCTCTGTGTGGATGGAGAGCTCAGAGCTGACCCTGACAGCAGAAACAGCGGTTATCCTGACTTAAGCATGCTTTCTTTTTCAAATGTGACCAAAATGAGCTGTTAAATGGCCTTTAATCTGCAGGATCTCTTTTGTTCTGCAGGCTCAGGTTTGGATTGAGGAGTTTGAGGGTTTTCTGAGGATGCAGCAGTGAGATCATTTACACACAGAGCAGCAGGTTTTTAAAGACACTCGCTGCACTCAGAGCTCACTCCATCCCTCTTCAGTGTGCTCGCTCTCTCACATCTCCACAGTAATTAGACGACTAATGAAGGACCCCCTGTTTCCCTCGAGTGTCATGTCTCACCCTCTGTCTCTCTCTCGCTCACACACACACACACACACACACACACACACACACACACACACACACACACACACACACACATTAAACTACACCCTCTCAGGAGGAGGTAGAAGCGTACTTCTCAAAGTATGATGGCGTACACTCAGACTTTCTCCTGCACATCATCATGCAGACATTTTCTGCATATTAACAAGTAACTTACCTTCCTTGTAACATTTGTTTATGCACCTGTTCACCTGTGCACTACTTTTTTTCATTCTGTATATTTATTTACACTAGTCCTTCTGGTTGCATGCCAAGCTAATTAGCATAATTCACAAACACTTATCCTTCTAGTTGCTTCACAAAACAAAATGAGGATAAGACAGATACCACTGTAGCTCTGTCCATTTCTGATGTTCATAAGATGTTTACCACTCAGCACAGGGCTGATTTGTTAACGGCCAATGGTTATCAATGACTGTTTGTTCCAAGGCAAAAACCAGACAATAGCCATGTTTACATGGGCAAGATTTCTTGGTATGATCAAACATTTGAGGGATTAGATAATCTGAATCCACTGTTTATATGGGTGCAAAATCAAATAGTCCAATCATGACATGCGTATACACGCACCAAGCTCTATTCAGGTTAGAAGCATTTGGACATGCGCAGAGTTGTCTGATTTCACTTAAACAACTGCAGAAGAAGAAGAGTTGTATTTACGCCTTTGCCGTCAACAAACCAACAAACTCAATCCATCTAATTCAGGAGTTTTCCCCCTGTTAAATGTTGACGCTATATGTACAGTTTCCAGTTTTTGTTGGATTACCTATGAGACATACTAAGATATAGTTTTCAAAAATGGGTAGTTCTGTAAAGAAATAACAAAGGTTTCTGATTTAATATGCTTTTTAAACTCTTAAACTAGTTGACAGAAAATAACCTCAACTTTACCTCAAGAGATATTTATATTCCTTTGAGATTAAAGTGAATTAAAGTTGATATTAAACTTTTAGATATAACCTACCAGTGTAAGTGTTTTTCTAAAGTAAACAGCATTTTAAATCTCCATGGTAACCTGTGACGATGTAAAAACTTTAAATCATTACAAGTCGATAAAGATTGGTCATTTCTGAAGATTCAATCTGAAGATCGACACGAAAAACTTCTGTGGCTCACAAGCTTTCCCCTTTTGACAGCTCCATCGTAAATAAACCTCCCCAGACGACTAAAGACTCCAACTCCGACAAACACCTCCGACAAACACCTGAACAGAGAGGACAACATCAACGACATGGAGACCGTAAGATTTCATGACAATATTATCATACAAACTTGTGTTATCGTCGAGACTTTGAGAATAGTTAGTTTAAAAGCGATGCATTGAATGATGAAGCTAAAGTCCTGCCCACCACTGACCACTGTGGTCCTGTCCTGCATGTTTAACAGCAGAAAAGTTCATGTTATTGTGAGAAATCTCTGCGTTTAGTTTTTACAAAAGGAGCAGACATGGCACTTACAGTTGTGTTTTATGCCAGAGTGTTCATATTGAAACCTCCCGTACTGGCCTCAATAATTGAGCCAAAGGCAAAGGAGTGAAGATCAAGTCAGGTAAGAGAGTCACGATCAGAGTAAGTGTTTACTTTGATGCGTTTCCGAATTCGGCATAAACCACCCCTCTTGATCAGAATACAATTTCTTTCTGATTGAGCCGAATTGGATCAGAATCTTCTGATGGACATGTTTACATGACGCATTTTTATTCAGATTGGGCCTTTATTCCGATTATTTGTGCCCATGTAAACGCAGATAACGATTAGCTAAAAAAAAAAAGTGCATCAGGGGTCCAAAAGCTGTGGTTTATTTTAAAACAATTGAAATGATGACAAAAATTAATGTATTTTAGGTGGACCAGCAGATATATAAAATCTGTGATTTTTTCTCCCAACACACCAGCAGTCATGCCTGTAAGGGACTGAATTCGCTGAGGGGTGCTGAGTTCATTCTATCACTTAAAATCTTTGTGCTGCAGTTCCTACATCATCTCTCTTATTCTTTTTAATAAACTTTTCCTGATGCCAGTCGGTGAGAAAGACACAATCAGTGACAGGAATGAAGTCAGTTTGATAGACATGCTGTTTTACAGTTGCCTGGTGTGAGAGAGCCTCTGGATGTTTGTGCATTCACTGAAGGCTGATGAAATTAAACCCCCTCTGTCATAGGCTGTTTTCCCTTCAGAGGCTCTCTTCATTTAAAAGTGTTTTTTTTTCTGATGTTGTTTACTCTGAGGCTGTTTTCTGTGACCCTGGAGTCCATTCTGACTGAAGCTGCTGTTCTGTCTGAGGCCATTTCCATACCTGCCAACACTAGACTTTAAAGAAGAGGGAAATTTTCCCATGCACAATGCTGCACATTCCTTGCTGTGTCTTAGCAATTTACCTATTGGTTATCTATGCTTAAAGGTGAGGTAGGCAGGATCTGAGGAAGTGCCAGTTTTGGGGAGAAATCTTGAATGTAAACTCTACCCCTCCCAACCACTTTACCCCTCAGCTCCTCCTCTCCTCTCCCTCTCTGCTCCAGTAAGCCCCGCCCACGAACAGACACTCCTGCTTGCTGGTATCATTGCAATTAAATTCAGATATAATGCAGATAAATACTTCAGATAATTACAAACGGGGCCCAGTCAACGTGAAAGTAAAAAGCATTGGTGCTACTGAAGATGCCAACAGACTACCAGCAAACACAATGTTTGCAGGACTTCTACAACTAGGATAAAGTGACAGACTCCAGGACCCAAGGTAAACCGTTTAGCGGTGCTACAACACACAGCAGGTCCCTTTTGACAAGAAACACTGCTGTTACAAACACTTGGCTTACTTTGTTAAAGTGGTTTACCTGTCCAGCAGAAAGGTTACAGGGTCTGTAAGATCCCAAAGCCTCCCCCATCGTTTATACTGATGTTGACCCGGCTTCTCAGCTCTTGTCCAGTCTACCTCCCTTTTAAGAGCCCGTTATTCCGCCAGAGTCTCCAGTATTTACTTTGTTTTCTCGCTTGTGTTGGCAGTCATGGTTAAAGGAGGATTCAGACAATTTTCCATACTTTCTGGTTGCTTTCTTCTGTCTGACGTTACAGCACGCTAACTTTGTTTGGGCTCATGCATGTTATTGGAGAACGTGGGGCGTGGCTCACAACACGGGGGAGCAGCGTCCGCCTCAAAACCAATCAGGTTAGGGGAGGCGCATAATGGCTTTGTTTACAGTCAGAAAGAGCAGGCATCTCAAAAATTTAAAATGTTGACTACACAGACATAACAAAACACAACAATATTGTTATATTATAAATGTCATCAATAACTAATAGCTATTGACTGATATTAAAAGCTTTTTTGTATAAACACCACAAAAAAAGATGCTTCTTTAACGGACTCCTGCCTACCCCACCTTTAAGTCTCTTCTAAGTACAACAAAATGCCTGGACAATGTCAATGTAAGTAGCAGCAGGAAAGTGAAATGACTTCACACCAAGCAGAGTTAAGTGCAGAGGCTCATTTCTTCTTCTTCTTCTTCTTCTTCTTCTTCTTCTTCTTCTTCTTCTTCTTCTTCTTCTTCTTCTTCTTCGACCTGTTTGCATGCAACACTCCTGGCTGCAGTCAGGAGTGTTGCATGCACGTCTGAAGTGTTTTATGTTTTTGGTTTCAGACCATTTCGTCTGACGTTGTTTTGTTGAAAGACATTTTCTCTGAAGTCTGACACCTGAGGATTGTCACATATAAGCCCTGCAGTCATGCTGTGAGGGGACAAGTCTAAACAGCCAACTGTGAGAGATTTCTGGGGTCAGAGCTCATGAAATATTCTGAAAATGTTCAGGAAGGTGCATGTGAAAAAGAAAAAAGCTTTTGAAACCTCAAAAAGAAGTGAGACAGAGCGTTCTCCTTTCGTGAATAAAATTGTGATTCCCTGCAGCTCGGCACCTCCTGCAGGTCTAACACCTGATCTGCTGACAGGGCCTCTTTACAGCAGCGGGGTTAAGCCTCCCTTTGGCCTCGTCTCTACAGGCTGGAGGTGAAGCTGTAAATTATTGAGTGGCGTGTAGCGGGCTGAAGAGGAAGTGCAGTGTCAGCGTGCTGCAGGTGTAGTGTGCGATCAGTGCCGCTTCAGCTCCATTATTGATACTCAGGATCTTCTTGTTAAACACAGACGGCGTGGATAGTGTACCCGCTGTGATCCCGGGCCTCTCTGCATAATGCTTGTCTTAAAATAACACACATGGATAACCGCGGCGCATCGCTGCGCCACATCAAAACAAGGCATCGTCTGAAAAGTGCTTTTAAGTTAGCAGAGAAACTTTATCCCCTTGATGTCTGCTGATGTGCCGCGCATCAACGAGGCTGCGGACTGCTGAGCTGAGAAAGGTCTGGACCGATCACCCTCCTCAACTTCCACGAGTTTCCATCAGTGCATCTGCTAAGCTTGTTTTTGTCATTACTGTAAAATAGTGACGCTACATTAGACCTCTCTCCCCCCTCTCTCTCCCGCTTTTATTAGCATCATGCAAACCAATTGATATGCTTGCATGGTTGTAATCCTCTGCACTCTGCTCGTCTCAGCGGAGAATCCTGCAGAAAAACAAATTAAAACTGGAGGTCTGACTGCACGCGAGAGGAGGGGGAGGAAGGGGGAGATGATGCTGCAGTGTGCTGATTTTTCTCCTTCGTCTCCTTCCTGCATCCATCCATCTTCTCCTCTCTTTCTGCCCTAATCTCCCCCTCTTTTACGCTCCTTCACCTCCTTTTCTTGGCGTCTCATTACCGTCTTTGTAACCTCCTCTCTCCTTCAGCATCACTGTCATCAATCATTGTTTGTCCGTCTATCCCCTCTTTCCTCCTCCGTTCATTCCCATCCTCTCTTCTATCTCTTTATCTCTTTCATCCTCCATTTTTTCCTTATTTCCTTATTAAGCTCTCCATCCTGGTTTTCTTCCTCTTCATTTTTACCACCTTTGCCTTGTTCACTATCCTCTTTTCCACCCACTATAACCCCTTTTTCATCTTCTTCCTCTTCACTTTCTTTCATCTTCTGTGCTTTCCTGCCATCCTCTCTTCCTTGTTTATTCTGTCTCCCTTTCTTTCCTGTCTTTTCCTCTTTTTCCTCCTTCTTTTCCCATCTTCTAAGTTCTTCCTCATTGTTCTTTCTTTTCTACTTGTGCCTGCTCTACTCTTTCCTTTCCTCCTTTCTTGACCCATAATCATTCCCTTACTCTTTTCCTCCAATCCTCTTTTATAATTTTTCTTTTATCCTTGTTTTGCTGAGATTACTTACCCTCACTGTCTCTGTAATTAACTCCTCCTTTGCAAGGTTTTTTTTTTCCTTTCATTGTTATATTTATGTTTTTTGAGCATACATAAAAAGCAAAGGCAGGGAGAGCAGCAGCAAAGTTCCTCCAGGCAATCTGATGTATTCGGAGCCCTTCCTGCCCTTCCACATGTGTTTGTGGAATAGCAAAGCTAAAGACAGGTAGAGCACACCTCCCCTCTGTTTAATATAAAAGGGGAGACAGGGGGAACAGCATCAAAGCTCCCTATGCTATTGATAAAGACCTGGCTGCGGACACAGTGGCTGTGTCTCATTTCAGAGACCGCATCGTGATAAGCGCGCTTAACGGCGCTTAGCTGAGTGCACTGCCGTTTTGAGCCGTTTTGAGCCGTTCTGTGCCCTTCCTGTGTCCCATTTCAGATACAGCAGCCATCGAACGGCGCATCTGACGCGTACGTGAGGTTACCACGCGGCACGAACGGTGTCCCGTTTGGCACAAAATACTAAGCGCGCTTCAAATTCGGTCTCAAAACCACACTACCCCCGCCTCTTTTTCAAGCGTGCATGTATGCACGCTTTCGTGCCGTCGGTATCCCAGAATTCTTTGCGTGCCGCTGCACAGCTGTGCATTTCAGGTGAGAGGCTGGACTCGCTTGGAGACACAGCGCGTCTTCGAAGAAAATACAAGAAATCCAAAAACAGCAGACAGTCAGCTCAGGCTGTATGAGAGCATGATCTCTGAACTCACTAAAATCTGTAAACCAAACATTATAGATTTAGAGACGAACTGATCCGCTCTGCTTCAACAATCAAAAACATTAGAAATAAGAAAGCTGACAAAACTACAGCAGAGTATCAGGACAACATTGAGTTTTTTTTTTTTTAAGATTTAGAGATTAAAGTTGTAAATTTAGGAGAATAAACTCATAAAGTATATAAAGTCATAAAGCTGCTTTTGCGGAGGGGGAAATGACTGAAGCTGGTCATCTGCAGGGTTATCTGTGGATGTATCAGCGGGTCATTCAGAGAGATTTTGTGGTTTCTGAAGAAACAATCAAACTGATGATGATCAACATTTGTGATCCAGAGGGAGTCGAGCTCCAACGAGCACCACGTCTCTGACACCGGCCGTAGCCTACACCTGCAGAGACACCAACACCTTATTATGGCATATGGATTCATATCATAAATTAAAGCTCAATGTCATTCACGGATATTTACGGCTGCATTGACAGAAATATCCTCAGCATATTCATTTCTGTCTCCACAAAAGCAGCGATTTCCTTCAAGTACACCAATTTTTTTCCCCCGTGGAAAAGACGTATTTCTCATAAATTCTTTTTAAAGTCTTTATACTTATGACTTTATGACTTTATTCTCCTAAATTTACAACTTTAATCTCTAAATCTTAAAAGAAAAAAAACTCAATGTTGTCCTGATACTCTGCTGTAGTTTTGTCAGCTTTCTTATTTCTAATGTTTTTTATTGTTGAAGCAGAGCGGATCAGTTCGTCTCTAAATCTATAATGTTTGGTTTACAGATTTTAGTGAGTTCAGAGATCATGCTCTCATAGAGCCTGAGCTGACTGTCTGCTGTTTTTGGATTGCTTGTAATTTCTTTGAAGACGCGCTGCGTCTCCAAGCGAGTCCAGCCTCTCACCTGAAATGCGCAGCTGTGCAGCGGCACGCAAAGCATTCTGGGATACCGACGGCACGAAAGCGTGCATAAATGGACGCTTGAAAACATGCTAAGCGCGCTTAGCATTTTTTAGCATCTCGTGCCAAATGGGACACCGTTCGCACCGTCGTGACGTCATGCACGCTTCAAATGCACCGTTCGACGGTGCAGAAGGGCACTTAGCTCGATGCGGTCTCTGAAATGAGACACAGCCAGTGTGTCCGTGTACGACACTCAAGAAAACCAAATTATTACCTTACTCCGGTTAAGAAGAGACAACTGAAGTGCATGTAAACACCTCAGTCCAACTATAATCAAAGTTTGAGAACTCTGATTAAGACACCCAGATAATGCGATTAGAATTCAATTTTCTGTACCATGTAACCAGTGTAATCAAAGTGTAATTAGACAATGCATGTGTGTGTGCGCCATGCCCCTGCAACCCCAGAACAAAAACACCAAAGAAGAAACACCATAAGCACCGAGGAGTGGCGTGCACCTCATCTGCAGATAAAGTAGCGCATACATCATGTACGACAAAAATAGTGCTATATGATGCTACATCTTCTCGCTTGAAAATGGCCCCCAACAGTTGTAGCCACTTCTGACGTCTGACCTGCTGTTGTTGTTGACAGTTGTATGAGGTCGGAAACAGCGCCACTGAAAAGACCCATATCGCCCCCTAGTTTTGGGGAGGAGGACATGTTCACGTCAATAATTCAATTTTCTCAGCTGCATGTATACGCGGATAAGGAGAGAAGTCCAATTAGGTGGAAAAAAACAAAAACAAATTATGAGCTTAATCTGATTAAACTGTGCATGTAAACATACTGACTGGGGCTCTGTAAGCACATGCTCAGTTGCAGGTTTGGGAACTTTCACTGGGATCTCAGCTGCTAAATGCAAATAAAGTGATCTCACCAGTGAAAGTTTTTCTTTTCTTTTTTTTCTTTTTTATTCACACTGCTAAGCCTTTAATTAATTTACTGAGCATGTACCTACAAAGGTCAAACTGCCCACATGTGAAGATTCAAGTGTTAATCACTTTCTATTTCAAATAACAATCCCTTACAGGCTGTTAACATTATACAGTTAAAATTTGTGAAAATACTACCAAGGAACAACTTTCACTGGTAAGATCCCCTTACTTCCTTAGTAACAGCAAAAATTCAAGTGAAGGTCCATCTTTCAACTGTACATGTGCTTGCAGAGCTGCTCTGCTGTGTCTGCAGACAGGGGCTCTTGGGGCGATTTGGTGGTATGGCTATATACCACCTCAGAGAGTTTGCTACCTTTCCATGCGCGTGTGTGAAATGCTGAAGGTAAGGCAGAGAAAGCACACCACCCAGGAAACAGGAGGAAGAGACAGGAAAAAGCAGTTTACATACAACAATATTTGTATAGTAGACGACAGGATGCAAAAAAAAGGCTCACTGGCTGTGCGGTCAGCTGGTTTCAGCTGGTGTTAGGATGGAGCTTGAGTTCACTTGTCAAATCTTAAGGCAGGCAGAGCACACCTCCCCTCACAGCACAAAAAGGAGGAGCTGGGATGGAGGTGGGTTGCAAAGTGCTTTGTAGACAGAGACATTTCTCTCCGGTCCACTGAGCTCTGTGTTTGAGTTTACATTGGGTGAGACTATGATGAGACAATGACTATAATTCAAACATTTAATCTTTTTCCTCTTCCTTTTCCCTCCTCCTTTCCTCTCCTTTTTCTGCCCTTCTTTCTACCTCCGTTTCCCCTGACCCATATTCCTTCCCATCCCCTTTCTTCCTTTCTTCCTCCCTTCCCATCCTCACCTTTTTTAACATGCACTTCTCCCTCCCCCTCATCCTCATACCCGTCCTTGTCCTCACCTTGCTCTTTTCTTCTTATCTCCTTCCATGTCTTGCCTTCACTCTCTTACAGTTCCTTCCTCTTATTCTTCCTTTCTCTCTCTTGCTTTATAACCCCGTCCATCATTTTTCCTCTCCTACACTCCTCTTCTACCTGTCACTCCCTCTCTCCTCCTCCTCCTCCTCCTCCTCCTATCTCCCTCAGCATTCCTCTTTATTTGTTACACAGACAGAGAGAGATGGTATCACGCAGGGATCACTGCAATCCAATCTTGACACCCCTCCTCTCCCTTCCTCCCCTTTCCTCCCCCCTTGGTGTGGAGACAAGCGGCGCTGAAAGACAAACAGAGAGGAGGAGTCTTCAGAGGGTGAGATAATCTCTGCTGCTTGTACAGTGTATCCCCCTCACTCAATACACTCGTTCACCATTTTCTCCTCCTCCAGTGAGACAGAGAAGGACTAACTCTCCCCTGACTCTCCCCCCTCTCTGATCCTCATTCCCTCACCTCTTCTTTTCTGTCTTTACCGTTTTTTGTATTCCAAGCACACTGCTTTCAGCAGGTGGAGCAATAGCTCTGCTCCTGCAACCTCTGCTGCTCTCCTCCAGACACACATCGATTTTCTATTGATCAGCCAGAGGGGAGGAGGAGGAGGAGGAGGAGGGAGCGGAGGGGTGTGCAAGTGTGTGGAGAGAGGAGTTACATCTCACCTGTTCATTCATATCTCTTGGGTCTTTGTTGCACTTTGTAATCACAGCCTCAATTCTCAAAAATATGTCATGCCATTCAAAATGTTGATTAGACACTATCTTAAAAGCATAAATTTGGTAGGATATGCTGGAACGACAGCAAACTAAAAATGAAAAATGCAGTTGTTTTATGAAAAATGTATGCCAGCGAAACACTTCAAATAACTTGTCAGGGGACTACAAAACTGAAAAAGTTCGGTGATGCTAACTTTACAACAGGTTAGTAACATGACTTGGCTTTAAAAAGATGGGAAGAGGTTCACCACTCTGTGAGAGACTGTGTGAGATAATAGTTCAACAGTTTCAGAATAAAGTTCCTGAGTGTAAAATGTCAAAGAATAAGTGGATTTAATCAGCTTCAGAACATAATATCATTAAAAGATGATTTCAAAGAATCTGGAGAAATCTCTGTACAAAAAAGACAAGGACCAAAACCAAGACTGGATGGTCCTGATCTTCAGGCCCTTAGGAAACACTGTCAAAAACAGACAAGACTGTGTGAAAATCACCACAGTGGCTTAAAATCACTTCCAAAAACCACTGTCTGTGAACAAATTTCACCACTTCATCTACAAATGCAGGTTAAAACTGAACCGTGCTAAGAGGAAGCAGACACAGACATGATCCAGAAATACCAGAGACTCCTCTACGCCTGAGTCCATTTAAGGTGGATTGAGGGGAAGAGGAAAACTGTTCTTTGTGCTGATGAATCTGAACTTGACATTCTTTTTGGATATCATGAACATCCACATGCCCTACACTAAAGAGAAGACTAATGCTGCATTCCAGTTACCTCAGAAGTCGGATGTCAGAGCTGGGAATGACGTTACACCCGAGTTGACGGTGTTCCAGCTAAAAGGTCGGAAAACCAGGACGGACACCTCCTGTTAGCCGTTGTTAGCTGTTGTTTACAATTGTCAGCTGTCGTTAGCTTTTGTTAGCTGTTGTTAGTTATACCAGTTGTAAACAACGCACAACACAGTATTTTACTCTTACAAACACCATAGCACCGTGTTTACAGTTAGACGTTGGGCAGTACAACATATACCATTTATTTAATTTCACAAAAACACTACAGGAGCACTAAAAAATTATAATAAATGATACATTACAAGAGTTTTTACTGTTACTCTTTACTGTTGATGCACTGCGCTGCCATCTTGGATTATGACGTTGTCGTCAAGTCAGGGTTGGTGAGGATCGTCCGACTCTCTGAGTAAGAAATCCGTCTTCAGGGGGGCGTTCCAGATGAATTTCAGACTGGGGGCTCGGAAATTCCAACTTCCAAGTACAACTGGAACGCAGCATTACCACCTAACTTGTTATCAGCTCACAGTCCAAAGTCAGCATCCCTGAGGGTTTAGAGGATCATAAGTGTCCATGTCATGGGTAGCTCACACATCTGTAACTTTAAATACAGAATTAGGAGCAACGTATGCTGCCACCCAGACACTAATTTCAGGGAAGACCTCCATATATCAGCAAGACAATGACAAACCACATTCTGCAGGGATTACAACAGCATGGCTCTGTAGTAGAAGAGTCCTGCTTGTCACCCATTCAAAACATTTTGGGCCCCTTGACACAAAAAACTATGACAA
This sequence comes from Xyrichtys novacula, assembly GCA_962446985.1. Lineage (NCBI taxonomy): Eukaryota > Metazoa > Chordata > Actinopteri > Labriformes > Labridae > Xyrichtys > Xyrichtys novacula. Next base: position 23,803,341 of record OY660865.1, read on the forward strand.
ATGAGACCCTAAACTGTTGGCTCTGTTGTACAGAAGAATTAACAGAGGTTTTAATGATATAATGCATCATCTTAATAAAATCATGAGTTCTGAGGAATTATTTGCAGCTGAAAGCTTTTTTTACCAGCTTCATTTAAACACGCAGACATTGTTTCAGATATAAAGTGAGTTAACCACATTGACATCCTTTATTTTCAAGGTTTTTTTTTTTTTGTTTTTTTTTTTATAGTTAGGATGCAGATCTTATTTTGGTACCTTGTATGAATGAGGTCTGAGTGGCAGAGAGGATCTATAAGAAAGTGAAAACAGCAGCAGCTTGAAAAAGAGCAGACACAGCTCTGGATCTATGAAGTCAATATCAACAATCAGACTTCATTACTGACACAGCAGGGTGCAGGCTCTGTCCTGTAACTTTATGTTTCTGCTCTGTGCTGCAGCTCCATGCTTTCTGTCTGTCTGAACCTCTTTATTACAGCCCCATGATCAGATTTCTAATGATCCAGCCTGTTTCTGTTTTCCGCTCAGAGACCGTGTGAAGTCAGGAGGGAGAAATCTGAGAAAAATTCAATCTTCATCCTTTTAATTTGATTTAAATATGGAAATATGTGTGAAAATCTTTATCTCTCGGCTTTGATCCCTCTGTTGTTGTTGTTAGTCCATCTTTGCGGCACATTTGTGCAAACTTCAGTCTGAGTGTGTTCAGCTGTGTTCATCAGCCCTGCTTTGATATGAGGTCACATGAATGTGAAGTTATGTAGAAAAGTAAAGAAGAAGAAACAAGTTAGACACAGCAGAGTTAGCTGTCCTTATATGGACCTGACTTCAAACACAAAGCTCAGAATACCATTAATAACCAGTAATACACTGTCCACCTTCAGTTGAGCGTGCTCTCTGAGAGGTCGGAGGTGCAGCATTAATCAGAACAGACTTGGTAAAAACGAATTAGTTCATGTTCTCTCATACAATCTTAGACCGTTGTTGCAGACCCCAGACGAACTTTTGTTTTTCTGTCATTGCCACCTGTACGCAGACTTCTTAAAATCAACAATATTAAAGGTAGGGTTGGAAATCTGATTTAGATACACTTTTTTGTTATTCTGGTTAAAATGATCCTTATGTTCCGATGGCAATCAATATATGCTGTGTTCTTAAAAAAAGATTGAAACATAGCCGTTATCTACAGCAGGAGTAAAACTGGGAAAACACCAACCAATCCAATTGTGTGGGTCCCACATTTTTAAACCAATCAAAAACCGTGCTCGCCTCCTGTGCGTACTTGTCGCTGGTGTGCACTGGCCCTGATTCAATGCGCATAGCCAAGCTGAGAGGGATAAAGCTACGCTTGAGAATGGCTGAGAAACTTCCTGTACCTAGATCAATGGTGACCGCTCCACCTGCAAAAAAGAGCAAGAAAAGAAACACAGAGGCAGAGAAGCTGAAGCAAGACAGTTTGGAGAAAGCAAGGGGGTAAACGAAAGTCAACATCTGGACTGCTTTTCAGCAATGGAGAGAACTGAAAGAGGTCAAGAGCTTTAACACTGAAGCCATGGTTGCTCATTTTCTGTTGGAAAGGTACATTGAGGGTTCGTTTCAGGACAATTTTTAATCTTGATTAAGTATTTAGCCATGTTGCTAGTTATGTTGTCATCCTGATGCTCACGTTACCTTCTTTGTCCCTGTTGTGCAAAGACTTCCCAATCTAAAGTCCCAAAGTTTTGAGCAGGGCCAGCCCAAGGCATAAGCAAAAAAAGCACTTGCTTAGGGTAAGGGTTAGGGTGTTAGGGTGAGTGATGCTTTCTGAATGATCAAATATATATTATTGTAAAAATTAAATAAAATAAAGTAAAAACATTTTAGTGCTGCTGCTGATGTAGGTCTATGATTCTTACTGCCGATTTTGTCAAAGCTTTGCAACCATTATGTGTCTTCTGAGCATCCAAAGCACAGATAGTTGTGGGGCAAAACAATGTCGCAAAAAAGGACAAATCCTTCAGGAGCAGAGAAAAGAGAGAGGAAGAAGAGAAAAAACGTCAAGATAAAGGTGTGTTTGCATGTCATGGAATGTTAATCAAAGAGGTTGTGAAGGTGTGTGAATGATCAACAATCAATTATTGGCGGAAATAGAAGGCCTCAAAATAAAATTTTGCTTAGGGCCCTATTGAGGGTTGGGTTGGCTCTGGTTTTGAGTCTGTGGTTTTAAATCAGCAGACAGCAGCGCTTGTGCATGTGAGCGGGGGCATTATTTTGGAGGTGCTCCGAATAGAGGGAGGAGGGGATAGACAAAGTCCTGAGGAGATGCTACATTCAAATTTATGCTAGTTGGCCATGATTACCAACCCTACCTTTAACTGCCATGGCAGCGATGTTGTGGTTGACAAACACAACTGAAAGCTACTAACATAAAAAATAATGCTATAAAATGTCAATTTATCTCGTTTTTTTGTGGAGAGAAATAGGTATGTAGGGGTTTAAGGCTTAATTGATTGTTGGTTTGCTGTTTGAGAGCCTAATTTGTTAGAGTTATTATTGACCTGACTATGAGATGTCTCTGATAATAAGATGACCTCCCAGAGCAGACTATTTTTCAGGAAAATACTTTTATTGTGCTTTGTGAACTTGGAGAGGACATCTGACCATGTCCCTCTGGGAATCCTGTGGGGGGTGCTCCAGGAGTATGGGGTACCTAACACCCTGATAAGGGCTGTTTGTTCCCTCGTCTACTGGTTCCAGAGCATAGCAGGTAGCCAGGGCATTGAGGGGTTTGGGTACAGTGGTCTCAGGATTGGGTCACTGCTTTTTGCGGATGATTTGGTCCTTTTGTCTACATCGGGCTGTGACCTTCAGCTCTCACTGGATTGGTTTGGGAGTGAGGGAAGAGTGTGTGTGTATCATAGTTGTGTATATCTTTGTGACTTAAAGTAAAATAAAAGAGAGTAACCACTTACTCCTTTATGGTCTAAGGGGAGATGTTGTTGCAGACCGCTGATTCACACAGTTCATGGATTTCTGGATTACTTTTTTTTCGCCACAGCAGCTGAGATCTAAGCAGAATTCACATAATCAATGCTACAACACAACACAATACAACACAAGTGTTACATTCATACAGGTAAGATTGCATTTTCATTCTTCCAGATTCACAACAGACATTTGAAGATTTTCTCATAAATCAACGATTCTTCAAATAATTTTTGAGTCTCATGACTTTCTTCTTTTTAATCATTAGTTTGATTCTCAAAGGTTAACAACTTTAATGCAAACTTATTCTTAATGAGGCCCTAATGCTCCATCCTCCAGGATTTAACACTGACATCATACAGTTTATTTAACACACTAAACATTGAACAGGTGGTGACTATTTGACTGTAACAGTCTTTCAGAAATCCCTTTAGCTTAAACAAATCTTCCGTCATGGTTGTTACCGTAGTAACCATCGCTACACCCACTTTCTGTTGTTTCAAGCTTCAGTGTAAAGCAGTTCTCACACTAAAGCTCTGTTAGATCAGATTCAGCTGAGAGTGACAATCCTGTTGCTGCTGTCAATCACTGTGTGTGTGTGTGTGTGTGTGTGTGTGTGTGTTTGTGAGGTGTATGTTCAGTATCTCTCCAGGTTTCTTCTTTTATGCGACTCGTCTTTTCTTTGTCACTTTGTCTCTCCCTGAGCTCTGTAACCTGATCCTGAAATCACAAGACAATTTTCAGTGTGTTAGTGTGTGTGTGTGCCTGGTGTGTGTATGTATGTGTGTATATGTTTGTGAGTGACACCTCAGCTGCTGTTGCTCATCTACGGGTGTCAAAGCTCTTGTACAAACACACAAAAACTCACACAGACACTGGAAAACATGACCGTAGGAGGCTGGTTTAGGTGTGAGTGTGTGTGTGTGTGTGTGTGTGTGTGTGTGTGTGTGTGTGTGTGTACCAGATTCTTCCCTGTGTACTGCATATCTTCTGCACACACACACACACACACACACACAAATACCCGGACACATAACTTAACAAGCATGCACACACTGACAGCATGCAGTAACACACGCGCCACATTTCTTTCTTAGTAATTGCACGCCTTCAGGGTCAACAGGGGGGAGCACACACCTCCTGTTACATCCCTGTTTACACATGTGTGTTTGTGCATAAACTTGTGTGTATTTTGTGTGTATGTGTTTGTGTGTGTTTCATGTGTTAGTGGCTGCAGGACAAGCCAGCTGGAAGTGTGTGAATTTTTGTTGTGTCCTGTTCAAATAAAAGGCAACAGAAGGATTTGGAGCTGGTTTTCTCCCGTCTGTGTGTGAAACACTGATTATACATGTGAAACCTGTTGGTTGGTTGCTCATATGTGTGTGTTTGGGTTTTTGTGTGTGTGTATGTGTGCGTTTGCTTTTGAACGCCCCCTGTTAGTTTTCTACCTTCTGTGTCGTGCTGGATTCAGTGTTTCCTCTTTTTTCAGCTGTGTGTAAAAACAAAGATCAAAATTAAAGAATTGAAAGAAAGAATAAAAGTGTTAAACATTTTTTGTTCACGGCTAAATCGTCTTTTATATTAATTAAATTTCAAAACACAGATTTTGTGTGACGTTTTGTAAAAGTACTAGCGAGAATGAGGCGGTGCACAATTAAAGCCATTTGCGTTGCTGCAAACTCAGAATCATGTTCAATTGTCTCGAAGAAATGCACCCATGAACACATTCTTTGCTCAAACTGAAAAAAAGAAAAGCAAAAATTGTTTTTGCACTCTTACATTCTTGCTGTGACAGATACTTTGGACATCTGCATGTTTTTTAGTTTTAGCAAAATTTCAGCAACTCACTCTACAGCAACTCACTGCAAATGGGAACAGTTTTGGTTGTCGCATCATGATAGTTCTCACCAGTCACCCTAGATTTTGGCCAAAAATGATCATTTATTTTAGTTGTGCTTGTTAGCGTGGAAATATACTGCTACTATGCAAAAAGAAACACAATTAAAGTGGTGCCAGGGAGAAGTTCAGAGATTGCCTACCTTTTTAAATCCCTATCAGGTTTATTTAATTCAGTGTTGCACGACCAAAAGGGGCTGGGATTTGTGTAAAATACGACAAAACAAACAAGACAAACACACGATAAACAAAGATGCAAATTTTTAAAGTTTGCAAATCATTTAGAGGGGAGACAATGTACCAAATTTTGTCCCATTTCAGCATTTCTTGGTGTCATGATGCTCCAAATGTTTTCAGTGGGTGACAAGTCAGGACTGCAGGCAGACCAGTTTATCAGCCATACTGTTGTAACCCCTGCAGAGTATGTTTAGTCATTGTCTTGCTCAAGTATGAAGGTCTTCCCTGAAGAAGTTGTCTGGACAGTTTTGTCGGGATGGTGCTCCTTAACCTTTATATGCATTAATGGAGCCGTCACAGATGTGTGGCAGGTCCTCCTCTTGAGTGGAGGATGCAGTATCACATTTTCATTTGTCAGCCCGCAGGCCAATTTTCCACCACCCTCAGTCCATCTTAAATGGGCTCAGGTTCCGATAAGTCTCTGCTGTTTCTGAATTATGGTTACAACTTGTTTCTTCTTGGCATGATACAGTTTTAGGGAGAAACATGGTTGAGGAAAAAATGGGGTTCCACAGGAGAAGCTGGAAAAAGCTACTGTGGAGAGATGTCTAAATTGACTAAATTGACCCTGCGCAGAAGATTGTGTAGATCTGTAAAAAGTCTGGATTCTGGTCTTGTCAGATCCATCTGCTGGACAAGACAAGAAACAACTTTAAAAAAAAATGTGTTGGGCTGGTGTTTGGGGTTGACTATTTTCTATGCAGTAACACAGGAATCTGAAGACTAACAAGTAAACGTTGTATTCTGAGAATGCTGTCATGGTGGGTGCTTGTTCTGTAATGCTTATCTTTCAAATTCAGACTTTCTAAGTAATTGCAGTTATGGTTAAAAAAGATAAACTTTTTTTTTTCCTTTTTTCAGTTTTTTCTGTGCTGTTTGGATGTATTTCTTGTATGTCTGGTGCTAATGAAAGTAAATTGGGTTATTGATTTTGCCCTGTGAGCTGTGTGTTTCCTCTTCTTAGAAAATAAAGTTTTCTTGAAATAGAGTTTACATCCACCAGCCTTGGATGTAATGTATTCGTCGCAAATGAGCAAACGTTAACTGTTATCTCAGTGATGTTAGCATACTTCTTTTAGCATTCAGATCTTTAAAATAAAAAGAACTGTAAGGAATATCTTGGAACAGCTGAGCTCTTTCAGAGAGGGTTTTTCATGAGGTGTCAGAGTCTTCGAATCTGTGAGAATCTGTCATCATAAAAGCTGCATTAAACCCTGGACCGTCTCATCAGGCTGCATTGATTTTGCTGCTCTCAGATCAGTTTCAGAGTCAAAGTTTCCGCCACATCTCTGCAGCTGCTGTCAGTCTGACGACATGCACCAGGCATGAATTTTTAATGGAGTGGATTTTTCTCAGATAACGGAGAGTCAGATCCTAAATGAGAAGGGATAAATGCACAGTTTTTCATGCTGAATGAAGGAGCTTAGCAGTCTGAGTAATATCTGCCACAGCATGGCTGCAGCCTTTAAATAAATGCTCATTTATAGTCTTAATTCTGCACAAACTGATGCTTATCTCTTTATTGGGGCTTTCTCCAAATTTTACAGGTTCCTTTATGAGCAGGTTAAATAAAGTGATCCTACCAATGACTCTTTATATCCTGCTCAAGGATGTGTTTTTGTCCCAATCATCTGGAGCTCTGCAGACAACTCCAGCTCTGCCTTTTTCTCCTCCTCAGCAGGATTCTCTGCAGGAAGACAAAAATGGAGGGCAGCCAAAACATAAAACCTGACGAGTTAAATAGGCAATAATAATGACCCAGTTAGTGATTATATAAGTAGCATAAAGTATATTAGCATATAACATACAGAAAAGTAAACCTAGGGGGGCCACAACAACCTCCACACTTGAGAAATAATCAGTATCTCTAAAAAATTATGTTCCTACCTGTAACCTTTATTGGCCCAAAACAAAATTTGAAAGTCTTTACTGTTTTAATATTTTTCTTCAGTTATTTCATATTAAATACAAGCTGTACTCAGGGCACTTGAGGGCACCTGCTGTTTCCCATAAAGACTTTGGAAGTTTTTTGTTGTTGTTGTTTTGTTTTAATTCAGCATTTCTTTTTGAGCAATTTATGGCTTTATTTGAGAAAATAGAGTAGGAAATAGGTCAAGAGAGAGGAAGGTGATAAGGAGGACTGGATCCTCAGCCTGGAAATGAACCCTGGTCATCTGCCTGAGGTGCATTGCTGTGCCCTTTGACTGCTAGGCCACCAGCGCCCAAAAAGTTTCCCTCTTAAGACACAAATGTTGGTTGAGAGCCTGCCAAAAAAAATAAGGTAAGGACACCAGTGGGACATTTTGTTTACATTCAATACACTGAAAAGGAAACCAGAAGGAATTTTGTTTACACGTCATTTGTAAAATTTGCATCCATGCTGCATCATGTTTACATTTTATGCTCAGAACAACCACAGAGAACACTTTGTTCACACTGTACTTCAAGAGCACTTAAAGTTCATTTTGTTTACATTTCATACAGTTCAAGAGCAACTAAAGAACATTTTGTCCATATTTTATTAACCTTAAAAAGAAACCATACAATACTGTATCTTCAATTTATTCACTACAGATGCAACCAATAACACTTTGTTTACACCCTTTGTTACACTTAAATCACTGCATTAAAATTCAGAGGACACTTGTTTTACATTTCTTTTTCCATTAAAGAAACAAACAGGGGCACTATATTTACATTTTGTAGACTGGGAGGGCATATAGAGTTTAATTTGTTTTATAATTTATTTACCGAAAAAAGCAAGCAGATGGCACTTAATTTACATTTGAATCAGTTATGAAGCAACAAGGAAACTCTTTGATTTCATTTCATTGACTAATAAAGAAAGAATAGAATGTTAAGTTTATAATTAATGGACTAAATAAGCAACCAGATAAGACTTTCTTGAGATTTATAAACTGAAAGAGCAGTGAGAGGGCACTTTGTTTACATTTTATCCACTGCAAAGGCATCCAGAGTGCATTTTGTCTACATTTTGGTTACTGGAATGGTGCACTTTACATACAATTCATTTGCTTGGGAGGCATCCAGAGGTACTTTGTCTACATTTAATACACTGGAGTAGCAACAGGAGGGTACTTGTGTTCTTGAACGGCAGCACTTTGTGCTACATTATTTGTATGAAAAGTGCTTTATCAATAAAGTTTTATTGATTGGTTGACTTTTTTGCATTCATTTACTTGAAGGGCATCAAGATTTCTTTGTTACATTTTATACACATGAAGTAAAACCAGATGGCACTTTGGATGCTTTGTAACTTAGGAAATGTAGACACAAGGCACTCTGTTTACATTTTAGACTGGAAGGGCCTTTTTTAAAATGGGATTTCCACTGGAGGGTCATCAGAGGCGTCCATTCAGCAGCGTATTATCCAGGCATTATTAAAGAAATGCGTTCAACAGGGGGACTTATAATACAATTTTTCAGATGTGAGGGCATAAAAATGGGGGGAATTGCACCACAGGGTACACCTTAATACAAACTGAGGTTCTAAGTTGCCTCAGTGCCTGTGTGTGCTGCTCCTGCTGTCCTTGATGTTTCTATAAATACAGACGTCTGACATTATAAACCATCACTTCATTCCGCTGCTTTCTTCTTTGCTTACATCTCAGACCAGGTGTTCACTTTTTATGGAGCGGCCAGCTTCAGAGGCTCTTTATGACTCCAGGAGAGCTGTTAAAGATAACCAGGAGGAATAACTGTAAAATAAGCCTCTGTTACAGGTCAGGCTGCTTTAACATTACACATCACACCTTTGAGAAACTGTTCAACTTGAACTATTTACCTGTAAGTACCTGACCAGAGAGAGTTTCTGAGTGAGAATAAAGTGAACATGCTCAGTGTTAGCAGGTTATTCATTGTAAAATCAGGACTATAAATTAACAGAGAATATTCAGATGAATGCCGCAGCAGGGTTATGAAACAGAGCCTGGCTGTAGACCAGCAGCAGCGTCTGTCTAATGAAACCAGCAGCTCCTGCAGTCTGATCCATGAAAACTGACCCAGCTGGCTGCTGATCGGCTCACAAGAGGACCAAAAACTCCTCAGGATGAAGCCAACATGTTAACTTTTTTTTTTTTAAGAAACAAAATTACAATATAACATATGGTCTCTCTGCTGAGAAATATTCAGCTTTTCATTATCACCGACCAGAGATCTGCAGGGCAGAGCGGAAGCAAACAACACATCCTCCATCTGCAAAAAACCCTGACCAAGTCACTTCATAAAATCGTCTCTCATCTGTGAAATAGTAAAACAATTATCAATATTATACAACAAATGATTAGAAAATTGATCATGTCTTTGTAGAAAAAGATGTGGAAATATATACCTGCTACTATCCTCTTTGCAGCGTTAATATTGTTTGCTGTTCCACTTTGAGCTGTTGATAGTAACCCTTAAGACTCATAAGCTATACGTGTACAATACTGTAGTTTTAACAACAATAATAATAATTATAATGCATCAGATTCTATATAGTGCTTTATCAGATACTTTTTTAGGTATTGCATTACCTTTTTCATGGAGTATCTTTAGATCTATTTGACCAAAAGTACAAGACTTTGTCACTCCATTTTCACTTAAAACAAAACACCGGTGATAAAAGTGTTGATATTTTACTGGACCCACTATCGCTAAAACCGGTAGCAACAAAGCTGTCCAGGAACAAGTTTTGCCATGGATGATTTCTCTGCCTGAGAGAGTGAATTTGACTATAATCATTTATTACCTCTAGTTGTGTCCTGGCATAGTTTTATTTATGTCCCTTGTATTCTTTGTCCAGATTTATTAGCTCAGACTCCTGTGTCTCCCAGCGCTCTGCTGTCTTTTTGTGGTCTGGAGTGTCTGCAGGAGTCCAGGACTCTACAGTGTGATATCCAGACAACCACTGAGAGATTGACCCAGAACCAGCTCTGCAGGGTGACACCTGTGCACAATTTAGGACAAAAAACAGAAGTCTGGCAGGTGTCTGTCCCACTTTATAGGATTGTCAAAATCCCAGGACGCCATCCCGGCTCTCTGTGTCCTGTGGTTTCTCTCTGTGAGGTCAGTTCATGGAGGGTGGGCGGGGGTTGGTCTCTGTTCAAGTTCAAGGTTTGACAGGATAATAGAGACAAATAGGTCAATGCAGTATTTATTGAACGATGTTTGGCTATTTTCACAACAACAATTATGAATGAGTCTGCAGAGCTCTCCTTGTGTCAGAAGAAGCTGAAGAGTTTGGGGGCTGCAGAATTGGGAATAGAGTGAACATTGTAACACAAGGCCATAAATCAGATTAGACTGAATGATTAGTTAAACTTTTGCACAAGACAAAACTGCACCACACACAAGAATTTACATGCAGAAGTAAATCTAAAGCTACGAATCAAAGGGAGAGAGACAGAGAGTTAAACTGATGTTATCTTCTGTCTGATTCATGTCCATAAAAAGTCTGCTCATCTTTAAATCAGGCAGAAATGATGCAGAGAAACCATTCATCACTGAGAGCAGGTCTAAATCTTACACACGGCTCTGCCCTCTTTAATCTGACCTGATGTAAACTCAGAAGGGTTTGATTGCTTTTATTTGTTTGAGTTACATAATGACACACAGGTCTCAGGCTCTGTCGATGCCTTTAGACTCAACCAAAGATTCTCTGATCCAGAGGGTTTCTCTGTTTCCAGCTTCCTACGGTCTGAACATGAAGCTTTGACCCTCAGCCTCGATGTTGTCTGCATCTCAGAGATAACAACAAGTGCTAAACATCCATTAGTCTCATTTCAGGCTGGCGTGCAGTGGGAATCTCTTCTTCGTTGGTATATGAGGAACGTGGCAGCTGGTCACACAGCCAGGTCGTTTATTTCACACAAATGAACGCTCTGCGCCTCATCTCTGTGCTAAATTGTGTGGGCTGATCCGCTTAACGGTCTGACGGAAACGCGGATATTGGTATTAATTGCACTCCAAAGCAGCACGCACACACACACACGCCCAGCTTGAACACACACACATACACAGCAATGAACGCACACTCACACTCACACACACACACACACACACACACACACACACTTTCTGTAATTCTCATTATAGCCTGTAATTTTCTCTCCTTCTTAGCAGCCGCTGAGATGCAAAGAAATTTCCTAAATCTGCACATTCATGTCCTCTTTTCTCTCTAAACTGGACCATTATCCACATTACCCTGCTCCTGTGTCTCTGCTCTTCCTGCACCTCTTTGTCTCTGCGCACAGGAGAAATTGACCAATAACACCTGATATCACACAGGTACAAGCAGCTGCTCCTGTTGTCTTTGTATGAGGTAAAATAACCACTTACAACAGAGTCGTGTGGAGGATGAAATGTGGAAAACGGCTTTTCCAAAGAGCCCAGAATCACACGAATCTGCAGTTTTTTGTGTCTTTCAGCCCCAAAGTAAATCAGTTAGCAAGATTTGAAACCTGATTAAGTCCAGAGTTAGGGTTCGACAAAATCCCCAAAGACCAGGATGATCAGCGTTGAAGGGGTAATTCAGAGTCGGAATCAGGTCAAAGGTCAGCATCTGGTGTCTTATATATGAAAAAGACTAAGGAGACTAAACTGAATGACTGGCTGGTTGAATGCATGGATGGATATATGATTGAGTGGATGGATGAATGGATTGATAGATGTATGGATGGCTGGATTAATGAATAGAATGAATGAAAAGTAGGTAGTTAAATGGACAGTTGATAATCAGATAATTGTATGAAGAGATGAAGGGATGATTAATAATATAAAGATTGATGATGACAAGTGATAATGGGTGAATTGATAGATGTAGGAAGATTGTTCGATGATGGTTGATTATGGACAGAAAAATGGGCCGTGGGTAGTTTTGCATTAGGTTATGAAGTTATAATGTTTGAAAAATCTGAATAAAATAAAGTCAGGCTGAAAAATAAAGTAATATAACGGAATAAAGGGAGAAAAATACCCAATTATCACTTCCAGTGGCAACGAGATGTTGTTCTGCATGTGGTAAAAAGTGCTGCTCAGTGGGTCGCTTTATTGCCTGTTAGCACATGCTAAGTGTAGAGCTAACGTTCAAGCTGAGAGAGAGAGAAATACATCCACGGCTCATTAGATAAAACAATTACAGCTCTGTCTCAGAACAACGCTCCTACCTGATGTCTGACCGGGCTCTGCTAAATTACAGTAGGCTGGAGAGGACGCTACAATCTGTTAGACGAGCACACTCACCACACAAGGACACACACTGAGACACTCAAACACAGTCACACACACACACACCCTAGCACACACTCCTCCTCATGCCGCTCTCTGAATATCACAGCCAAGCTCTCACAGAATAATAGATTACAACAGAAGTCAATTTCAATCCACTATTATCACAGCCGGGCCTGTACTGTAATTGTATTGTATGTACATTCAGAGCGCTCTTCATCAACGGCTCTATCACACTTTAGGACACGCTGTGAGGGAAATAATACACCTCTGAGGACAGTAAAGGAAATAAAACACCAAAAGAAATGTCTGTTTCTATTGGAGCTGCTGAGTGGATTCGTCTCAGAGGAAGACAGCGTCTGTTTCTGATAGACTACTGTATCTGCTGCAGACTCAGAGTATTGTAGCTCACTGCATCTGTCTCCGATAGAAAGAGGGTTGTTTTTTAGGAACAATAGGAAAACAGAAGGGGAAATAACCTGAGTGTGTCAGGGAGAAAGGAGGGAGCTCAGAGTACAGCTGCTGCTCCTTCAAAAGCATCAGAAGGAATCAGTTTAAGTGGTTCAGGCATCTGATAGGATCCTCCTGAACACCTGTCTGTAAAGGTGTTTTGGGAACATCCAACCGGGAGGAGGCCTCAGGATAGACCCAGAGCTCTCTGCAGGCCTGAATGCACCTCAGAATACCAAAGAAGAAGCTGGAAAACATGACAAGAGAGAGGGAGGAGTAACTTGGTTAGACTGCAGCCTCCACATCCTGATGCCAGATTAGTGGAAGTAAATAGACAGCGCTCTCCATGAGGCTCTATGGGGACTGACCCACTGCAGGACAGAGCCTCTGGTGGGCACTGAAAGAACTGCAGACTCTGAGTTGGGTTAAATGAGTTGTGTGATGTTTTTTTGTAAATGAACCTTCTGCTCTTGTATTTGTCAGGAATGAAACAGACGGATGTTTGAATGTCATTTAAAATCCATTAACAGTTAAACTGGGAGAATAATTGCCACACAGCAGCAGCAGAGTGTTTAATTAGAAAGCAGACTGATTAAAATGTGTTTGTGTTCGTATTAGCAGATTGTAAACATGGTTAATGCACAGAGATGTCTGTCTGCTCTGTATAAATTTAACTTAGACTGACGGCTGCATATTTCGTTTTTATTTCATACCATTAAAGACCCTGACTGATAAGACTACAGTCATCTTTGAGTAGAGTTTAATCTCCCCTCTTCCCCTCCTCGTAATGACTATGAAATCCCACTGTAATGGATGGTGATGGCATGCAGCTGTAATTGGTTGCTATTGAATAAATGAATATGAATCAGTTGTAAATTTCGAGGTGAGTATTTTTAAAAGCACCGAGGTGGTGGGGTTTTATTATTCTCTGTGTCCTTAAAGGGTTCACAGATGGAAAAGTACAAAAAAAAAAAAAAAAAAAGCAAAGCAATCCCGCTGCGGCCTTTGGAGTGTTTCTGCAGCCTTGACACACTTCTTAAACTCAGGAAGGTAAAACAGTAAAATGCAAAGATGTACTTTAAAATCAGCTCTACAGCTTTGACTCTTGTGAAAGAATACACTTTATTTTTATTTTGCTTTTTTAAAGCTTCAGTTTGTTGAGTCTGTCCACTTCCTCAAGCTTTAAAAAAAAAAACAGCGCTTGTATTTGGAAACATATTTGTTGTTTGGGCACAGGCCCCTTTTTGCAAATCCAAGTCAAGCCTCAACTCTCTTAGGGGTCGAGTCCAAGTCAACTCTGTAGTCTGTGAGAGCAGCGGCAAGTCTACAGCAGGTCTCTGGTGTTTTTAGTGAATAACAACATAACTGCGCTGATCAATAAACATTGTGCTGCATACTAATGTGCTGTGTGACTACTTAACTGTTATCATTTTTTAATGTTGTACATTTTATATCAGACTCATATCAGCAACATATGAGCATTTTAACAGTTTAATTTTTTATGGACTCTAAAGAAGGAACTCATCTAAAATCACTGTTAATAGCACCAAGAGAAAATGTGCCACAGTTAATAGCGAAGAAAGCTTCACGCAGAAGTTAAATCACAGTCGAGAGAGAGAATACTTTATTTGAATAAAGGTCTCACCAATGAGAAGGCAAATAGCCAATCAAAGTGCAGGATTTTTTTTTTTTTTTTTGGGGGGGGGGGGGCATGTGTGGCTGAGGCTCGTCAACGAAGATCTGAAACCAAGTGTAAGAGTAATCAACTCCACGAACCATAAGAACAGCACAATGAGGAGGTTGATATTAACATGAGATGATGGCTTTCGTCATTAGACCAAACAAAAGTGAAACAAAAAACAAAAATCTTTCTCTGTGGTAGATCACCTACAGAGCAGACACTGTATCATCAACAAGGTTCAGATCAAGGTAAGAGCATTTATTTATTGATTCCCTATAACAATCTTATACGAGTGAAAATTAGTAAAAGTGGTCAGTAAATATACCTGAACACCCTGCCTGGTTATGGTCTATGTGGGAGAAATACTGTGCTGCTGCAGCAGGTTGGCATGCTCAACACAAAGTGAGGACAGAAGTCTTTACCCCAGACGGCAGTGAAGGTTCAAAAGGTTGACTTCAAAGTTGTGTCAAAAAACAGACACAGAGATACAATAATCACCAGGCAGAGACAGAGCCAAAAGTGAATCAAAGGTCATACACAAGGAAAATTGTCACAAGAAATAATGGCTAACTGTAACTCACATCAGCATGAGACAAACCGGCACAGAAAGAGGGGAACACAGAGACTCAATACCCAATGTGATAAGATGCAGGTGAGACATGTTAGGGAGGACACCAGACGAGCTTGGACAAGTCCATCACCAACTGCAGCGGGGTCACGCAACTCAAGGAAGAACATTTATGACCATTTCTTTATCATTTCCTTGAAGTCATAATAATCACATTAATAATTTTGCACTGCAGACGCGGTAGTCCTTCTGCCTTAGTGTCTCAGTCTGATTGCATTTCCATGAAGAAATCATCATAAATGCTCTTCCTTGAGCTGCGTCACCCCGCTGCAGTCAGTGATGGACTCGTCCGAGGTCTCCTTACAAACAAGTGGCTGCTGGAGGAGAGTAAGTGAGTTGTGTTTAGTCTCTTTTCTAAAGAAATCAGGCAAAGCTAAGAAGATGTTTGGTGGCTAGTTCTATGGCTGGGACCCTATATGTACTGTTGATGAAGTTAGGTGCTGTTCTGAGCATTATTTGTGGCTATAAAGTGGCTTTTTAGTTAAGGTTTGCGTGTGGAGCCATAGACCGCTGTGTATTGCTATCCTGCAGTCGTTACTAAAGTTGGTATAACTAGAGAAGCAAGCAGTCGGCAACATTCATCTGTTGAGGGGGTGTCTGACTCGATGTTACAGTGTGTCTGACCCTAACTTACTTTTATGCCGGAATATCCCTTTAAGCCTGAGTTGAGGAGAACACACAAGAAACATGATGGGGATAATTCATGAGCTTTTGATAGAACAAAGATCTGTGTGTAATCTTCACTGTCTCAAGATCCAATTCAGATGTTGTGTTTACACCAAACTCAAACAGGAGCATTTGCACAACTGAATTATATGTAAAGTTAATGATATGAATGAGGTGGCATAAACTGACCAGATTATACCTTAATGATGTGTTCAGTGCTCTACCTTTTTGCTTCATTAGTTTTGAGAGTTGAAAAACCTGAAATCTAAGCATGGGGACCCCCCAGTGATGTCAACGACAGAGCGGAGGAGATTCATTCATCTGGAAAATTGAGGTGAACTGATGGATAGAGTACATGTCTGCCTGAGCTATCAGATGTGACTTGTTTTTAATCTTTAGACAGGTACAGCAAAGAGCTCACTGTGAGGAAAGAGAGTGAGGAAAGACACTTTTGACACTTATTCATGTTGTAGGCTTTGGAAAAAAAATCATTACAATCAAGTCAATCTTAACAAAATTTGATAAAAACAGACTGAAATGCTGTGAAGAGCCCTTTACTCTTCGGTAAATGTGTGTGTTTGGGCACTCCAGTGGATGTGATATGGTACGCAAATTGAGTGAGTGATTCACACAGAACAAGTTAACACAAAACTTTCCACTTTCACGAATGAATAGTTAGTAACATTATTTGCATCTGGTGTGAACACCATATGAAAGTTCAGTGCACTTGTAATATACAAGCACAAAAACGCCCTTAGATTTTCACAGCAGTCTGAGCTTAAATCTGTCCTCATACAGATGATGGGATGAATGGAAGGGGGGCGCCTATCATTCCAAAACAGTACAAGAGGATCACCCTGATATCTAGCTGTAGTTTTCTGGAGTTTTGCCTTCTTCCTTTCTCACCCCACGTTTCCTGTCCCTCTTCAGCTGTCCTGTCTAATAAAAGAAAAAGAGCCTCTAAAAATAGTTTATGAGACCAAATGAATCAAAACAGTTTTCTTTGAAACATTCAGCACCGAGCATGTCAAACATGCTGTAAGATTATCTGTCCTAAGTGGATCAATATCACCAGAAAATATGTCTCAGTAGCTTTAAAGACCCTGTGTGTGTGTGCGTGCGTGCGTGCGTGCGTGCGTGCGTGCGTGTGTTTGTGTGTGTGTATAAATTATGACTTTGTGACGCTGCTGGTGTGTCCTGTGTGTCCTTGATACGAACACATGGAGGATAAATGAGCTCCCCTCTTTATCGACTCTATTCTCTACAAGTCTCAGATGTTCCCTGGAGATACTGTCCTGTTTTTACCTGTACACTCGCACGCACGCACGTACGCACACACACACACACACAAAAGTGAGTTCAGATTCATTCATGTGTCCTATATAGTCGATGCAGATTTGAATAGATTAGTGTTGTTTATTTTTGTACATTAACACTTTACTGTGAGTGGTTTCATCTGCTGGAACAGATAATCAACACAAATTATGTTGAGTAGTGAAAAAAACAAGACCTGCAGCATTTGGTTTACAGCTCACCGGGCATCTATTAACTGCGGCCCACCTGCTGTTCATAAGAGTTTTCACTAACAAAACATCCTGAACCCAGTTGTTAGGACACTCTAGTTACTAACTATATTTTTTACAGCCTGTAGACAGTAAGCAATCAACAGCCTGCACCTGATTTCTTCACAGATCTCTGTTTAACTTGGAGTGTGTCCCTGTCTGGTCCTTCATGGTTCTTTTCTTTACCCAACATGTTTCTTTGCTCTTGGCAGTAAAATCTTTAAAGCAAAACATAAAATCCATAGAGGCTCTTTGACCTGGCAGAAACTAAAGCTGAAAGAGGTTGACGGATATAAGACAGCCATGAATGTGCCAGCCTTTACTCCAATCTGATAATATATCAGGGTTTTACATGACGAGCTTAATAAACTTTTAATTTAGAGATAATTTCTTCATCTTACTTTTCAATATATTTTTTAGACTCTTCTTACTGTCAGTTAAAGAGGACAGGACACTGGGCAGAGCAGGAAATGGGGGGAGGAGGCTAGGGAAAAAACATGGAGCAGTCACAAGCTGGAATCAACCCTGGTCCACCACTTGGGGCATGCACATGTATACCACTAGGCCAGCTGCACCCTGCTTCCTCTCCATCTACCAGATTCTGATGCGGTTAATGCTTGATTCCAAGTCTGAGTCATTGGTGCTTAAAGGGATATTCTGGCGTAAAATTAATTTAGGGTCAAACACACCGTAACACCAGACACCCCCTCGAGACATGAATGTTGCCAACCGCTTGCTTCTCTAGTTTCCTATATGGAAATGCAATCAGACGCTAAGGCAAAAGACCTACTGTGTCTGCAGTGCAAAAGAATTAATGTGGTGATTATTACTTCAAGGAAATGATAAATGAAATGATAAATAAAGAAATGATCATAAATGTTCTTCCTTGAGCTGCGTCACCCCACAGCAGTCCGTAATGGACTAGCCTGAGGTTTTGCTACAAACAAGCAGCTGCTGGAAGAGAGTGGGTAAGTTGTGTTTAGTCTCTTTGCTATAGAAATCAGGCAAAGCTAAAAAGATGTTTGGTGGCTAGTACTATGGCTGGGACCCTATATGTACTGTTGATGAAGTTAGGTGCTGTTCTAAGCAATATTTGTGGCTATAGAGTGGTGTTTTGGCTGAGGTTTGTTGATGGCTCCTGAGACCGCTGTGTATTGCTATCGTGCGGTCATTACTAAAGTTGGTATAGCTAGAGAAGCAAGCGGTCGGCAACATTCATCTCTCGAGGGGGTGTCTAACTCAATGTTACGGTTTGTTTGACCCTAAATTAATTTTATGCCAGAATATCCCTTTAAGGCCAATTCTCATTAGGAGTCATGCAGTTTGAGTCCTAAGCTTGAGTACTACAGCACCAGAGAGGACTCTTTGGAGCAACATGGTGGTGTCAAAGATCCTTGCAAAGACACCTGCCAAGGTGAGCTATGACATCTGTTGAGCCAAGGTATCAGCATCTCAGGCATGTAAACACCCATCCCACCCAGATCACACCCATGTGAGCAGAGGATGCAATGTCCTCAGTCAACACCTTCAAGTGACACACTTTGGTCTATCAGGGATTATGCTGCAGACTTTACAACAGTTTACCTGCAGGAGGAAGGATCCGCTGCAGACACTCAGAAACTCTGACCACCTGTCCAGGTATTCAGACCCAAAGTAAAGAAAGTGGAGCACAGTTACAAAAGAAGGCTTTGTGACTGAGGGACATATGGTCAGATTTGGCTTAGTGTCTTTGTTCAGAGTGCTCTCAGTGCACAAACACACATACATTTCTTGAAGAAACTGACTAAAGCTGTTCCAGCGTGGATGCTGAAACACACACACACACACACCCTCAGAAATCCAGTGCTGGCAGAGAGTGTGGTTAAGCCTCTCTGCTCTGAACAGGGTCCCTCACACAGTGGGGGACTTTTGTTTACTCAAACGCCTCCATCCTTTAAACCTCTACTAATGTACAAACACACAGAAACACACACACACACGCATGCACACACGCACGCACGCACGCACGCACGCACGCACGCACGCACGCACACACACACACACACACACACACACACACACACAATCTAACCACAGACTAACCTGAGTATGTGGTGTGTGACTCTCAAGGGAAACAAACATTCAGTTTTTGTAAATACATTCAGAGATTGAGTCAGCAGGAAAATCAAACTCTGAGCGTATTTCTTTCTTTTTCTTCTCAAATCATTTTATTGCTGAGTGAGTTTGTAAGTGGTGTGTGTGTGCGCTGAGAAACTGAGTTGCTCATTCAATTGTGTATATGCAATGTCGTGCATGTTGTAACAATGTTGCTGTTGTGTGATACAGTGAGAATTGGGATATCATGAATATTAGAGTTACTATTTTTGTGCATGTCATGCATGTCGTGTGTTGAGTGAGACTCTGTGTTGTTATGATGGCCCTGTTGTGTCAGTGTTACTGTAGTTTTGTTGATGTGCATGCATGGTGTGAAACAGTGTTGTTGTTGCTGTTGTGCACAATGTAAAAAAAGTTGTTTATGTGCAGCAGTGTGTAGCAGTAATTCTACTGGTGTGGGTTATTATTGTGATTGTGGTGTGGGTTTCAGTGTTAGGGGAACAAAGTATTAATAAAGTGTTGTTGTTATTTCTGATGTTGTTGATTTGTTGTTATATTGTTGCTGCTGCTTTTAATGTGAAAAAAATGCTGCTGTTGTTGTTTCTTGTTGTTGTTGCTGCTGCTGTTGTTTTAATATTGTTGCTGCTGTTGTTTCATGTTGTTGCTGCTGCTGTTGTTGATATATTGTTGCTGCCATTGTTTCATGTTGCTGCTGCTGTTGTTGTTTCATGCTGCTGTAGCTGCTGCTGTTGTTGTTGTTAAATTGTCGCTGCTGTTGTTTCATGTTGTTGCTGCTGCTGTTGTTGATATATTGTTGCTGCTGCTGTTGTTGTTTCTTGTTGTTGTTGTTGCTGCGGCTGCTGTTGTTTGTTATTGCTGTGTTTATTGTTATTGCTTTAAGGCCAACATCTCCTTGTGTGTTCTCAGCAGGAGGTCTCTGCTGTTTGACTTCATCTCCATTTTAAATCCTCCTCTTTCCTCCTCTCCTTTTCACATCCTAATCTCTCTTTTTACACCCTTTTGTTTGTTTGTCTTGTTTATTTTTCGCTGTCATGTCTCATCTTTCTCCCTCTCTTCTCTTTTGTTTTTGTCTCCTTTTTTCTCTTTAGAAAATGTAATCCCTCTCTCCCTCACATCTCAGTGTTTGGTCTCAGATGTCCTCTCCTCCCACCTACCTCTTTCTTATTCCTTTTTCTCCTCCTTCTTTACATTTCTCATTTCTTTCCTTCTCTTTTTTTCTGTTTCACTTCAGATGACTCCTCTTTTACATTGTCACACCCTTTGTCTTTCCTTATTTCCTCTCCATATTTTTCCTCTTGTTTTTCTTCCTCAACATCCTTTCTTCTTGTTTCTTCTTCCTCTCAGATTCTTTTTTGTCTCCTTGCTATTTTATCTTGATCTTCTTTATCTCTGCTGATACATCTTTCTCATCCTCTTAAATAGTTTGTTTTTCTTCTTTTCTTCTCCTTGTTTTTTTTTCCTGTTGCCTCATCTTTTCTTTGCTGGGTCTTTATCACAGCTCTTCCCTGGTTTTCTTTTTCCTTTGACGTCTGCAATCTCCACCTTTCTCTTTTCTACCTCTCTCATTTTTCCCAACCATCTGTCCATTCTTCTTCTCCACCTCAACTCCTTCCATCCCCACCTCTCCTGCTCTCCTCCCCCCTTGTTTTCCAGCTTTCTTCTCATCGTCACGCTCTCTTCTCTTTCATTCCTCCCCCTCTCCTCCCTCCCATCTGTCCCTCTCTTTTCCTACTGCTTTACATCCTTTCATTTCCCTCCCCTTCCTCCTCTCTTTTACATTTTTTCCTGTGTGTGTGTGTGTGTGTGTGTGTGTGTGTGTGTGTGTGTGTGTGTGTGTGTGTGTGTGTGATATGTTGAGGCATGTCTGTTTGTTTAGCATTCCTTCATTCCTTCCCCATTTCACATACCGACAGTTTGCAGAGTTTGATTAAAGGGGCAAGCTGGTACAAAACAGACGGTGTTATCTCTGTGTGTGAAGAGTGTGTAATGAGTGCATGTTAAGTGTGTGTGGAGAAAGAGAGAGAGAGTGTGTGTGTAAAAAAAAGAGCAGAGACAGATCTATAGTAAACAGAGTGAGTCATGTCTGCCCTCTTTTTTTACCCTTCGACATTCCTCTGTGACAATATTAGTGCGCGCGCGTGTGTGTGTGTGTGTGTGTGTGTGTGTGTGTGTGTGTGTGTGTGTGTGTGTGTGTGTGTGTGTGTGTGTGTGTGTGCAGGATTATTACTCTTTGTCCTGTGGTAAACAAAGCAGTTGGTCAATAAAAGTTGGGATGACTGACGTTGGACTGAAAACACGTCTTTGTTACAGGCCGTCTGATTGGATGAGGGAACAGAAAGTTCTTCAAGGTGTTACATTAAATTTGACTCTTAAAATTCTGCTCTTAGTAATCTTTTGTTGATTCAGATTTACTGAACGCTGAACTTGAATCAGTCCTCAAACCCCCAATGATTACAAAGATTATTTCATCTACTCTGTATTGTGAAAATAGCAGAATGCATTTTAGCTTCACAGACTCTTGTTGGGTTTTCATTCTGAGTCAGTCTCTTTTCTTTTTATATATTTTAAACTCACTTAAAAACTCGATGCAGCAGTTCAGTCTTTACTGAAACTTCACAATATCACTATAGTTAAATAACAGAAAAGACAGACCTCAAAACAGTAAGTAACAGATTATAAACATGTTGGTTTCTAAACAGTCTCTGCTACTAGCTGAGGTTGAATTAAAATTGACCTATACAAAATGAAAACATACATTAACACACACCCTCACATGCAACTAAAGGTAGCCTGGCTGGGCCATCCAGTTGCGTGAATCACTTGCCATTCCTACCCACAATAGTCTGGACTTTGGCCAATTGGGACCCCTAAAAGTGGGTGGGAGTACTTTCCTTGATAGACAGACTACTGTCATCACAGTGTGCAACTGTGTTCCCTGCTGGGCTCTCAAGCATCAAGAAAGAATTGGTAATATTTCAACGTGTGCGAGCAAACAATGTCTTTTACGTTTTCTTCTGTGGATATAAACGATTTCTGCCGACTTTGCAAAGTCAACTGCAGATGAATGGCGTTCTGAATGAACGACGCTTTGAAAAGTCCCGCAGCATGTGTTAGACGTCACCATCTCCACATGGACCAATCAGGGGCTGCCTTTCACTGTTGTCCAGGGAACAGTGGAAACACACTGATTGGCCCGGTTATTTTCTGATTTCTAATACACGCTCCCAATTGGCCGAAGTCCAGACTGTTGTGGGAAGGAACGGAAAGTGATTCACGCAACTGGATGGCCCAGCCAGGCTAAACTAAAGGGCCATCATATTGTCAGGCCTGGGCTTAAGAGAGGACTCAGAAACAGAGGTTTAAAGATCAACAAATGCTTTATTTTGAAAATCGTCTTCTTTACTCAGTAGATAGAGTGATAAACAAATAGGCTATGAAAACCTTCTATATCTATACTAATGGCAAACAGACAAAACACAGAAACCATACAAACCAAGACTGAACAAAAATTCACTCCAAAAGGGAGGAAAAATTCGTAGGCTGAGCTTCTCTAATCTTCAGAGGAATAACTATGAAAATTTATAACAAAAAACGCTCCAAAAGGAGGGAAACAAAAGGAGGCTACGAACTTAACTACACGAATAAACGAGACACTCTGGCACAGGACAAAGGGAGACGCAGACTATAAGACACATGAGGTTAATGGGGAACAGGTGGAAACAATCAGGGATCAGGGGAGACGTCAGACCGGTGACACAAGAGGAAGGGCAAGTGACCCGAAACGAGAGGAGAGTTATTTTTCAAAATAAAACATGAAAATGACAAGACAGAAAAACCAGGACAAGACACCCCTCACCGCGTTGTGACACATATTTGTTTCATAGCTCTTAAACATCAGCATCACAATCATGCCCACAGATATTTAGACTGTCATATGTCCATTATGCACACAATACAGTATAAAGTCACACAAACTGTCTTTTTTTGTCAATTTCATCTGAAAATTACTGATGTTCTTTTCTGTGTGAGTTTTTGGCATTGTTAGGGGTGTGCTGGTAGGGGAATGGATAAAAGTGCCTGCTTGAGTTCAGTCTGTTAAAATGAAAATGGAAAAATGGTTGTGTCCATCATGCAGGACACACTGATCTGTTTGATTAACATTTTACCAAAAACACACTTTTAATCCAACCTTTTCCTACCCTGCATGGCATTTAGAATGTCCAGAATGTGCAACACTTAACTAGCAAAATGTGGTTAGACATGTCTTAATCCACTTTGCACCATGAACCATGTATGTGGTCTTGTTTTTTTTTCGTGCTGCAGCTGTGCAGTAGTTCATGTGTTGCTCATATTAACAGTGTGAATGCTCTGACCTGATTACATGCATCCTAATATGAAAACTCTGAAGTTCAGCCACCTCCACACACTGCTAAATTCTGCAGCATGAATATGCAGTATTACTCGAAGACCTGTTACCTCTCCAGATTAACAGAGTAATCCTGGGTCTACCTCAATTCATTCCATAACACTTGTTTTAATATGTATATGATGTTAGTGTCTCAAAGCGTCCCTCATTTGAATATCAAATATTAAAATGAAGAGAGTGAGATGTAAACAGCTGCGGTCCATCACTCCTGGAGCTTTGCTGGGAGTAGATTACATTATTAAAGCAGTGGGTCGGGATTATTCTTCCTGTGTTTCAGCGTCTCTCCTCTAATGATCACCACCACCAGCAGCAGCAGCAGAGTAAATCTTCATAATGAGCTGCTTTGTTGATTTGCTGTTTGCTGTTTGTTTGCCGGCTCCCTGGGGCTTGCTCTCTTTCTGTTTATCCCAATGCTGAGAGAATAAGAGCAGAGAGAGGAGGAAATGAGTTTTATTATGGAAGGATATTAATATCTTTATTCACAGTTTCAGACGTGTGCTCAAAATGACACACAATCAAGTATATGTAATATTAATATTTAATAATCTCTGTTTCTCTTTGACACACATGAAGCAATGCACGACATTTAATAAATCGCTGACTTTTATTAGAGCTAATATAACCACACTCTATTATTCAACTGAGTAACTTCCAGCTAAAATCACTGACTGTAACAGAATGAAAAATGTCAGTAAGAAAAAAAAACATCTATATTTGTCTGGTTCCTGATGTTTTACACTTTATATTACTTGGACTCAAAGTGTCTTATCTTTAAAGGTACATTTTCACTCCCCCTCAAAATAAAAAAAGAGAGATTTACATTTTGGCTTAAATTTTGACCTTGATTTTTTATTCAGGTATTAAAATTTTAGACTCTACATTGTTGTTATACACTGACAAAACCCAGAAAGCCTTGTTTTATTAGATCTTATGAAAAAATAAACCATAAACAGGCAGACAAATCTTTTCCAATAAAAAATATCTCCAAACTTTAATTTTGAGGTAATACAATTTAAACATTATATTCAGCAGTAAATGTTGACAGATACTCACAAATCCTGCCACAACATAAAATTTCTACAAACTATTTGTAGAAGTGAGCAATGCCAGATTTCATTGGCTATATACGTACTGATATGTATTAGTTTGACCTAGAGGGTGGAAGTGAGGGTTTCTTTGAATTCTAGACTTCTGATATGAACAGAATACTGTATCCTGTAGGAAAGAGACAAATTGAATAGGATTGGTGTCTCCAGTTTCCCTGTCCCAAAGAACCGACTTTCTGTATACAATAGATAGCCACAAGCAACCTTTGCCCCAGACCATAGCTCATTTAGAGACCAACATTTAAAGCCTCAGTTTGGGTGAAGTTTACTCACTGGTTACGCAAAGAAGGCTCTATGTGTAAAAATGCTCAATGCACTGGGTGTAAATTAATGATGCTTGCCTTGCACCTCAATGTGCTTGGTGTAGGATTTTCATAGGGCCGTTTGGGTTAGTTTGGGAATTAACATCTTTGTGTTTTCTTTTAGTTGTGTCCATTACCACTGTCCGTGCATCAATTTGATGTTAGGTAATGATTACTAAATGGAGAAAAGTCTTCTTTTAAATCCTTTTCTGAACACATCTTTATGATATATGTATTTGTGGCCTCAGCATGTATCCACAGGTACATTTGCCGGGAGTAAAAATACCTGTTTGGGAAGTAGAGATCAGATGTAACAAGGTAAACAGAAAGTGGTTTCAGAGTCTGTGTTGTCTTGTTCTGCACAAACTTGCTCCCTTAAGCCCTTATTTAAAGCATCAGAGAAACATCAGAAACATGTTTCTCAGTTAAACTCTGTTCATGTCTTCCGTCTCACTGTGTTTAACTCTTCGTCTCTGTTCCTGCTACTCTTCCTCTCTCGCTCTGATGTTTGAAGTCTCACCTGTTGAGACTCCCCGAGGGCAGAACCTGCTCTTTATAAATCATTTGAGCTGAGGGGGGGTCTACTCTGCTGCTGCTGCTGCTGCTGCCCACACAGTCCCTGAGGAGGGCTGCGAACACACACATACACAGGCCTACCACAGAGCCTCTGAAGGTTACTTTGAAAGTCTGAACTTTTACTGCGTGTTAATGATGTGAAGAGGAAAGAATCAACGGAAACTGATGTTTTTAATATCAGTTGTACATTTGTTTTGTTTTTTTCTCTTGTGACTTATTCAATTAACAAACACAGAGGGAATAAAACCACAAACCTCTTGGCTCTACCTCTACCTCAGGGACATTTGGGATTTTCTCAGTGACATAAGCCTTATTAAAGATGTGTAAATCATCTGAGGTTCTTCTTCATTGAGGCACAGTGTACTCAGCAAGAAAGTGTATTATTTTACCCTTTATCTCCTAATTAAGAGACCCTGATCCTCTGTGGGCAGTATTTATGATATCCATTGGTCATTTTGATTGTAATAGTCTTCAGTAGCTGATAGAGATACCAGCTGGGTAACTTCAGTGAGCTTGAATCCCACTCCAGGTTTGACAGGATGCTGTTTCCATTTTCAATATTATTATTATTATCATTATTATTATTATTTATTGTGATGTACTTGTTCCTCCTTACTTTTACAGTGAAGCAAAGAAAACAGTGACAAGTTGTGAGTGAATGCACCATCATAAAGATTACTGACAATTATACACTGTCTTTGTGCTATAAATTGAACATACATGCTAGAAATCTCAACCTAAGAGATCTACAAAAGCTTAAGTTGGTTGTACCACTTACTACTGCAAAGTCATAGCTGTATCACAAGCACATCCTACAGCTGCTACAGGCCCCTTGATGCACAAAGGTGTGCCCCTTCATCATCACATGCAGCGCTCTTTCAAAATTAATCTCTCAATCAAACTAGCCACTTTCAGTTATTTTCAGTTAGTTTATTTTCTAGGCAAACCTGATATGCTATATTTCTGCTACTTCATTTACAATAATCCCATGTGCTGTACACAGAGAGGGATAATATCCGGTATATACAAGTAGAACTACCACAACAAAGTTTTCTGACCAGCCTACACCAAACAATTCAAATAACAGGGGAGAAAATATCTCAAAGATTTTGTCCTGACATTGCAAAATTGTTGACAACAGTGCAATTGCTTGAAATTGTTTTAATGTGAGGGTAGTGGCTGCAGAAGGGTTTGATCTCTGGTGAACAGTTGCAACATGTGAATGGGCAAAAACATATCCAACATGTCAGCTGACTATAGATTTGTCCAAACAGATAAAAGTGTTTGTCCCCAGTATTGGTGGAGGATTGTCTGCAGTGAACTCTTGATGTAAGATTTTTTTTTTTTTAATTATTATCATTATTATTACTATTTTTGCCATACAGACATACGTTTCAAAAGAGCCTTACATACAGTGAGGATCTTTTTGACCGAAAGTCTTAAGTCTTTTTACTCTTATAGTTCTTGTGTGACATCTATATTCACTGGATATTTAACCCCCAGTAGGCAAAAAAAAAAAAAAAAAAAAAAACACTCTTAAGATGTGCATGCTCAGAATCAAAGTGTGTCTGTGTTTCAAACTGAAACCTATGTCTGCATAATGTGTGTGACCAGGTTCATCATGTGACTTTGTCTTAGAAAAAAAGCCCAGAAAACAGGAGTTATTGCCAGACTAACCCTTGTGGGCTGTGAGATTATCCTCGGCGTGCTGGGCATGTAAAGATGGAATTTATCACAGCTGAGGAGCAGGGAGAGGCCATGCTAACGCTGCATCAGAGCAGCAGAGAGGAAAAAGATCAAAAACAGAGGGTGGGGTGGGTGGGTAATTAGAGAGGGACAGACAGGCAGATGAACAGACTGACAGATGAACGTGCTCCACAGCTTGTTTGTGTCTTCGGGGAGCTGTAAATCTCCTCATCCAGCTGTTCCACATTCTCCATGCTCCATTTGCAGTGGGTGGACATCCGCTCTGAACCTGCTCAACAGGCTCAGGAGCGTCCTTCCTCACCTGCAGGGACATCTGGGTTTTGGGAGTGGGGGGGACAGGTGGGAGAGAGAGCAAAGGCGGCTCTAAACACCAGTTACACTTCACGCCTCCAATGTGAGGGAATCTGTTATGCTAAGCTAGATGTTTGACTCTCACATAATATGGGACTAAACACAGAGATGAGTGTTTGATGCAGCTGTAGGTTTGACCTCTGACCTTTCACATTTTATCACCAGATTATTCTCTTGCACATCCTTTAAACCCTTTTTTCTCAGTGAGAACCCCTCTAAAAAAAAAAGGTTTTATACTGCTGAGACGGTATAATTCTGAATTTACTGTAGTAAAGTTGTATAATTACACTAATGTGCTAGATCTGAACTAACCAAAATACATCAAGCATGCTAGTCTATGTAAGCTGCATCCAGACAACATAAAGCAAAAAGACGACAATTGCAGCTGCCCACGGTGCTGAGACAAATAAACACAAAACAGACAGCGCTGTCCGTGGTTCTGAAACAATAGTTCCTACATTATGTCAGTTCCATTGAAACGGAAGATATTGCTTGTAAACAAGCAGCACCTTCCAGTCTTGAGAAATGAAGCAGATGCTTAAGTGCTGAAAGCTGCAGCCCCCCTGGCCAACCTTTTGAGGGTGTCTGAAGAAGCACTAATAATACGTACACATAAAGCCAAAGGCCCATTGTTACAGCACTCAGCATAACTGAGTGACTTCACTGATGCTACATTCAATAATTATACAGTCTATCTGGCTAAACCCAAGGGATCTGGAACGGCTCTGCTCTGGACCGGCAGGCAGATCAGATCCGCAAGCATACAGCACCCACTGGATCTGATCCGCCACCACCATAGGAGGAGAAGCGCTTGCAGGATTACCGATATTTCTTGCGAGACTGGACGAGATCTGCCGAGCTCTCTTGCATTTCCCCGGGAGTCATAGAATAAGATCCGCCCATCAGTGTATATAAACGGCAGTGTATATAAACACCCACATCCCACAACCCTGGCCTCTCCCATCATCAAGTTAAGAACAGTTCAATCTATTGACTTTAATTAATTTATTTTTTAAAAATAAACCAGATATTTTACTCTGTAACTGCATAAAACCTCCGCTGCTGCTTGAGCTGCGCTGCACTAATTTGATGCACTGTGCTCCGGCCACTGCAGCAGAGCCGGACGCCGGATGGACTCCGTGGAATGACTCACATTGATTATTATGCTTTTGGATTTGATTTGCCGGCCATGCCGAAGCGGAGCTGTTCTGGACCTTGTGGGTTTTGCCCGTATGGTTACAACTTAGGAAACAGACTTGTCATGTCAACATAATAAAATTGCACCAAAGGTTAAAAGGACTAAAGCCTGTTTTCACAAATGCAGTACTCACCATGTTCACTGCCGCAAGTAGAGATGGAGGCGTCTGCTGCTTGGGCATTTTCCCTCTTGGAAATGTCATTGCCAATGAAACCCATAAATGGTGCTGTCATGTGGGTTCGCTGGTGTTGTCTTTACTCGTGGATTTCTTTGGACTAGTGAATCCGAAATGACTGAGCAGGCAGGGTTGTTGCTGTTTTAAAATTCTAATGACCCATAAGCCATACCAAAATACTAAATAGGAACAGCTGGCTTTCTTAAATGATAACTTAGCTTCTGTGCATTCAAATCTTGCGTCCACTGAATGATGATGACTTCAGGTGGCTACAAAAATCTGAGTGCAGTGCTGTCATGAAAGGATAGCCCCAGCAGGAATAGACACAGGATTGTGTTAATTTGTGAAAGACAGATGTTTATAAATTGGAATATAATGAGCAAATTAACTAAAATTGACTATTATTTTCCAATATTGTTTATTTCTGGAACATTACTGTGTAGAAGTAGGATAAAATCTACAGTAAGCACTTTTTTAGAGCTCCCCCGAAACATCTCAGAAGAGGCTTTAGGGGAGTTCAGGTTTAATCTGTTGATCTTATACCTGTGTGTGTGTGTGTGTGTGTGTGTGTGTGTGTGTGTGTGTGTGTGTGTGTGTGTGTGTGTGTGTGTGTGTGTGCGTGTGTGTGTGTGTGTGTGTTTCCTGTCACACACACTCATGCACAAATACACACACAGTTATCATATGAAGCACAGCATCCCTGCACTCTTGCCCTCACATACATCTTTCTGTGGTCTGTGAACTACACAGAAATAAGTCAGTGTTCTCTTTGATTTTCTTCAGCACTCTCTCTCTCTCTCTCTCTCTCTCTCTCTCTCTCTCTCTCTCTCTCTCTCTGTGTGTGTCTCTCTCTCTCTCTCCGTCTCTCCTTCTCTCTGCGACGTCAGCAGCCTGAAAGATGTAACTATTTATTAAAACTGACAAGATTCATTGCCTGTAAGTCTCAGTGAATGTGTTTGTGGGTGAGTGTGTGTTTGGTTCAGTGTGAGAAAACCTGTGTGTGTGTGTGTGTGTGTGTGTGTGTGTGTGTGTGTGTGTGTGTGTGTGTGTGTGTGTGTGTGCGTGTGTGTGTGTGTGTGTGTGTGTGTGTGTGCACGTGTGTTTGTGTGGTTAAACAGAAAGTGGGATGGAGGGCAGAGAAGGGAGAATCAGCATCTTCAGTCAACACTGCTGGTTGCTCTCTCCTAAAAGAGAAGGTATATCACTTACACACACTCGGGACACACATACATACGCACACATCATTTACACAGCATTTTGATTACAAACCAAACACACAACACTGAGACACACAAACATGAGTAAACCAAGATGCACACTCAGATAGCAGAAACGTGGTCACTGATCATGAGACTTACGCAGCCCTTGCATGAAGGTGTGTGTTTGCTGCCAATGTTCCTTCTCCAGTTCTGTATCTATAATGATGATAACTATGGAGAGTGAAGCATAAGACAGAATATATTCTTTTTTCATCTTTTGGTACATGCATATTTTTTCTTTATATTTTTAGCCTCATTACATGGTCAGGAATCTCAGGGGTCTTTCTCACCCAAAGTCCGCTTAGAAGGTCCGAATCAGGGACCAATGTTTACATTGTTGAATTTTTCATTTGGTCCGCTTAGCGTTCACCATAGACTGTATATACAATGGACAACATTGTTCCGCCTTCTGCCAGTATACGGATTTAAAGCTAAAAAGCTCTCTGTAATTCCATGTTTTTTCTCTATTTCCTGAAACCAACATTAGGCAGTAGAGTTGTACGCACTCCACCACTTGCACAGTCGCATTGTGCGCATTTGGCGGGACAGTCGCTGTGATGACGCTCAACTCAAACAGCGTATCCTCCGGGTGAGCTACGCAATCCTTTTACGCCCATAGGCTGTATCAAGTGTCAATCATAGAAAACATGAACCCCTTAATAACTGAAAATTGAGCTGTACAGAAAAAAAGAGGACTTGAGCACAAACCAGTCTTACAGTAACTACATGTCAACATCGCAAGCAGGGGAAAAATATTATGTTCTGTGTAATTAATTTCAAAAGTTTTTCCACAACTCCATAGGCTTTGCTGGCAGAGGCGGGATTTATGACCTATACTGCAGCCCGCCGCCAGTGTGTGCTGTTCTCAGAGTGGCTTCACCCAGCGAGGAGGCAGACGGCGTCCATTCTATATACAGTCTATAGCATTCACATGGGACTTTTGCTAAGCAAACCAAATGTTTAAGAAAAAGGGAAAATTACAAGGAAAAGTCACTGTCGGTCACCTACTCATTTGGGTGACGATCGTCGTTGTCCTACAACGCACAGAAAGTAGCTGACCAGAGAGAACAATAGGCGTCTTGCTTCACGCAATTCACCAGAGGAGGTGGAGTTGACTCTGCAAAGTCGGCAGAAATCGTTTATATCGGATGTCTTCTGCATATATAAACGATTTCTGCCGACTTTGCAAAGTTAACTGCAGAATTAACGGCGTTCTGAATGAACGGGGCTTTGAAAAGTCCTGCAGCATGTGTGAGACGTCACCACTACACATGGACCAATCAGGGGCTGCCTTTCCCTGTTGTCCGGGGAACAGTGGAAACACGGTCTCTGATTGGCCCGGTTATTTTCTTATCGGGAATACACGCTCTCTATGGGCCGAAGTCCAGACTGTTGTGGGAAGGAACATCAAGTGATTCACGCAACAGGATGGCCCGGCCAGGCTAGGCTTTTGCCCCCGCCCCCCCCCTTTTTATTTGTAATAAGCCCAAACTTTAAACCATCTCACAATGATAATGAGCACTCCTGACCAAAGGGCCATTTAGCCTAAAGGTTCAAAACACATCCTTGGTATAAATATAAATCCAGAAATTAAGTTGTGTTTGAAACTTGACTAGTTTTCTAATACACAGTGGAAGGTAATGCAATAAGATTAATGAAAGAATAATAAACCTCAGAGTAAGGAGTGCTAATTATCATTTTAAGATGGCCTGAGGTAATGGCCAGCTAGAAATATAAGAGAAGAAGGTTACAAAAACATCTACAAGGGGGCTGGGTCCTGGCCTGAAAAGCCATTCCTCATTTAATATCCAAAAAAAAAAAAATAAAGTAAAGCTGAGTCAAGCGGATTTTTTTTTAAGACAGACTTAAGCCAAGCTTCAGGGTGAATTTGTTCTTGCATACCTGTGCAGCACAAGCAAGGAAAGATTCATTAGACTCGCAGTGGTTCACTCAGGCAGGTGTGATTTTGAAAAAGGTGAAAGGGCAAGAGTCTGTGATGAAAAATACAACACTGATTTCTAATTTTTCCCCACATAAGGGTCTCACTATGGTGTTTCAATGCATTCTTTTCGTAAAAATACCAGTGTTGTCCATGATTACATTGGTCCTCACAAGTATTACACTCTAAAAAAGTGTGAGTGTAAGTGTGAGTTATTTGATGTAAGCAACAGCAGGCTCTTGGCCGACTGAGTTACCATGACAACCAGGGGCTGGGCGTAAGAATGCACTGTGGATGGGTGAACTTCGATCATAAACAAATAAAGCTACACACAAAAACATACACACATCCAGAAAGGAGCATTTCCTCTGCTCAGAGGAAAGCAGCTTGAAGAAAAAAAAATTGTCATAGAGGTGAAATAAAGTGACAACAGAGCAAGAAAAAGAGACAGTCTTTTAAACATGCAATTTATTGTATGAAAAGGTCAAAAATGGGGGGGGGGTTGAAATTTGTGATATTTGCAATTTTTTCAGACCACGTGCCCAAATGGACAAGGCGTCTGACTTCCTCATCACAATTGTAACTAAAGGACACTGAAAGAAAACACAAAGAACTATCAGCATATCACTTCCTTAAAAGTGACCTTTACATGCTCAGTGTAGCCTGTGCAAAAAGCTTTCATGAAAAAGTTAATCTACCTTGGAGTGAGTCCCCATACTAGTCACAGACATCCTCATCCTCATCATAATCATGTCCAAACTCCTCTGACAGTCGTTTGAACTTGTAATTTTTGTATGAAAAGTTCAAAAATGGGGGGTAAGTGAAATTTGTGACATTTGCACTTTTTTCAGACCACGTGGCCTAATGGACAATGCGTCTGACTTCGGATCAGAAGATTGAGGGTTCAAGTCCCTTTGTGGTTGCAACCCTGCCTTTAGTAGCAAAGATAATCCTTTCCCACTATACATTTAGGGTTCACCTTGACCCCCTACTCCATCAAAAAGGGGCTATGACCAGCAAGACATCCAGGCCGGTTAGCTCAGATGGTCAGAGCGTGGTGCTAATAAAGCCAAGGTCATTGGTTCAATCCCCATACTGGCCAAAGACTTCC
>OY660865.1:23839410-23841910 GCA_962446985.1 Xyrichtys novacula
CCTTCGTGGTTGAAACCCTGCCTTTAGTAGCAAAGATAATCCTTTCCCCACTATACATTTAGGGTTCACCTTGACTCCCTACTCCATCAAAATGGGCTATGACCACCAAGACATCCAGGCCGGTTAGCTCAGATGGTCAGAGCGTGGTGCTAATAACGCCAAGGTCATGGGTTCAATCCCCATACTGGCCAAAGACTTCCCCATCACAATTGTAACGAAAGGACACTGAAAGAAAACACAAAGAACTATCAGCATATCACAACCTTAAAAGTGACCTTTACATGCTCAGTGTAGCCTGGGCAAAAAGTTTTCATGTAAAAGTAAATCTACCTTGGAGTGAGTCCCCATACTAGTCAAATAACATCCTCATCATAATCATGACCAAACTCCTCTGCCAGTCGTTTGAACTTGCAATTTTATTGTATGAAAAGGTCAAAAATGTGGGATAAGTGAAATTTGTAATTTGTCATTTGCACTTTTTCAGACCACGTGGCCTAATGGATAAGGCGTCTGACTTCGGATCAGAAGATTGAGGGTTCAAGTCCCTTCGTGGTTGAAACCCTGCCTTTAGTAGCAAAGATAATCCTTTCCCACTATACATTTAGGGTTCACCTTGACTCCCTACTCCATCAAAATGGGCTATGACCAGCAAGACATCCAGACCGGTTAGCTCAGATGGTCAGAGCGTGGTGCTAATAACGCCAAGGTCATGGGTTCAATCCCCATACTGGCCAAAGACTTCCTCATCACAATTTTAACTAAAGGACACTGAAAGAAAACACAAAGAACTATCAGCATATCACATCCTTAAAAGTCACCTTTACATGCTCAGTGTAGCCTGTGCAAAAAGTTTTCATGTAAAAGTAAATCTACCTTGGAGTGAGTCCCCAAACTAGTCAAAGACATCCTCATCATAATCATTACCAAACTCCTCTGCCAGTCGTTTGAACTTGCATTTTATTGTATGAAAAGGTCAAAAATGGGGGATAAGTGAAATTTGTGACATTTGCACTTTTTTCAGACCACGTGGCCTAATGGATAAGGCGTCTGACTTTGGATCAGAAGATTGAGGGTTCAAGTCCCTTCGTGGTTGAAACCCTGCCTTTAGTAGCAAAGATAATCCTTTCCCACTATACATTTAGGGTTCACCTTGACTCCCTACTCCATCAAAATGGGCTATGACCAGCAAGACATCCAGGCCGGTTAGCTCAGATGGTCAGAGCGTGGTGCTAATAACGCCAAGGTCATGGGTTCAATCCCCATACTGGCCAAAGACTTCCTCATCACAATTTTAACTAAAGGACACTGAAAGAAAACACAAAGAACTATCAGCATATCACATTCCTTAAAAGTGACCTTTACATGCTCAGTGTAGCCTTTGCAAAAAGTTTTCATGTAAAAGTAAATCTACCTTGGAGTGAGTCCCCAAACTAGTCAAAGACATCCTCATCATAATCATGACCAAACTCCTCTGCCAGTCGTTTGAACTTGCAATTTATTGTATGAAAAGGTCAAAAATGGGGATAAGTGAAATTTGTGTCATTTGCACTTTTTTCAGACCACGTGGCCTAATGGATAAGGCGTCTGACTTCGGATCAGAAGATTGAGGGTTCAAGTCCCTTCGTGGTTGAAACCCCCTTTAGTAGCAAAGATAATCCTTTCCCACTATACATTTAGGGTTCACCTTGACTCCCTACTCCATCAAAATGGGCTATGACCAGCAAGACATCCAGGCCGGTTAGCTCAGATGGTCAGAGCGTGGTGCTAATAACGCCAAGGTCATGGGTTCAATCCCCATACTGGCCAAAGACTTCCCCATCACAATTGTAACGAAAGCAGACTGAAAGAAAACACAAAGAACTATCAGCATATCAAAACCTTAAAAGTCACCTTTACATGCTCAGTGTAGCCTGTGCAAAAAGTTTTCATGTAAAAGTAAATCTACCTTGTAGTGAGTCCCCAAACTAGTCAAAGACATCCTCATCATCATCATGGCCAAACTCCTCTGCCAGTCGTTTGAACTTGCAATTTATTGTATGAAAAGGTCAAAAATGGGGGATAAGTGAAATTTGGTTCATTTGCACTTTTTTCAGACCACGTGGCCTAATGGACAAGGCGTCTGACTTCGGATCAGAAGATTGAGGGTTCAAGTCCCTTCGTGGTTGAAACCCTGCCTTTAGTAGCAAAGATAATCCTTTCCCACTATACATTTAGGGTTCACCTTGACTCCCTACTCCATCAAAATGGGCTATGACCAGCAAGACATCCAGGCCGGTTAGCTCAGATGGTCAGAGCGTGGTGCTAATAACGCCAATGTCATGGGTTCAATCCCCATACTGGCCAAAGACTTCCCATCACAATTGTAACGAAAGCAGACTGAAAGAAAACACAAAGAACTATCAGCATATCAAATCCTTAAAAGTCACCTTTACATGCTCAGTGTAGCCTTTGCAAAAAGTTTTCATGTAAAAGTAAATCTACCTTGTAGTTAGTCCCCAAA
>OY660865.1:23889410-23899410 GCA_962446985.1 Xyrichtys novacula
TGCTCAATTGGTACCAAGGGGCCCAAAGAGTGCCAAGAAAATATTCCCCACACCATGACACCACCACCACCAGCCTGAACCGTTGATACAAGGCAGGATGGATCCATGCTTTCATGTTGTTGACGCCAAATTCTGACCCTACCATCCGAATGTCGCAGCAGAAATCGAGACTCATTAGACCAGGCAACGTTTTTTCAATCTTCTATTGTCCAATTTCGATGAGCTTGTGCAAATTGTAGCCTCAGTTTCCTGTTCTTAGCTGAAAGGAGTGGCACCCGGCGTGGTCTTCTGCTGCTGTAGACCATCTGCCTCAAAGTTCGACGTACTGTGCGTTCAGAGATGTTCTTCTGCCTACCTTGGTTGTAACGGGTGGTTATTTGAGTCACTGTTGCCTTTCTATCAGCTCAAACCAGTATGGCCATTCTCCTCTGACCTCTGGCATCAACAAGGCATTTCCGCCCACAGAACTGCCGCTCACTGGATATTTTTTCTTTTTCGGACCATTCTCTGTAAACCCTAGAGATGGTTGTGTGTGAAAATCCCAGTAGATCAGCAGTTTCTGAAATACTCAGACCAGCCCTTCTGGCACCAACAACCATGCCACGTTCAAAGTCACTCAAATCACCTTTCTTCCCCATACTGATGCTCGGTTTGAACTGCAGGAGATTGTCTTGACCATGTCTACATGCCTAAATGCACTAAGTTGCCGCCATGTGATTGGTTGATTAGAAATTAAGTGTTAACGAGCAGTTGGACAGGTGTACCTAATAAAGTGGCCGGTGAGTGTACATTTAGGGTTCACCTTGACTCCCTACTCCATCAAAATGGGCTATGACCTCCAAGACATCCAGGCCGGTTAGCTCAGATGGTCAGAGCGTGGTGCTAATAACGCCAAGGTCATGGGTTCAATCCCCATACTGGCCAAAGACTTCCCCATCACAATTGTAACGAAAGCAGACTGAAAGAAAACACAAAGAACTATCAGCATATCAAAACCTTAAAAGTGACCTTTACATGCTCAGTGTAGCCTGTGCAAAAAGTTTTCATGTAAAAGTAAATCTACCTTGGAGTTAGTCCCCAAACTAGTCAAAGACATCCTCATCATAATCATTACCAAACTCCTCTGCCAGTGGTTTGAACTTGCATTTTATTGTATGAAAAGGTCAAAAATGGGGGGTAAGTGAAATTTGTGACATTTGCACTTTTTTCAGACCACGTGGCCTAATGGATAAGGCGTCTGACTTCGGATCAGAAGATTGAGGGTTCAAGTCCCTTCGTGGTTGAAACCCTGCCTTTAGTAGCAAAGATAATCCTTTCCCACTATACACTCACCGGCCACTTTATTAGGTACGCCATGCTAGTAACGGGTTGGACCCCCTTTTGCCTTCAGAACTGCCTCAATTCTTCGTGGCATAGATTCAACAAGGTGCTGGAAGCATTCCTCAGAGAGCTTGGTCCATATTGACATGATGGCATCACACAGTTGCCGCAGATTTGTCGGCTGCACATCCATGATGCGAATCTCCCGTTCCACCACATCCCAAAGATGCTCTATTGGATTGAGATCTGGTGACTGTGGAGGCCATTTGAGTACAGTGAACTCATTGTCATGTTCAAGAAACCAGTCTGAGATGATTCCAGCTTTATGACATGGCGCATTATCCTGCTGAAAGTAGCCATCAGAAGTTGGGTACATTGTGGTCATAAAGGGATGGACATGGTCAGCAACAATACTCAGGTAGGCTGTGGCGTTGCAACGATGCTCAATTGGTACCAAGGGGCCCAAAGAGTGCCAAGAAAATATTCCCCACACCATGACACCACCACCACCAGCCTGAACCGTTGATACAAGGCAGGATGGATCCATGCTTTCATGTTGTTGACGCCAAATTCTGACCCTACCATCCGAATGTCGCAGCAGAAATCGAGACTCATTAGACCAGGCAACGTTTTTTCAATCTTCTATTGTCCAATTTCGATGAGCTTGTGCAAATTGTAGCCTCAGTTTCCTGTTCTTAGCTGAAAGGAGTGGCACCCGGCGTGGTCTTCTGCTGCTGTAGACCATCTGCCTCAAAGTTCGACGTACTGTGCGTTCAGAGATGTTCTTCTGCCTACCTTGGTTGTAACGGGTGGTTATTTGAGTCACTGTTGCCTTTCTATCAGCTCAAACCAGTATGGCCATTCTCCTCTGACCTCTGGCATCAACAAGGCATTTCCGCCCACAGAACTGCCGCTCACTGGATATTTTTTCTTTTTCGGACCATTCTCTGTAAACCCTAGAGATGGTTGTGTGTGAAAATCCCAGTAGATCAGCAGTTTCTGAAATACTCAGACCAGCCCTTCTGGCACCAACAACCATGCCACGTTCAAAGTCACTCAAATCACCTTTCTTCCCCATACTGATGCTCGGTTTGAACTGCAGGAGATTGTCTTGACCATGTCTACATGCCTAAATGCACTAAGTTGCCGCCATGTGATTGGTTGATTAGAAATTAAGTGTTAACGAGCAGTTGGACAGGTGTACCTAATAAAGTGACCGGTGAGTGTACATTTAGGGTTCACCTTGACTCCCTACTCCATCAAAATGGGCTATGACCAGCAAGACATCCAGGCCGGTTAGCTCAGATGGTCAGAGCGTGGTGCTAATAACGCCAAGGTCATGGGTTCAATCCCCATACTGGCCAAAGACTTCCTCATCACAATTTTAACTAAAGGACACTGAAAGAAAACACAAAGAACTATCAGCATATCACATCCTTAAAAGTGACCTTTACATGCTCAGTGTAGCCTTTGCAAAAAGCTTTCATGAAAAAGTAAATCTACCTTGGAGTGAGTCCCCATACTAGTCAAAGACATCCTCATCATAATCATTACCAAACTCCTCTGCCAGTCGTTTGAACTTGCAATTTATTGTATGAGAAGGTCAAAAATGGGGGGTAAGTGAAATTTGGTTAATTTGGTTAATTTGCACTTTTTTCAGACCACGTGGCCTAATGGACAAGGCGTCTGACTTCGGATCAGAAGATTGAGGGTTCAAGTCCCTTCGTGGTTGAAACCCTGCCTTTAGTAGCAAAGATAATCCTTTCCCACTATACATTTAGGGTTCACCTTGACTCCCTACTCCATCAAAATGGGCTATGACCAGCAAGACATCCAGGCCGGTTAGCTCAGATGGTCAGAGCGTGTTGCTAATAACGCCAAGGTCATGGGTTCAATCCCCATACTGGCCAAAGACTTCCCCATCACAATTGTAACGAAAGCAGACTGAAAGAAAACACAAAGAACTAACAGCATATCAAAACCTTAAAAGTCACCTTTACATGCTCAGTGTCGCCTGGGCAAAAAGTTTTCATGTAAAAGTAAATCTACCTTGGAGTTAGTCCCCAAACTAGTCAAAGACATCCTCATCATAATCATTACCAAACTCCTCTGCCAGTCGTTTGAACTTGCATTTTATTGTATGAAAAGGTCAAAAATGGGGGGTAAGTGAAATTTGTGACATTTGCACTTTTTTCGGACCACGTGGCCTAATGGATAAGGCGTCTGATCTCGGATCAGAAGATTGAGGGTTCAAGTCCCTTCGTGGTTGAAACCCTGCCTTTAGTAGCAAAGATAATCCTTTCCCACTATACATTTAGGGTTCACCTTGACTCCCTACTCCATCAAAATGGGCTATGACCTCCAAGACATCCAGGCCGGTTAGCTCAGATGGTCAGAGCGTGGTGCTAATAACGCCAAGGTCATGGGTTCAATCCCCATACTGGCCAAAGACTTCCCCATCACAATTGTAACGAAAGCAGACTGAAAGAAAACACAAAGAACTATCAGCATATCAAAACCTTAAAAGTGACCTTTACATGCTCAGTGTAGCCTGTGCAAAAAGTTTTCATGTAAAAGTAAATCTACCTTGGAGTTAGTCCCCAAACTAGTCAAAGACATCCTCATCATAATCATTACCAAACTCCTCTGCCAGTGGTTTGAACTTGCATTTTATTGTATGAAAAGGTCAAAAATGGGGGGTAAGTGAAATTTGTGACATTTGCACTTTTTTCAGACCACGTGGCCTAATGGATAAGGCGTCTGACTTCGGATCAGAAGATTGAGGGTTCAAGTCCCTTCGTGGTTGAAACCCTGCCTTTAGTAGCAAAGATAATCCTTTCCCACTATACACTCACCGGCCACTTTATTAGGTACGCCATGCTAGTAACGGGTTGGACCCCCTTTTGCCTTCAGAACTGCCTCAATTCTTCGTGGCATAGATTCAACAAGGTGCTGGAAGCATTCCTCAGAGAGCTTGGTCCATATTGACATGATGGCATCACACAGTTGCCGCAGATTTGTCGGCTGCACATCCATGATGCGAATCTCCCGTTCCACCACATCCCAAAGATGCTCTATTGGATTGAGATCTGGTGACTGTGGAGGCCATTTGAGTACAGTGAACTCATTGTCATGTTCAAGAAACCAGTCTGAGATGATTCCAGCTTTATGACATGGCGCATTATCCTGCTGAAAGTAGCCATCAGAAGTTGGGTACATTGTGGTCATAAAGGGATGGACATGGTCAGCAACAATACTCAGGTAGGCTGTGGCGTTGCAACGATGCTCAATTGGTACCAAGGGGCCCAAAGAGTGCCAAGAAAATATTCCCCACACCATGACACCACCACCACCAGCCTGAACCGTTGATACAAGGCAGGATGGATCCATGCTTTCATGTTGTTGACGCCAAATTCTGACCCTACCATCCGAATGTCGCAGCAGAAATCGAGACTCATTAGACCAGGCAACGTTTTTTCAATCTTCTATTGTCCAATTTCGATGAGCTTGTGCAAATTGTAGCCTCAGTTTCCTGTTCTTAGCTGAAAGGAGTGGCACCCGGCGTGGTCTTCTGCTGCTGTAGACCATCTGCCTCAAAGTTCGACGTACTGTGCGTTCAGAGATGTTCTTCTGCCTACCTTGGTTGTAACGGGTGGTTATTTGAGTCACTGTTGCCTTTCTATCAGCTCAAACCAGTATGGCCATTCTCCTCTGACCTCTGGCATCAACAAGGCATTTCCGCCCACAGAACTGCCGCTCACTGGATATTTTTTCTTTTTCGGACCATTCTCTGTAAACCCTAGAGATGGTTGTGTGTGAAAATCCCAGTAGATCAGCAGTTTCTGAAATACTCAGACCAGCCCTTCTGGCACCAACAACCATGCCACGTTCAAAGTCACTCAAATCACCTTTCTTCCCCATACTGATGCTCGGTTTGAACTGCAGGAGATTGTCTTGACCATGTCTACATGCCTAAATGCACTAAGTTGCCGCCATGTGATTGGTTGATTAGAAATTAAGTGTTAACGAGCAGTTGGACAGGTGTACCTAATAAAGTGGCCGGTGAGTGTACATTTAGGGTTCACCTTGACTCCCTACTCCATCAAAATGGGCTATGACCAGCAAGACATCCAGGCCGGTTAGCTCAGATGGTCAGAGCGTGGTGCTAATAACGCCAATGTCATGGGTTCAATCCCCATACTGGCCAAAGACTTCCTCATCACAATTTTAACTAAAGGACACTGAAAGAAAACACAAAGAACTATCAGCATATCACATCCTTAAAAGTGACCTTTACATGCTCAGTGTAGCCTTTGCAAAAAGCTTTCATGAAAAAGTAAATCTACCTTGGAGTGAGTCCCCATACTAGTCAAAGACATCCTCATCATAATCATTACCAAACTCCTCTGCCAGTCGTTTGAACTTGCAATTTATTGTATGAGAAGGTCAAAAATGGGGGGTAAGTGAAATTTGGTTAATTTGGTTAATTTGCACTTTTTTCAGACCACGTGGCCTAATGGACAAGGCGTCTGACTTCGGATCAGAAGATTGAGGGTTCAAGTCCCTTCGTGGTTGAAACCCTGCCTTTAGTAGCAAAGATAATCCTTTCCCACTATACATTTAGGGTTCACCTTGACTCCCTACTCCATCAAAATGGGCTATGACCACCAAGACATGCAGGCCGGTTAGCTCAGATGGTCAGAGCATGGTGCTAATAATGCTAAGGTCATGGGTTCAATCCCCATACTGGCCAAAGACTTCCCCATCACAATTGTAACGAAAGCAGACTGAAAGAAAACACAAAGAACTATCAGCATATCAAAACCTTAAAAGTCACCTTTACATGCTCAGTGTCGCCTGGGCAAAAAGTTTTCATGTAAAAGTAAATCTACCTTGGAGTTAGTCCCCAAACTAGTCAAAGACATCCTCATCATAATCATTACCAAACTCCTCTTCCAGTCGTTTGAACTTGCATTTTATTGTATGAAAAGGTCAAAAATGGGGGGTAAGTGAAATTTGTGACATTTGCACTTTTTTCAGACCACGTGGCCTAATGGATAAGGCGTCTGACTTCGGATCAGAAGATTGAGGGTTCAAGTCCCTTCGTGGTTGAAACCCTGCCTTTAGTAGCAAAGATAATCCTTTCCCACTATACATTTAGGGTTCACCTTGACTCCCTACTCCATCAAAATGGGCTATGACCAGCAAGACATCCAGGCCGGTTAGCTCAGATGGTCAGAGCGTGGTGCTAATAACGCCAAGGTCATGGGTTCAATCCCCATACTGGCCAAAGACTTCCCCATCACAATTGTAACGAAAGCAGACTGAAAGAAAACACAAAGAACTATCAGCATATCAAAACCTTAAAAGTGACCTTTACATGCTCAGTGTAGCCTGTGCAAAAAGTTTTCATGTAAAAGTAAATCTACCTTGGAGTTAGTCCCCAAACTAGTCAAAGACATCCTCATCATAATCATTACCAAACTCCTCTGCCAGTCGTTTGAACTCGCATTTTATTGTATGAAAAGGTCAAAAATGGGGGGTAAGTGAAATTTGTGACATTTGCACTTTTTTCAGACCACGTGGCCTAATGGATAAGGCGTCTGACTTCGGATCAGAAGATTGAGGGTTCAAGTCCCTTCGTGGTTGAAACCCTGCCTTTAGTAGCAAAGATAATCCTTTCCCACTATACACTCACCGGCCACTTTATTAGGTACGCCATGCTAGTAACGGGTTGGACCCCCTTTTGCCTTCAGAACTGCCTCAATTCTTCGTGGCATAGATTCAACAAGGTGCTGGAAGCATTCCTCAGAGAGCTTGGTCCATATTGACATGATGGCATCACACAGTTGCCGCAGATTTGTCGGCTGCACATCCATGATGCGAATCTTCCGTTCCACCACATCCCAAAGATGCTCTATTGGATTGAGATCTGGTGACTGTGGAGGCCATTTGAGTACAGTGAACTCATTGTCATGTTCAAGAAACCAGTCTGAGATGATTCCAGCTTTATGACATGGCGCATTATCCTGCTGAAAGTAGCCATCAGAAGTTGGGTACATTGTGGTCATAAAGGGATGGACATGGTCAGCAACAATACTCAGGTAGGCTGTGGCGTTGCAACGATGCTCAATTGGTACCAAGGGGCCCAAAGAGTGCCAAGAAAATATTCCCCACACCATGACACCACCACCACCAGCCTGAACCGTTGATACAAGGCAGGATGGATCCATGCTTTCATGTTGTTGACGCCAAATTCTGACCCTACCATCCGAATGTCGCAGCAGAAATCGAGACTCATTAGACCAGGCAACGTTTTTTCAATCTTCTATTGTCCAATTTCGATGAGCTTGTGCAAATTGTAGCCTCAGTTTCCTGTTCTTAGCTGAAAGGAGTGGCACCCGGCGTGGTCTTCTGCTGCTGTAGACCATCTGCCTCAAAGTTCGACGTACTGTGCGTTCAGAGATGTTCTTCTGCCTACCTTGGTTGTAACGGGTGGTTATTTGAGTCACTGTTGCCTTTCTATCAGCTCAAACCAGTATGGCCATTCTCCTCTGACCTCTGGCATCAACAAGGCATTTCCGCCCACAGAACTGCCGCTCACTGGATATTTTTTCTTTTTCGGACCATTCTCTGTAAACCCTAGAGATGGTTGTGTGTGAAAATCCCAGTAGATCAGCAGTTTCTGAAATACTCAG
Source organism: Xyrichtys novacula (assembly GCA_962446985.1). NCBI lineage: Eukaryota > Metazoa > Chordata > Actinopteri > Labriformes > Labridae > Xyrichtys > Xyrichtys novacula. The sequence goes on from OY660865.1 coordinate 23,897,429, forward strand.
ACCAGCCCTTCTGGCACCAACAACCATGCCACGTTCAAAGTCACTCAAATCACCTTTCTTCCCCATACTGATGCTCGGTTTGAACTGCAGGAGATTGTCTTGACCATGTCTACATGCCTAAATGCACTAAGTTGCCGCCATGTGATTGGCTGATTAGAAATTAAGTGTTAACGAGCAGTTGGACAGGTGTACCTAATAAAGTGGCCGGTGAGTGTACATTTAGGGTTCACCTTGACTCCCTACTCCATCAAAATGGGCTATGACCAGCAAGACATCCAGGCCGGTTAGCTCAGATGGTCAGAGCGTGGTGCTAATAACGCCAAGGTCATGGGTTCAATCCCCATACTGGCCAAAGACTTCCTCATCACAATTTTAACTAAAGGACACTGAAAGAAAACACAAAGAACTATCAGCATATCACATCCTTAAAAGTGACCTTTACATGCTCAGTGTAGCCTTTGCAAAAAGCTTTCATGAAAAAGTAAATCTACCTTGGAGTGAGTCCCCATACTAGTCAAAGACATCCTCATCATAATCATGACCAAACTCCTCTGCCAGTCGTTTGAACTTGCAATTTATTGTATGAGAAGGTCAAAAATGGGGGGTAAGTGAAATTTGGTTAATTTGGTTAATTTGCACTTTTTTCAGACCACGTGGCCTAATGGACAAGGCGTCTGACTTCGGATCAGAAGATTGAGGGTTCAAGTCCCTTCGTGGTTGAAACCCTGCCTTTAGTAGCAAAGATAATCCTTTCCCACTATACATTTAGGGTTCACCTTGACTCCCTACTCCATCAAAATGGGCTATGACCAGCAAGACATCCAGGCCGGTTAGCTCAGATGGTCAGAGCGTGGTGCTAATAATGCTAAGGTCATGGGTTCAATCCCCATACTGGCCAAAGACTTCCCCATCACAATTGTAACGAAAGCAGACTGAAAGAAAACACAAAGAACTATCAGCATATCAAAACCTTAAAAGTCACCTTTACATGCTCAGTGTCGCCTGGGCAAAAAGTTTTCATGTAAAAGTAAATCTACCTTGGAGTTAGTCCCCAAACTAGTCAAAGACATCCTCATCATAATCATTACCAAACTCCTCTTCCAGTCGTTTGAACTTGCATTTTATTGTATGAAAAGGTCAAAAATGGGGGGTAAGTGAAATTTGTGACATTTGCACTTTTTTCAGACCATGTGGCCTAATGGATAAGGCGTCTGACTTCGGATCAGAAGATTGAGGGTTCAAGTCCCTTCGTGGTTGAAACCCTGCCTTTAGTAGCAAAGATAATCCTTTCCCACTATACATTTAGGGTTCACCTTGACTCCCTACTCCATCAAAATGGGCTATGACCAGCAAGACATCCAGGCCGGTTAGCTCAGATGGTCAGAGCGTGTTGCTAAAAACACCAAGGTCATGGGTTCAATCCCCATACTGGCCAAAGACTTCCCCATCACAATTGTAACGAAAGCAGACTGAAAGAAAACACAAAGAACTATCAGCATATCGCATCCTTAAAAGTGACCTTTACATGCTCAGTGTAGCCTTTGCAAAAAGTTTTCATGTAAAAGTAAATCTACCTTGGAGTGAGTCCCCATACTAGTCAAAGACATCCTCATCATAATCATGACCAAACTCCTCTGCCAGTCGTTTGAACTTGCATTTTATTGTATGAAAAGGTCAAAAATGTGGGATAAGTGAAATTTGTTACATTTGCACTTTTTTCAGACCACGTGGCCTAATGGATAAGGCGTCTGACTTCGGATCAGAAGATTGAGGGTTCAAGTCCCTTCGTGGTTGAAACCCTGCCTTTAGTAGCAAAGATAATCCTTTCCCACTATACATTTAGGGTTCACCTTGACTCCCTACTCCATCAAAATGGGCTATGACCAGCAAGCCATCCAGGCCGGTTAGCTCAGATGTTCATAGTGTGGTGCTAATAACGCCAATGTCATGGGTTCAATCCCCATACTGGCCAAAGACTTCCT